>VZTJ01004575.1:159053-209124 GCA_013397795.1 Orthonyx spaldingii
GGAGCTGCCCGGGGGTGGCGGGACGGGACGGGGCGGGAGTGCGGGTCCCCGTATGCCTGTGTCCCTGCCCGCGTGTCCGTGGGTCTGGCGTGTGTCCGTCCCGCTGCCGAGGGCGCGCTGCCGCCTGCCCGCCCCGCGCAGGGAGGCGTAGCCCGGTGCGCTGCGGGCGCGGAGCGGGACCCGCGGGCACGGCCGGGGACGCGCACCCGGGACACGCACCCACGGACACGGGACACGCACGGGCCGCCGCTGCAGATGCACACGCAGCCGGACAGGCAGCCGCAGCCGGACGTGCACGGACACACGGACACGGCACACACAGAGATGTGCGCACAGGCAGACGAGGAATGCGCGCCCTCCTCTCCCGCTCACAGCGGGGCTTGCACTCATTCCCCACGGGTCAGTGCCTGCTCTTACGTGGCGTTTTCCTGCTTCAGGGACTTTCTCTGTGCAAACAGACTGTGTCCATTTAGTGCAGGGCTCTTTGAGCCGGGGCAGCCGGGCAGCGCTGAGCTCCCTGCCTGGCGGCTTTTTGGCACGGTCCACGCTCCCACCGCCTGAGACATCAACACTTCAGTCGAAAGGAAGGATCGGGTTTATGATCGTGTTTGGGTTGCTGGAGAGCTTTCTGTGTTCTTCTGCTTTTAAAATAAATCATAAACAATCCCTAGATCTGATCATTGATTTTAAAAGCAATTTGTAGGCACAGGTAACTTACCCATGACCGGCAGACCTTCATGACACCCTCGTGTCTACTAGATCTCACCATCAGATTTTGCTTAAAACACGTATGTTGTGTTGCTGTTCTTAGACCGACGGGATTAACTCTAATGCCACCTGCCAAAATTTCCCCTTATTTACATGATTTCCAATGTTGCTTTCACAAACCTCGCTAATTTCTTCGACCTCTTCATACCCCCGGGAGAAACGAGGCTTGGGTTTAAAGTGACTATTTGTTGTTTTAGGAAATACACGCCCACAAAAGTTGTAACATTTCAACTGTCCCGGTGCTGCTAAATCAAATCGAGTCCTGGTGTGGCTGTAGGAGCATCACAACCATACTGCTTGCAACCAGTACAAAAATATCACTAAATGCCTCACCAAAACTGCTGCCATGGTAGGACTGTGGTGTGTGGGACAGGCGGTAACCTATGAGCTGCCCCCAAGCTGTTGGCTGTGTGTGGGGAAAGGGACAGCACCAGCTTTCCCTGTTATCCCAAGAACACAACAAGGTCCATACTGTCACCCTTTAATAATAATAAAATTCATACGGACCATGTCGAGACTGACCTGGAAATGCAAGATGTAGTGTGTGGGACTTCAAAGCAGGTTGTTCCTCTGTGGTATATTTTTAATATTCCTGTGAAAAGAAAAGAAAGTGAAACACAGATCCTGCACCTGCAAGAGATAAAACACACAATATGAGCCTTACTACCCAGAGAAGCCTTGTGTAGACCTAGAAGTCCCTTCTTGGGCCATGCCTAAGTACCCCAAGATGCAACTACAACTACAAATATCCATGGATAGACTCATGTGTCAGAGCTTTAAACTATTCCTGGTTGTAGGAGCAGGGAGACCCTCATCCCTTGTCCCTGTGTCCTGCCATGCTGCCCGGGGAGCGCTGGGTGAAGGAGCAGATGCAGAGGGGCAAGTGGAGAATGAGCAAGGGGGAAAATGGAAAAGCAGGGGCATGGGAGGAAGAAACTACTCGGAGGGAAGGAAAACACCTTCTGAGACTGAAGGGTGGCATCTCAAGGAGCAGAGGAGAGGGCTTGAGGAAGCAGGCAGGACTTTCAGAAGGAATGCATTGCAGCAGGACCAGAGCCAGGCGAGGTGCAGGAACTCCCCAGTCACTGGCTATATTTAGCTGGGCTCAGCTGAGGCCGAGCTCTCTCTTTCTGCAGGTGCCTGTGGCACTGGCACAAGCACCTGGTGCCCGTTGTGCCCGGGCTGTCCTCATCCCACAGCCCCCATGAGAAACCCCTGTGAGAACAGAGAAGGTCAGGAGCTGCTACTATGCATTTTTTTGAGCAGTAAGATGTTGTCAGTGCTCAACATCTGCTATCAGTCATCACGTTTTATCATGTTTTTCAAGCCAAACCCTTTGAAGGTCCTGCAGAGCCACAGGCAGTTTATATTATCCCAGAATAACAGCACTGACCAACAGACCACAGTGTGGTGTGTACAGGGGAAGACCCCTGGAGCCACAGGGGAGGAAGTGCTGTGGTTTTCCTGATGAGAAGAGTGTTAATACCCTTCTCTGGTGCTGTTCTCTTCCCCCACATGCAGCAGCCGAAGAGGATGTAATTGCACAAATGGCCAAACAAGCAGCTGTAACACCGAGAGGGGGAATTTGTGGTGGTTGAACATGAGATTCACGAGACAGCTCAGCCCCAGAGCAAGCAAGAAGCCTTGTGTGCTTGAGGTTGGCCACAGATCAAAAAATGAGGCATGAGCAGAGGTAATGTGTGGCCTGAAATTCGGTGCATAAAGAAGGTGTTGGTATAAATCCTTCCTGCTTGCTGGGGACAAGGGTGCTGGACCAATGTGTCCTGGCTGTTTTTCTGGAGTCAGGGATGGGGTGGCAGTAGATGCCCCAAAAAAAGATTGCCTTCATGTATGAAACCAGACAATCCCTTGATCTTCCTCCTGGAGTTCCCTTCTGAATAAGAGATTGAGGGGAAAAAAGCTTTTAGTGCCCATGTCTTAACAAGATTATTATATACTCAGTAGAAGATGAGTTTGAGGCAGCACCAAGATTTCGGGATGAGAACTGAAAGAAAGGCTGTATCTCCTGGGGATCATGAAAGGATGCTCTGCAACAGTCTCCCTCGATCTCCAGGAACAGCCGTCACTGCTGCATGGGTCTTTTCTCTCTTGGCCATTATGTCTCCTGTCTACAAAATGCCATTCTTGAGGGTCACGTAGCCCATGAGACTCAGATCCCTCAGACTCCTTTAAGTACTTAGGTGCCACAGACGCCCTTGGACTTGGGTTTTCAGTATCATTGCACAGTTCTGCTATAACAGAGAGAGGAAAGTCCCTGTCTGGAAAGACTTGACCTTTATGTTCACTTTCTTATCACATTTTAACCTGTGGTTAAAGTATGACATAAACCCAGGGTATCTGACCTGGGCATGGACTTGAAAGTGATGTAATCATAAGTTAGTCCTTTGGCTCTTTTATCATCCGTTAAAACAAATAAAATCACTTATCTGAGATACTCCAGGTGTTCTACAGATAGGTTTCATTGTCATATCTTCCTTGGGGCAGAAAGGGTGGATAAAAGCATCTGAGTCACATCTAGATGTCTGCCATGGCACTGAAGAGGTTACCTGGTATTTCAGTGGTGACTCTTTCCTCTCTCCACACCAGTCTGAGCCACTCCCAGGCCCTTGCACAAAGCCACAGCCTGTTTCAGGGCGAAGCTCCACCTCTGCCTTAATGTTTCACAAAATATTGCCGCTCTCCAGCAGCAAAATCCTGGGACATCTCTGACTTTCTCCCATTTCTAGACTCTGTGGTATAAATTTAGGTTTGCTACTTCCTAGCAGCTCCAGCTGGAAGAAACACCACCTGTCTGGATGTAACTCATTATAGCCACATTATTGGGTATAACTCCTTCAACCACCATATTTGCAGTAAGTTCAGGATCCCAGACACAGCTCTCTAGTGTGCAAGAAAGACCAGCTAAGACAGCTAAGATTACCTGTTTCCAGAAGTCAGATGGCTGGAGGAGGAATCCAGGTGCAGCCTGGTCTCAGGCACCACTGGTGCACAGCAAGTCCTGAGCATCCCTCAGTCCTTTGGTCCAAGCAATTCTCCATGCAACAAAGGATGGCTAAACTGGAATTCAGATGGTGAGAAAGCTGGACTGACTTATGGTTTTAATAAAAAGGAGTTTCAGGAGAGCTAGGGTCAAACTGGGGTGTAGGATCAGGGATGTGAAATAAAAGGCAAACTCATCTGAACCTTGGAAACCTCCACTGTGTTACAAACAGTTCTTGTATTAGGAAAACACTTTATTTTCCTTTCCAGGTCCTGACTGTGCTGTTTGCCAGTTCCTCCTGGCTGTGCCATGATGGGAAATAGGGGGGAACAGAGACATAAACTGTGAGCACCGTGCAGCTTTGCCATCCCCACGCTGCCTCCTCCCATAAGTGAGCCCACAGACCAGGCTGCTGGGGTTTTCACTACCACAGAAAAAGTTTGTCTCCTGCTTTTTCCAAGGAAGCTATAAAAAAATTACAATTCACACAAAATCCTAGTTAGTAACAGGCAACTACCACATGCCAAAAATTATAATCATAAATTTAATCCTATTTCTATTTTCTGGCTAAAGATGCAGCACATGTTGCTGCTGCCTGCTATAAAAACAGATATTTTTACCATCTAAGGACTAGCCTCTGTTCTCAGATACTCAAGAGCAACACTACTCCCAAACAACTCCTGACCTGCTGAAGAGCAGCATTGCAACACTTCTGGGAAGCAGAGAATGACACCTAAAGTCGTTTTGCCAAGTTTTGACCCTCTAATAGATGAAAAAAAAGGCAGAGTTCAGAATAAATTTCCGAGCTAGTCCACGCCTGAAGATGCTGGGCTGGAAAGTGAAGGAGGAACAAGGGGGAGACTTTCCTCATTCCTCTATGGTACATAAGGTTGAGACAGGGATGATGAAGCCAGATCAAACCTGGCCAAGTTTTGGTGTCCCTGCAGCCCCTGGAGCAGGCTGGGAGGCACCTGGCTGCCTGAAGGGCTATTTGCAGGAGGGGCTCACTGACGTGCTGGACTGAAAAAGGTGATGGATATCTCCAGCCATGAGCCACCCCAAAAAACATGCCCAGATCCTCAGAGTTAAGTAATGCGCCATCAGAGGGATGGGCGTGGGGATGCACAAGGCTGGGACACAGGAGAGGGTTAAAAATTAGCAGCTCCATGGAAACCTGCCTGTGTATCTGTTAATGGTTAGCCCCAAGAAAAGTGTGCTCATTAAAAGGTTTTGCCTTTGGTGTGCCTGATCCTGCAACTGCAAAGAGCCAGCTCCATCTTGTGGCCAGGGACTCTGCCCGGTGGCAGAGAGGAGGGAGCGGGAGGAGGGTTTGGCAGCCCGAAGGTCCCTCCCCACCACCCTGCACGGCGTGTCGAGAAATATTCTCTCTTCCTGCACATCTTGCCTCACATAAACTGGTCCCACTTTGGTCAGCACTCCGGGAGAGCCACAAAAACCAGGAGTAAATGGTGGACGCATCTAGCAGGAGGTTTATTATAAATGGAGAGCCTAAAGAGATTCCCTTTGTATGCCTGCATGTAGGGCAAGCATCATTAAATATGATTTAAAATGTCAGCAGGTAGAGCCAGCTGGGCTTGGCTCCACTCAAATCTCTGGCAAAATTCCTACTGAATGGAGTAAAAGCTCCAGTCCTGCAAGCACCTGGGTGAGCAGAGTGCTCTGGAGGTACAAAGGGGTTTCCAAGGAATTCGCTTGGATCTGTGCGGTTTGGACCTCACAGTGCCCCGTGCAGCTTTTTCAAATCACAGTTGACACCTGGCTATTTAATCACTATCTGAAACAAATCACTGGGCTCTGGTTTTTTGCTTATTTTCCTGGCAAGTGGGTTTTGCCCAGCATGAGCTTGCTGCAGAGTCTGTTCACACCAATCTTGGAAGGACAAAACAGTTGAGAAATGCTGAAGAGTCTACAAGGAAAGACCTTGCCTTGAAAAGAATAATAATGTACTGTTACACATGTGCAACACAAGCCCTGTTTCATTTATAGGAATGATATACAGGCCCAGGTCCACAATTCCTCCCCTGAGACCCCTATTCCCATTAATGTCAGTACAAGTTAGGCCCTGAAATACCTGCCTGGACTTGACCCCTGTTTCTCACCAATTTAAACATTCCTCTGCTTGAGAGGGGATTAGGAACCTTAGCACATAATGACCTCTTGAATTCATTGGCTGTTCCAGATATGAAACATTTCTTCTTTTAACTTTTGGCTGATTTACCTATAAAAGATCTCTATGGATAAAAAAACTTGAGAGAAAGCCTTTTTTTTCCCCCCAAAGTCTAATTTATGCAGTAGACTTTTTTCCCCAGCTACTTCCAGACATCTATGACTAAAGCAGAGGCAGAGATTCCCTAATGTATAACCAGGCTCACGTCTGTGAGCATGGGACAGGCAGCAGTGCCACCAGTGGGGGTCAAGGGGAGCTCTCTCAGGAGGACAGGGGGCTTTCCTTGCCCTCCCATCCATCAAGATGTGATGGATGTTACTCTGGGAAGGTGTTATATCACCTTTGAGAACTGGCTGTCAAACAATGACCAAACTGGGAAACCAGCTGGGGCAAATGTTGAGTCCCTCCACAGCCCTCTCTGGAGTCCTGAGTAAAATTTTTTATTCCTCGCAGCGTTCTATTTTCCTTCTTCCCTTTTGTCTGACCCTGCAGGTCTTCCAGTTCCCCTGGGGAAATCTCTGCCCTGTTTGGGCCACCAGCTGGGCAGAAACAGCTCTCTGATCCCCTTGATGTCACCCACCTTAGTGGGTGCTTGGGGACACTGCCTGGGGCTTGGAGACAATGTCCGGAGAATTGGGAACAGTGAGAAGCAGGTGAGGCATAGCTCCTTTATAAAATGTTTTGCTTCCACCAGGAGAGGGAGAGTGGGAGCTGTTAGTCTTGGTTTCCTTCTCCTGGAGAGGAGAGGAATAGATTTTGCTCTCCAGAGGTTGCTCTTTGCAGCCTGTGTGAGAAAGGCAGACTCAATAGCAGGAAGCATTTTACATTTTTTTCAGTAGCTTGTGAAGTTTTTCCTCTGTTTCTTTTGTGAGGCTGTTTTTACATAAACAGCAGAACCCCACGTGTAGCACCTTACCCTGCCTCTCCATGTTTTATGAACAGCCTGGGCATAATTAGAGCATACAAGACCCACTATGCACATATGCCACAGGCATCACCCTTCAGCCCATGCTGCTGTTGAATAAAGCAGGTAAATGCATTCAGAAGGTGAGAAATGTCCCTCTGGTCCAGGATGTCCATCCAGCCCCAGACTCTGCTCCAGGGAGTGCAACAGGACAGACTGGCTTGGGGGCCCAGCTTCTTCTACAGCCCCTTCCTCCAGCACCCCCTCTTTCTCATCCTTTTGTTAGGGGGCACATCTCTCTCAGGCATTTGCATCCCTGATTTTGCTTAATCTCTTCTTGAACCTGCAGATGCAGCCTCCACAGCATCCTGTGACAGCAAGTTCACCCACTGGGCCTGTAGGATTTTTTCTGTCTGCTTCATGCTGACCTTCTTTAGCATTGTGTACCCCCAGATTCTGGTGGGTGTTTGGCTGCCACCCTGAGTCACAGGCTCTGAAAACCCGTCAGTGATGGCTCAGTGCACCTCAGAGAGTCTGCAGGGTGGGATGTGCTGCCTGTGCCTGGGAACACAGCCCCCCACACCTGCACCCCTGGGCTGTGCTGCTCCTTTGGGCCCCCAGGATTAGTGCCTGGGCCCGGTCACTTGTTAATAAACACTTTTTCTGTTTGACCTCATCCCACCTCTTACCTCAGTGAACATTACTTCACTTACTTTTCCCTTACTCCTGTTAGCTCTTCACTCTGTGTTGCCTTTCTCCTTCCAATTGCTCCGGCTCCTCCAGCTGATCCACTGCAGACTGGCAGACATGGGAAGCTCCCCAACATCTTCAGCTGTAAAAACAGCCACAAAGTTATCACTGATTTTCTCTACTACATCATCATCCCCATCTGCTGCTTTTATACCCGTGTTGTCAGCATTCCCACTGATTTCCTGGCTGCCTTTGTGGCTTTGGTATATTTAAAGAACCTTTTATCAGCAGCTAGAGCATCCTTGGCAAGGCAATCTACAGATTCTTATTTTTAGCCCTGTTTCTTTCCTGTTTAATTGTGACCTGACATGTTTTATGGGTTTCTTTGTTCTTAGACCGCTTTGGGCTTTTAGTGTTGGGTTTGGGATTTTTTTTTTGACAAATTGCTATAAAAATCCGTGTTTTCAGCTCACACTCCAAAACCTGGGAGAAGTCAATTTAATTCTGCTGGGAACCCTTAGTAAGCAAAGCTACTCCATCCCCCCTCCAAACACCTGGCTTTGAAAATAGAGAGCATTACTGGGCTAAAACTAAAAGGCTGAAGGATGGGAAATTTGGATAAAACAGCAATTGATGACTTTTCAGTTGCCGAACTTGACAAATGACAGCCCTCCTCTCACAGGAGTGACAGATGAGGCAGTGCTAGGCTTGCCTTGCTGTAGATTGTGAGTTATTGAACCACAAATTACCAGCAGGATCCTCTGTCTCTGGGTTGTATCAAGGTCCAGTCACCCTCCTGAGCCTGGGATGAAGCTGAGGTGGTCTCCCCAAAACCAGCTAGGAACAGTCATGTTCACCAGGACACCGCCTGAATCCCTTCAGCCCTCACCGGAGTTTCCCTAAACTCTCTCCATACCAAGGGTTTCTGTTGGGAAGCCATTCCTACTGAGGAGGTGAACACCTCTTGCTAGAGGAGAGGCTCCTTTTCCCTTATCCTGTGCCTCCTGTTGGAAGGAGTGCTGTCATTCACCTGGAAAACAGCCAGCCATCAAACTCAAAGTACACAAGAAGTGAAAAGTCCAGCCCCTTGGTCTGCAATGGTGTCTTACCTTCATTGTTCACCTGTTTATGCCTCCAGCTTGGCACATCGCATGCAGGACCTACACAAAAACAGTCTCCTAAAGGAAACAAGGGGTGGCTTCCTCCAACAGGCAACCAGAAAAAATGCAAAGCGCTTTCTCTTTCAGGCCTGAAAGGTGCTGCTTTCACATGCAAGTTTGGATGCTGGGCTTTGCTGGGGGATGTGTGGATGCAGAGGTTTAGGCCTCAGTTTTGAGGCTGGTTTCAGGTGTAAGCAGTGCTAACAGCAGCAGGTCTGATCACCCCACCCATTCTTACCCTGCCATCCCATCAGATTCCTGAGGTGCAGCTCCTCTAAGGCAGCTGCCCAGACCCAGGTTCTTACCCCACTGCCATCCCCAGCCCCTACTGCGCCCCTCCCCTCCCACCCCACATTGCCTGAATATGTTTGGGTGTATCCAAATAAATGGAGAACAGCATATGACTGAAGCTATCCCAATATTCCCAAGCAGGTATGTGTTATAACCAGGAAAAGCTCTGTCTCAATTCCTTTAGTGCTGTTTAGCACACCCTGTGCAGACATGCCAAGCAATTACACTCTCCAGAGTGACTTTTGGTCTAGGATAAAAGCAGGTGGCAGACTTGAGTGGCAGCATCTTCCCACCTCCTCCGCGGGTCATGTGCCACCAGCACACTCTGCTTCTCAAGGACACACTGCACCTCAAGGGAGGAGGTGGATGGGAGAACCCAGGATGCAAACTGAGTTGTGGCAGATCCCTGGAGCCTCTCAGCCTGCCTGCAGGCATGTCCACATTCACACTGACAGCGAGGACCCAACTCAGCTGCTTTTTCCACGCCTACTTGGATTTTGAAGGATGGGCAGCTGAAACAAAACATGAGTCAAGAGGCAGCAGTCATAAAATATGACAAAGAGCTATTTTCCATGATCACATTTCTAGAAGAGTTACACATTGCTAATAGACAAACAGAAGTGAAATATCTAAGAGTTTGCCCTTTCGGTACAGAATTCCAGTCCAGATAAAAGAACTGTAGCAGCCTTTGAAATGCTAAAAAGGAGCAGGCTCACAGTGGTATCTGATAGCCCCTCCCCAGCACAGGCTAAATGAGAACTGGTTGCAGTTGCAGAAATTAGCTTTGAATTAGAGCAATGAAAATTCCTCTGCAGTTAAATGATGCAAACACCTGACTATTTTTGCTGCTTTTATTACCAGTGATAGCACATATCGGGATATCACACCCTCAATAAAGTTTTACTGCATTAAAGTTTTGTTTCTCCTTCAGTCTTCAGATGCGTTTCCAACTTCTATTGCTTTGCAAAAGAATAGAAGATAACACTTAAAAGCCTTTCCACATGCCTCTGTAGCAGGTTATTCTTACATGTATTTTATACATGAAGCCAGCCAATTTACCTCAATGAAAGGCCATGATGACCATTCCAGTGGGCTGTTCCTGTTGATGTAGAAAAACCTTTTAATTCAGCTCCATGTAAGCCCACGTTTCAGTCTGCCATACAAAGACAGGGAGGAGGAGGTATCCAAGCAAAAGTAGGCAGCTGAATGAAGCTGAGCTTCATGACCTCTGGCCAGTTTCTGCCTTTATCCCATCCATTTTCCAGGGTCACATCCCATGTAAACTTCCCCAGAGTGGAGTCTGCATGGGGTTAACAGAGTGCTGCAGACAGCAGAACCTTTTCCTGCTGCTGAAAAGTCAGAGAAAATGGGGAAAGGAAAGGACTGAGCAGAAGGATTAGAAGCTGAGAGCATCTCCTGCACCTGGGTTATCGTGGAGACACACAGGGCTCAAAGAAAAAGCAGGCATGGGGTGCCACACATAAAACTGTTGAAAGAGGGAGCTCATGCAGCTTGCAGGGCTTTTCTAGCTGGAGGAAGAATGGGTCTCTCTGCCTCTTGTGATAAGTGCAGCCACCATGCCTTTCTTTGCTCCTCGTGGGTGAGTACTCTCAGGGGAAAAGTCCAGCAAATAAGACCAAGTGCCTCCCATCCTTTGAACAAGGTATTATGACTAGTTAAATCCAGCTAGCCCTGCTCCCTTGGAGCCATGCTGAGCATGCTGAGATGCACACAGATGGTGGGGTTGGCTGAGGCCACCAGAACCTGGTCTCACCGGACCCTGCCAATGGCAGACGCTGTGCAGCCAGGTGACAGCAGCAAAGGGGGCAGGAGTAGACTGGAAGAAAGAAACAGTGAAACCTCAGAAAAACAACAGAGAGAAAATGGCACCTTTTCTCACCAGGCTACTTCTGAGAAAGCCGGGTCTACCTTCTTTTGCTCCAGAAGCCGCATGAGAAAGATCAGGACGGTTTAGTTCCCAGCTTTCAATCACTTAACTGGCAAGTGGGAGCTGGTTTTGATCATGGAGAGCACTGGAAGCACAGCTCGGCATGGATGCATCGTAACCTCTGCAGCCACATACAGTGTTCTCTAGCACTGACTCCCAAACTTGTCATTTCAACTGAAAGAAACTTCTTTTTCGTCTGGACCATTGACAGCTGCAATCAGACAGAGCAGCTTGTCCAGCATTTTCAAAGGAGACCCAGCTGCACTAACTACCCACTTCCCACCAAAAGCAACCACTGAATATTGGTGCCAGTCTCACAACAATAAAGGTTTTAGCTTCATGAATACTTAATAACATTTCTGAACTTCTGAGTGAAAGCTGGGTGCTGATGTAACTAGTCTGTGCACACTTGCGTCTAAACTCTGCACAAACTTTAATATAAAATAGTCTCTGGAGTTTAAAAAAACCCACTTAAATCACTGGAGGATTAAACATAAGAAAGGAAGAACATAAGAAAGCCTTGGTACTGAGAAAAAATAATGTTTAATAGGAAAAGTTAATCTGCATATATGAACACCAAAACACAAAGTACAACAGAATTAAATGATGCTTTAAATGATTGTAACCTATAAATATATGTACATATGTGTGCATAAAAATAATTTATATAAGTATAATGTTAATGACAGTCAACGGATAATGCACACTCAGTAAAACACAGTAAAATGTAAATTCTTTTACAGACAGATTGATTGACTGTAAGAAATTTTTAAAACCCCAAACACCAAGCTTATGATCGTTCAAATATAAAGACTGCAAGAGAAAAAAAAATGCTATCACTTTCCACAGGAGCTAAAAATGTAAAATCAATGCAGTTTTGCAAGATGAAGAAGAATAGTGTTTGTTTGAAGATACTGTATCTTGCCATTTTATTGGGAAGGAAGGCTGTGGAAAAGGTCAAGTGCCATTGTCTCACACAACACATGTCAGCAGAGATCTGAACAGAATGCCTTCAGATGGGAAATACTGGGGAGTTGAGGAGGGTGAAAAGAACTGTATCTGATATAGTGAAGTGAAAGAGGTCAGGTTCTCATGAAAAACAGCTCTCACCCGCCCAAAGCCGCAGTTCAAATGCAGTGAGCACAAATCCAAGTGAAGCTCTGGGTACTGACATTTTTCAGCATCACACTGAAAACTGGCAGGGTTAAAATCCTGGTATCTTTTCTACAATCACTCTCTTGCCAATGTGCTGGCCTCGTTGAAGAAGTCTAATGTTTATTGGAGCACATTAGTTCTTTTAAAAGAAGTCCTCTTCTTCTCCCTCCCCTCTTACATTTTTCCCTTATTTCAAAGTTGTCCATGATCTCTTTCAAGCAGGAGTCTTCCTCTAGAAAGTCTTGAGAGAATCTGGGGTTAAGGATATTGTTGTCTCTTCTGCTGAAGTAATTGCATTGGTGAGAGGCTGTGAAAGTCTGCTCTGACCCAGTGTTGTGGTGGTTGTCCATCCTTCTGCTGCTCTGGTCACTCAATATCTGCTCTGCATCCTAAAGGCCCTAGGCTGCCGCGATGCTTCGTACTACGGAGAATTTTTAGACAAGAAAAGAAGATAAATAAGGACTCACAAAGATCATCAAGTCCAACACTTGCATGAATGGCCCATACAGGGATTGATCTCACAGCCTCGGTGTTATTAACCCAAACGGAGCTAATCTCAAGCTTCTGCTTCTTCCATGGCTCCCTTGCAGATTTCAAGGATAAAACAGGCAATTTTTTTTAGAGCATGCCTTCCAGGTAATGACACACCTCCACTGACCAGACTCCCCTGGGCTGTAGCAGTGCAAAAGCAGTTCTAGATTATTCATGGCATTTCACACCTTTCCCCTCTGCAATGCTGCAGCAGCTGCAGAGGCTCTTGCTGTGAATGAGGCAGCAGCAGCCGGCTGGGAGGACATGACCCCCTGGGCATCTGTCCCAGCTTAAGCTGAGTGTGAATCTTGCATGAGGCTGCAGCTGGGAGGTGCCACTGCAGCACCCGTTGACTCTACAGCAGCCTAAAGGAAGCTCAGGTGGTAGCAGCCTGTGATGCTTGCAGGCACACCTGTGCTGAGGGATGAGTTGGGTCAGTGCAGACAATTTTTTTCAGCTGCAGCTACAGTTATTTGGGTGACTTTATCCACTCTGGCATTCTGTACCAAGGGGGATGTACAGAGGGGAGCTTAGGTTCCAACTATGTCTGTAGCCCACCATGCTACTGTTCAGGAATTCCATTCCCACAGGACTATGTGAAACACTTACCAAATCATCATAATCCCTCTCTGGAAAACGATCTCTATTTGCAGAACGCATCTCATAGGGGTTGTTTGGCTGATATCCTGGGTTTGCATGGCCAGAAGTGGTCTGGACCCTGGGGAACATGCTTGGTCTATCATCAGTGGTATCTTTGTCGGCATATCCTGACTTCATCAGGCTCCTCTTCTCTGGATTTCGTTTGTGGTTTGCTCTTCAGAGGAAATGAAAGACCAGAAGAGATTTTAAAAGACTATTTAGCGTGCCTTACTTAATAAGTCCAACTTATTGTATTGTCCACTCCCACCTTATTTTGAATATTTCAGTCCTGTTCTGAAGCATGCAACAAATTTTTACAGCATACCTACTACAAAACCCTTTTTATGAACCCAGTTTCTATTAAATTGTAAGAAATATTCTTACCTGGCTGAAATAACAGTGACTGCTGTCACTAAACTCAGGATAATGACTCCCAACACTGTACCCACTATTATAAGGATGAGTTCAGTATCTGGGGGGGATAAAACAGCAAACAAGAAATGTGTCAATTGGTAACTCACAGTGAATATTGAAAAATGAGGGAGGGAAGGAAGGAAAGGAAGGAAAGGAAGGAAAGGAAGGAAAGGAAGGAAAGGAAGGAAAGGAAGGAAAGGAAGGAAAGGAAGGAAAGGAAGGAAAGGAAGGAAAGGAAGGAAGTTATTCCCAGGCTCCTGGTGCTTACAACATTTTGTGGACACAGAAAGGTGTAAGTTGAAGGATCTGTGTTAAAGACCATCTCTTATGGTGGCTATTTGGACCCCAGCTCTAGTTCCTAATGCTATGCACTGAATGGTTTTACACATAGTTACAGGTGGGGGACAGGAACAACTGGGAGGGTGTAGGGGTTATTTAAGCCAGTATTGATGCTAAATTATGTAGTTAGGTGTCAAATAGGCTCTTCCCATTCCCTAGGCAAATACGGCAACAGAGAAATGCCACTTTTTTCCCTAACTTTTTACTTCTATAAATGCAGAATGCTGACACCCCTAAAGGCTACTACTTTTTTGTTATCTCAGGCAGATTAAGCATTACTAGGTATTTTTCAACACCATAATTAAAAATCAGAAATTCTTATACTTACTGTCAGTGCATTCCTCCCCAGAGTAGCCTACTTGACAACTACAGGAGAGAAAAAAGAAAAAGGGGAAAGAAATAAAGATGGATTTAATCCAAACCATTCTATGATTCCATGATCACAAAACAATAGTATATTTCCCTCTTTTATCAGCAATTTCTCCACAAAGCGTGTTCATCACAGGTTTCCTCTTTAATCCTATCTTAATATTGAATTATTTACTTTCATTAGAGTGAAACAATCTGAGATTTTCAGGATGATTGGTGATCTCAGCACTCAAAGTTTCAGGTTCTCAGTCTGAAAAATGTTAAAAGGACCTAATTTTTCTAAAGAACTAAGTTTTTCATCTCTGAGCCACTTGGAATTGCCATGCAATGTCTTTAAGAAAAGTCTCAGTATAAGGACTGGCAACTCTTTATCTTCCTGCCATAGTAGTTTCTTGTATTTAAAATATGTCGACTTTATGGTAAGTAATGTTCAATTTGCAGCAGTAACAACCACAAAAAGAGCTGAATTAGTGGGTAGGGGAGTGAGTGTCTCTGCTTATCCACCAGAGTGGAGCATAACCAGTCACTCACTCAGCTTCACCAGCAAACACCACCGCTCTGTTCTGATCCTGAGCTGACAGAAAAACCCTCAGAGAGAAAACCAAGGGGAAATAGCAAGGTCTGAAAGTTATCAGAAATCAGTCCCCACTGATACCAGTGGAAACATTTCAGGGATTGGAGGCACGTGTTGCTGTAATGCCTGTTGCTTACTAAACACTTCAGCATAGCAGCTCCCGGGGCTCAGCCACTCTGTAGGAGCAGTTTGTGTTTGAGTGGTGAAGTACTTTATCCTCTTCTGACTCACGGGTGACCTTGGGTCTCCTCAACTTTCCTCTGAGGTGTTACGAGGCACACAAAAGATTAACGCCAAGGAGTAAAAATGCCAGCACTTGTGACACCAGGGGAGTTTGTCCACCTGCTATCCCCCTTGGGCACCTCTCAGACTCACGGAGCTGCAGCCTGTTCTTCTGCATTGCAGCTGACCCTGTGCTGGAGGTTCTTCTCCCTACCTTCACCGACAGCACGGGAATGCAATAAAAACCTGAGTACTCACGGCACACAGTTTTTATCCTTCCGTTTAAAGTTAGGCATACATTTGCACGTTGGAACCCCTTTTTCATTTACACAGTACTTGTGTGCCTCTGCAGAACAGTTTTTACTGCAAGCTGTATTTTCAGGGAGAAAAACAGGAGTGAATTGCAGGTAGAAAATTATTTTATTGCTCTGGAAACACGCTCCCCTCTCCCCCCTCCCCCCTGCCCCATGTGCTTTAAAGAATCAGAATTGCTTTTTTAGAACTGTACCTATGTAAAACAAAAACCAAAATATAAGTTCACAAAATTAGAAGTAAACAGGCTGTATTTAAAACCATCCAACTTCATCAAAAAGGAAATCTGGCTTGGCTGCATCTCACATAGGCAAGGAATGGCCTGCAGTTTGATCTCACAGCAGATGATTTGTATGGCAAACTGTATCAATTTTATACAGGCATGGGGCCGCAAAGGTCTACACTGAATCACATCTCACTGGAATTTATTGTAGCCAGCTTTCATAACTTTATCATGGATTTTTGAATTATTTGTTGTTTTCCTTAAAATCTTATATTTTAGACTTTTTTTTTTCCTTCTGTAGTGTGAAAATTTTCGTTTCCATAAGAAGAAAATAAGGTCTTTCGAAGAAAATTAGGTACATCACAGGGCTTTGGAGGGTGGCTAAAAATATAAACAGAGTACTCACTAAAAGACTCAAAACAAAAAAGTAAATAAAACCCCAAAAACTAACAGTTCCCAAAAAAGACAGAAATCATTCATCTCACAAAAACCTGTCTAAATCCAGGTAATGCAAACCTAGAATTATAAGCAAGGGACAGACCCTTAACAGGTCATCTGTAGTGCATCCTTGAAGTGCATCATGAGACTTCCACTTCTGTCAGCTGCCTTCAAGTAACAGGTAAAATTTATTCCCAAAATATGTCCTAGCAGAGAAGGCTGTGAATACAGGATTCAATTTCTTTCATCATTTACCTGTTTAGGTTTCAGTTCTTACCTGGAGTCTAACAATGCATTTAAGGACTTGCCTACTCACTGGTTTTAGTGATGATTTTATCAAGTTTTACTAATTTATTCTACTGGAATAAAATTATAGATTTGTTCAAAGTGAAACGTGAGGATGTGTTTCTATGGCTTTCTTCATAGGATGCACATTTCCTGATTTTTAGAGGACAGCACGTTTGCCCAGGACCCTTCTCAAAAAGGGACTGAGACAGAATAAGCAGGTCAGTCTTTCAGGGATAGATAAAGCAGCGAGGTTCTTACCTGAACAAGAACGATCATCCCATTCTGTCCTTTCGAAATCAAGTTTGCATTTGCATTCTGGAAACATACCCTCTTGACAGTCGGTGGTTCGATTATCACATCGATAAATATCACAATGGTTTGCCGCTGTAAAAAGGAAAGAGAGAGCAAACCTGAATACCATTTCACAGAAAGCAGTGCACTTGCTCAGTAAATCATAAACCAGTTATTCAGTAATTCTAAAGAGAAACAATTATAAGTCCTTTTCCTGGGACATCAATATTGCAGGCTTTTGGACCAGCACTTTTTTTTCCCCGTTCCTCTTTACCAGGTAAGGTCCTGTTTCCATCACATCTTCTGATTTCTGTTTCTCAGCCTCCTAGAACTGCCTCCAAACCTTCCTGGCTCCAGTCTATGAAAACAGACATTCTGCCTGTAAATTCATATTCTGAACACCGACTTTCTGACTTCATCCTAAAAAAAAAACAACCCTACAGAGAAAACCCATAACTAGTCTCTTAGTTTTTTCCACAACTGAACTGTGAGACTCAGATCTCGTACATTTCTAGAGAGATATAAACATTTACGGGCATGCAGCTCATTTCACGAGCAGCGTTAGCATCCTGTTTGCCCAGCGTGTTTCTCATTAGATCCATGACTTTGTGATGGGAATGGTTTAAAAACCTCAGTGCATGGCATGCTGTAGACGGATGTGACTGCACTGGTGCCTTGGGAGCTCTCAGTGGTTTTCTCTCTCCTCCATGCTTAGGACCAGCACATAGGAAATGTCATGGCTGAGGAGGATACAATCACCTTCAGAGACCAAAATCAGGATTTAAGCCATGAAACTGACCCTTAATGATTAGCTATGCCTTTTGAGAAAGCTGATTTCAAAACAGGAACTTATATTAAAAAAAAAAAAAAAAAAAAAAATTAAAAAGAGAGAAAAAAATTCCTTATTTTAATTAGAAAATCTTTCTCCCAGTATTACACTCTTAAAAATGCAAGACCTTACTGGTTTAGATCAATGAATCACTTAGCTCAGTAGCTAATCAGTGAGGCCTCATTTCAATTACCATGGCTTATTATGGGAGAAGTCTAAAGACAGTTTCATCCTGTTTTGCCACTAAAATATTGGCTTATTCTCAGAAGCACAATATATGTCTGTATATATTTTATCCTGATTTTCCCACTACTTAAAAGTCAGCAGGTTAAAACCACCATGCCATTGCTTACCAGGGAATAAATATTTTCCTTTTCTTCTTTACACAGGAAGTAGAAAGCCTTAATAAGACAAAAGAACCTAGCACTGAATGGTTGAATCTTCAAAATTACCCAGGATTGAACATTCAGCTCCTTAAAATCAACAAGGCTTATGACCTGATGGGCTTCTACGCCCACAGAAATCTTCCAACTAGGTTTTAAGAACCTCTATTTCTGCTGGTTAATTACTTCCCTAGTAAAGAGTTACATACCTTTGTAAGAAGAGATAAAGGAATTTTCTCCTTCCTTTTCTATTGCAAGTGTTACTGCAGATTGAACTGTCGTCGCATTTTCAGTTGAGTTCAACATGAACAGGTTTGTCACTGTTACAAGCAGTGGAACAGAATTTCTGCTTTCTTGTAGCGGTCTGAAAAGGACAGATAGTATCATTAGAGTTTCACACAATCCATATGGATAGCAAGCTAGATGCAAAGACAAGAGAAAATTTCTGCCAAATCTCCCTCTCTTCCCTAACTTCTTTCTTCCCATAATGTAGGTACTTGCCAAGAGACCTGAAAATGAGTGTAAGTCTTGCTCAGGAATACATTAACAGCCGTCTTTCCAGTAGGTCCAGGTATAAACAGGTAGCTGCTGCATTTAATACTAACAACATTGCTCCTTTGTATGCTGTTGACACACAACTGACATTTTCTGACTGGGTTAACCTCAAGCCAGCTGCAGTGTGGGAAACCTCATCTGTTAGACCCTAACTTTCACATGCTTCCATCAGCCTGTGGTGTCATCCAGGCATGATGTGGAGAACCCACCCTGAAGTGTGGTGAGGGTAATTCAGGGTAGGACCACAATGAATGCAGAAGAATCTGTTTGTGATGTGGAGGTATCTACCCACTAGCTGGGTTGGGTTCAGCTCCCTGCAACCTCCCTGGCATGAGGTGGAGAACAGCAATGACTTCCCTGTTCTTCGGCTAAAGCTCATGCTGCCAGGATATGCACACAAATACCTTTAAGTGGCAGATTGCTGCAGTTCCTTGAGGTGTTGCTGTGCCCCATGTCACAACTGCTCTGCTGGAAGTTACTGCCCCCACAGCTCTGTTAGAACAACACTGCTTAGCTGCTTAATCCCTGGGGTTCATTGAAAGGGTTGACACTGCTGTGTGTGCTGGCATGCCAGGTTTTGCTTGATGGGGAGTAGGAAATTCCCACAGAGAAGCTGGCAGAGCTCTGGGGACAGTAGCCTGTAACAGATGGGGATGGGAAGAGAGGGACATCTCACAGGGTTTACCTAGACCAGCCAGGGACCTATGCCCACAGCTGCAGTCATCACAACCCATTCAGTAACATCTTTGCTCAATCTGCCACCAGGAGACACCAACAAATGCACAATAAAATGCATTTTCTACACCTCCTGTAATGAGGATGTTTTTTAAATTCAACTGGGACTCCAAGCTGGGTAGCATTCCCAGTGGTCATAAGAACCTCAGAGTTAACTTAGAATTTCAGACATGTCAGATATCACAGGGACTGCCAGTTATAGCACAGTGTTGTATCCTGCGTGGTGCTAAAAGCAGGACATCCAGCGTGGAGCTGCCTCAGCCAGCCCATCTCACAGACATATTGGGCGAAAAACCAGGCCAGCAGCCCTCCTTTAAGGGGAAGTGTTCTGAGCTGAACTCATCCCATATCTTTTCTTGAACTGAGTACTTCATGGGAAACATTAAAATGAAGTATGTGGGAAGCATGTACTGTGCAAAAAATGAACTGGCAGACTTACTGAATTTCCACGATGACAGTTTGTATGTAGCCGTTTAGATCTTGGAAGGCCTTTTCAAACTATAAAAGAGAAAGTAATTGGAGTTTAAGGCAAGCAGAAACATAGACCAAAATCACATGAACCACTGAGGTTTCAGCTGTAAAGTTCTAATATAGGATATGCTGCTATAGGCACAAATAAAGTAAGGTGATCTGCTAAATCCGCCAGGCAAGTTATTGCAGAAGAAGAAGAGTGAGGTGGTGCTGTAGAATATGGAAGAACAGGGAATACGGGAGGGCAGTGGAAGGATGGAGAATGAACATCAGGCAATGCATTAGGGTTAACTGGCTGATAGTTACAGATACCCCCTTGAAAACTCCTTGCTTAGGAGGGTGTCTCTGTGTCCCTGAGAGGCAGTGAAGTGGGATCATCAGGGGCTGATCTTGTGGGAAGAAGCACTGGTGAAAGCATTGGGAGCCGAACAGGATCAGTAGGAAATTCACTTCTCTTCCTCATCCCATGTGAAGCAGGGAACAACTGGTGGAGGCAGCTGCCTTCAACTGCTACACAAGCAGGAGGCACCATGAGAAGAGGATAAGGTGTCTAATTCAACCGAAATGAAAGGTAAACTATCCATCTTTCTTTGTAATAAAATTCAAATTATTTTCTATGCTATTTTCACTTTTGCATTCTATTATGTATCTACTTTAGTCCTGCATATGATGCTCTTCTGTAGTCAGATCATGAAAAAATGCTGGACAAAAAAATTGAGGAAAGTATTTTTTAACATTCTGGAGGAACAACTTTTGGTCACTTTCTGATACAACATTCATAGGAAGCAATATAATAACATGCAGAAATTGATAACCATTTTTGATGATTCCTGATTAATATCTGGTGAATATTTTTTGATCAGATATCTGGTAGAGTTGCATATCTCTTCTTCCTTACTGCCAGAAAGAGACATAAACAAATCCACTTGTTTCTGCATGGCAATATAAATTAAACTGTTCACTTTATTTCTCCAGGAAATCTATTACCAGATTTTATGTATAATCATAGAATTATAAAAAATGTGTAGTATCCATTTCACTAGTAACATTAAAATACTAATACTGGTAGATTTCTGGAAGAGGTTTATTATTCGGTATTTAGACACAGCTGGACAACCATTCAGAAAAGTTTGTGCTGTGTGGAACTGATAATTTTCTTTAAAAAAAAAATTAAAATTGTTCATTTTTACTCATACCACTGAGTATTTTTGAGCCTTCAGCAAACAGCAGAGATCAGAAACTCAATAGGCTGGAAAACTTCACTCAGCCACACTGTTTCTGGAGAGGCAATGGTGAAAGAAGCAGAGCAATTTATGCGAGAACTCCCCAGAATAGAAGTGGTACTAAAAATGCAAATATTACTTCTAGGATTCCTTTCACTTCAGCAAGAGTCATTCATATGCTCATATGAGGGCAAAGTTCAAGTCTTTTATAAATAGGTCTGAACTAATCTGAAGCATTCTTGCGAAGAAGTGGATCTCTAGTAGAGTGGAACTCTTCTAGGCCCCTCTGTGTCCTCTCTGTCTGCATGACATCAGTATAGCATTAAATATATGGGGGGAAGAAACCATCAGCACTCACAAATTCCAATACATTTCTGAACACCTCTTCATACTCCGTGGAATTTACATTTTCAAGCTTATCACTGTAAGTTGCTCTCACTTCTAAGGTCGCTGGGTATGTGTTCCCTGGAATGAGAACAGAGAGGGTAAATAAGAAAGCATTAAAGAAAGTCAGGTATCACCTAAAAGTTCTCCAGTCTTCAGGGATGGGGAAATACAAGGCAGAAAAGAAAATCAGTGCTATTTTTCCTATATGGGAGGGAACAGTAGAGGGCAAATCAATGCAGTCACAATGGGGCGTGTACTCTGGCTGCCATGGAAGAAGGCAGGATCCTGGGCCCAACCAAACTGTCCTGATTATGAAACTGAATAATATTAAACTGTCAGCATAGCCTGAAGCTAAAAGACTCTCTGCAAGGTGTTACAGAATTTAGTGAGGAAAATATGTGTATTAAGGACTCCAAATCTGCAGCTACTAAGCAGCTAATGCAGCTCACTGTGGTTTACTGGGAAAGTAATTCAGAATCGACCTGCTTCTTAAGCCTCACAAGTAAATTTGAGAATCCTGCTTGCTGATGCTTAAATAAGAAGCCCTATTTGCTCACACACTTGGCCTTCAGAAGCATTCCAGAGATGCATTTCAACAGGACTCTGATGAGTGTTTAGCAATGGAGAAAATCGATCTGGTTGTTCACAGGTCTTCATGAGTTTGGACCTTTTTAAATCATGGCCATTAATACTGATGTCAGGTTTACACTTGCATTTTTTCCTGCTTTTCACTCATTTTAATCTCCAGCACCCCTCACAGAGAATTCACCTTCTTTTCCTAGAACATTAACCTCTTTGGCTGTCACTGTTTTGTGTGATAGCAATCTAGGTCATTGTAAAAGTGGCTGCAAAGCAAGGAATCACTCAGCAGTCACTTTCCCAGACTGATTATGTTTTCAATTATAATGTGAAAACAAGAAGTATGAGAAGCAAAATTCACCTGAGCAGGTAACTAAAAACACTGATGCCCTTCTGCAACTCACCTCTGTAGCAGTTCTTATTGCTGTAGTAGAATCCATAATCGCACTCACAGGTATAGTTGCTGTTTAAGGAAATACATTTAGCCAAATTTCTTCCACAAGGATAGTCATGGCAGAAATCCACTAATTCTATGATGAAAGATATTGATGTTAGTGTTCTGTGAATGTGCAATAGCCACTTCTTATATAAAGTAACTCATACATTGAATAGTTCATATATACTTCTACTAAAGGAATCTACCAGGCATGTTTTAGAGAGTATAGATGCAATTGCAGAGCGCACAGCTCTATCACACTTATATCTTGCTTGTTTAATGTATAGTAATTGTTTTCCCTACACAATCCAGCAGGATGTCACAGTGAGGACACAGAGTATGGCTGAAATTTATTATCTGTCATATTGAGCATTCACAGTTCAACTCTACTTAATACAACTAAACCCAAATCAAAGAAAGAAAGTATATCAAGGCTTGCCAAAACCAGTGACTGTTAAGAAAAAAACAGACTACAATACCCTGTGTGTCTTAATACTGCACTGGTACATATTTGCCTTGTGACAACAGTGTCATGGCAGGGTCCGTTGCTGCAGACACATTAATAAAAGGAGGGTTTGTATGTAAAGGTTTCAGAGTATGTATTTTATATCTATACATAATTTAAGTGGTTAATAGGTAATTAAAAGTTATATTTCAATACATATTATATATAGGATGGTAATTACAGTTCTCTTCCAAGACATCAAATTCTGTTTCTCACCCTGCCTGGCTTTTTACACTTCACTCCATAAGTACATTCTCAGAGATGAGATATTTTCTCTGAAATGGGGAAAAAAGTAGGAATTCTCAATCATACGCCAAAAAAAAAAAAAAAGTAAAGCACTTAATGAATTTTCATTTCCTATAAGGTGCATCTCCAAATATATTTTCCAGAGAACCTAGTGAAGCCAAATTGTTTTTCACGATGAAAAAGATCCCAAGCAGAAAGCAACGATTGTGGACTCCTCCAAACACATTACATTTGCAGCAAGTGCCAGCAGGGTAGAGTGGCGGGGACATACAGCATTAAATAGGGACAATTTAGCTACACTGGAAGGCCCTACTGGGCTGGAGGATGGTGGGGTATGGAGAGTTCCTTGGACACACACATGCACCGTTCCCCAGAGACGGTCCCTGGCCCCAGCCCCAGGCTGGGGTTTGCCCCAAATCCCTCCCTGCCCCTGCACCAACAGCCTCAGGCACAACTCCCTGCAGGGCCAGGTCAGGGGCGGGCCTGGGCACCTCTTTGCAGGGATCCTCTTGTATCCCTGCCTGGTGAAGGAGGGAATGCCACCTAGCACAAAAAGAGCGGTCTCCAACAGTCTTCCCCACCACATTCTCTCTGCCACACAGACCAGCAGGGAAAGAGGGAAGAGTGGAATCTATGCATGGCCATGCTCTCAGTACCTTTATCTCCCATGGGAAAAGAACTCAGGGAAACCAGGGAAGGGGAACTCCAACTGGCTTGGGGGTCTGCAGAGCTCCCTGGGACTTTGTTACTCCAAGTTGTCCCCAGAAAGCCAAGCTTGAGGGCTTTGCCCCTTACCTGGAGGTTTTGGTGTTGTCGTCGTGGTTGGTGTGGTAGTAGGTGTTTCAGCAGGGGTTTCTGATGAAGGGAGAAGAAGAGACATGGCAGCACTGCGGAATTCTTTGCATGCAGGACAATTTATGAGCAGACAGGTGTGGGGGGACCTGTGTGTGGCTGAGCAGCCACACCTCTGGGCAGCCTCACCCTGCCTTTTGTCTGTCCCCGGGCCTCGTGTGCCATTGCTGTTATTTTTTCTCTCCCTCCCTGCTCTTGGACTCCTCCTTCCCATCAGCACGTTTGTACCCTCCCTGCCTTTCTCCTCCAGGTGACACATGCTGACTTGTAGGCTCACACATTTCCCCCTGCAGCACTGGCTGTCAGAGCAGCCTCTGAGGCATCCCATCCATGAGCACACAGCCTCTGGGCTCAGCACTTCTGGAGCATCATTCAAAACTCCATCTCCACTCTCCCAGAGCAGTGCAAGAATGACTGCCTTTGCTAACACACACTGAGGTGCTGTAACCAATTCATGTGGCCATAGACAGCAGAGTATTTCTGTTCCAGGAAAGCTTCTTCTGCTACGTTCTCATCAGCAGTACCAAGACCCATCAGACTGGGTACAGCCTGCACATCTCCACTCCCTCATAGTGGCCTTGGGCACAAGATCATCTGGGTGAAAGTCAGAGGTACACAGTCTTTGACAATGCTGGGTATTCCTGATGGGGAAGTGGAGTACTGGCACGAGGGATGTTCTCATGCAAGCCCACCATGGAAGAGGAGCTGAGGCCCTGGGTAGGCTGCCCCTCCTCAGGGTCCCTGGCCATGGCCCTGGGCCCCTCCATGCTGGGGTGTGCCCAAGCTCCCACCCTGCCTCTGCTCCAAGTGCAACCTCTGACAAAACTCCCTGCAGAACCTGGTCATGGAATTGCCCTGCACTTCCCTTTGCATGGATCATCTTGTGTCCAGGCCTAGCACAGGAGGCAAAGGCACCAAATATGAAAAGAGCAGCCTCCTCCACTCTTCCCCACCACATTTTCTTTACCAAAAAGACCAGCAGGGAAGGAGGGAAGAGTGGAAGCTATTCATGGCCATCTTCTGGGTACCTTTGTCTCCCACGGGACAAGAACTCAGGGAAACCTGGGCAGGGGAACATGTCCCTGCTTGGGGGTCTGCCGAACTCCCTGGGACTTTGTTACTCCAAGCTGTCCCCAGAAGGGCACGCCTGAGAGCCCTGCTCCTTAGCTATAGATTTTGAGGTTGGTGTCACTGATGGGCTGGGAGACGTTTCTTTTACAGTACTGGTTTCTCGTGAAGGGAAAAGAGGAGACATGGCAGCAATGCTTAGCATTGTCTTTTCAAAAAGCCTTGGGGAATTCTGCGTGTGTAGGACAACCAAGGGAAGGGAAATGCTGGTGGTCCCTCATGGGGCTGAGAGGCCAAAGCCCTGAGCACCCTTGCCCAGCCTCCTGGGAGCACCCTTGCCCAGCCTCCTGGCTCTCCCTGGCTGAGATGCCCGTGACACGTGACATGGCCATGACCCCTTGTCCCCCGGTGCACAGGGCTTGAACACATGGACCTTGCACACACTCCAGTGTCTCCAGCTTACCTGTGCTTCATGGCCACAGCTCTCTGGGCCACAGCTGTCACTGACAGCAGCAACCAGCCTCAGGCACAGCTCCCTGCAGGATCTGGACACAGGATTGCCCTGGGCATCTCTACAGGGATCCCCTTGTACTCTGGCCTGATGCCGGAGGTAAAGGCACCAAGCACAAACAGAGCAGCCTCCTCAACTCTTCCCAACGCTTCCTCCTTGCAGCAAAGGCCGGCAGGGGAAGAGGGACTTGTGGAGGCCATTCACAGCCTAGATCTGGGCACCTTTGTCTCCCTGGGAGAGGAAGTCCGGGAAATCTCTGTGGGGGCTGCAGAGCTCCCTGGGACTGTTCCCGGAAGGGGCGTGAGGGCTTTGCTCCTTACCTGGAGGTTTTGGTGCTGTCGTCGTGGTTGGTGTGGTAGTATTTGTTTCAGCAGGGGGTTCTGATGAAGGGAGAAGAAGAGACATGGCAGCACTGCGGAATTCTTTGCATGCAGGACAATTTATGAGCAGACAGGTGTGGGGGGACCTGTGTGTGGCTGAGCAGCCACACCTCTGGGCAGCCTCACCCTGCCTTTTGTCTGTCCCCGGGCCTCGTGTGCCATTGCTGTTATTTTTTCTCTCCCTCCCTGCTCTTGGACTCCTCCTTCCCAGCAGCACGTTTGTACCCTCCCTGCCTTTCTCCTCCAGGTGACACATGCTGACTTGTAGGCTCACACATTTCCCCCTGCAGCACTGGCTGTCAGAGCAGCCTCTGAGGCATCCCATCCATGAGCACACAGCCTCTGGGCTCAGCACTTCTGGAGCATCATTCAAAACTCCATCTCCACTCTCCCAGAGCAGTGCAAGAATGACTGCCTTTGCTAACACACACTGAGGTGCTGTAACCAATTCATGTGGCCATAGACAGCAGAGTATTTCTGTTCCAGGAAAGCTTCTTCTGCTGCGTTCTCATCATCAGTACCAAGACCCTCTTATCCTGGACTGCACTTCTATGCATTTATGATTGTATACATTACTTTTTCTGTTTCTATTCCTTCATTGTTATCATTCCTTCTGAATAAGGAAAAACCTGGCTGATACCAGGATATTGTTGAAAATACTTCCTCACACTTTCGTTTCAGCTTTTGTTATTGCATTTACTCTTCCAAAATATTTTAGTTATTTATTTTTAAGTTGCTGGGTTTTGCCTTATTTAACCTGTGTCTTTCTTAACCCTTGATAGAAAGGATGAGTTCACATTTGAGGGTTCTTTTTGTTTGTTTTGTTTTTCTTTGTTGTAAGAAGAACAAATAACTAATCAGTCTTGCTGATAAATGTGTAATACTGACAAATGGCCAGTTTGGATCATGTAATCTAATTTTAATCTGAAATAGTTAATTATTAATTAATGAGTTAGGAATAAACTTATTTACTCTGATTTATTGCTGCTGCAATCATAATTTAATGTAAAGCATTAATAGCATGCAGCTGAAAGACTAATATACTTGTGGGTAAAATCCATGTCACTATCACAATCTGCACATCTCAACAGACATTTGAAAAATTGACCCCACTTTTCTAGAGCTTTATAGGGCTTTGAAAATTCAAACTGAGGAAAATCTCCTACACTTTTTTCTGCTGGTCAATGTATCTCACATAGAAAAAGCACATGCAAAAGACAAGTAAGCCATTAGCCTCCTCTAGGTGAAGGGGAAACACGAGCAATTGTGCCAATTCCCTGCCAAGTCTCCTGCCTCCACTGGTCACTGAGTTCCATACACAGCATTATTTGTTCCCCAGTCAGTGTAAAAGTATATTTTTCCTATAACAGCGGTAATATGAATCTCTTCTTGCCACAGGCAATGGACGTTGGAACAACAACCTGTTTCAGAGCTAGTGGTTTTTTTACAACTGTTAGACCTGGGAGCTTCTGGCTAACAGTTGTCCGGGAGTACCCTTTGGACTCAGGAACAACGGCCGCCGTGGTGACAGCAGAGCGTGAGCTGCAATTGAACCTTGTGGGTGGGCTTGACAAAGGTAACGTGAGCAAAGGTGGCTAATTTATGGCTCTGTGTGCCTAGACCTAACCTGTGTAAGGAGACAGGATGTGTTAATGGGCTTGGGCATTACTACGGCGATAAAGAAATGGATGTTACCACTGAGGCTGTACAATAGCAGAGACATCTGGCTGCAGAGCAGGGCAGGGCCTTTGCCAGTACTACCCAAATGGACACATCCTGCAAAGCTTTTACAGTGTTTGCTTAGAATGAAAAAGGTTTCTGAGCAGACCTATCCTGATGCAAAATCTGGTCAAGTGAAAAACTGGTATTGCTTTCAGTAACTCTTGGCTCATGATTTTTCTCATCTTGCTATTACCTACAAGCCTCCAATCAGAAAACCAATCCACTGACAATCCTGAAGAGTTCTATGCTTATGATTTACAGCTGAAAATTGGTCTGTAGCTTACTGTGGATATTGCTGGAAATATACATGTTCACTCACAGTAGTCAACAGAGACCCACAACCGTCTGCCTCCAGTTGCAAGCTTAACAGGTCTTAATTTGGCTGATATCTCTGTAATTTTATCTTTGTATTAGCTAGGAGTTCCTGTCCTCTCACAGCTTCAAGCTGCCACAAACCTCTTCATATAGATGACTTACCTCTACTTCTGCCACGCTTTACCTCTACTTCTGCTGATGCCTTTACCCCCCCATACCTCTTACGGAGTATCAGGAAAAGGCAAGTTTGGCCATAGGCTTTGGCCCACAGCTACCAACCTTGGCACAATGCCAGCAGAAGTACTAAGTGGCTTAAGGAAAGACACCTGCCCTTTAGTTTGAACAGGCTACAGTGTAACACTCTTGGAAGCTGGTGGTGATGTTTCCATTAACTTATTTCAACAGGAAGGAATAAAAGTTCTGTGAGCCAACTCCGGTGGAGCTGCTTTCCAGACTGATTGGTTAAGGAGCCCCTGGCCAAAAAGGTGCTGGGGAAGAACAGTTGCACCTTTTGTTATGGCTGTAACAGAGCTTGAATTACCTGGGTTTAATATGAAAGTCCTGAAAACTGCTCTTGGAATAGGCTAAATTAGGTTAATCATAAGCACCAGTGATTTTCCCTTGTTCAGTGAACAAGGAAAGCTGTTGGCTTGCAGTGACATCTTTCATCATTAATTAATCCAAATCTAGACACACTGAGTTGTGTATCACAACTGACTTCTCAACAGCTGCTGAAAGCACTAGAAAATCCATTCACTGCCACACAATAGCTGCCTTGATAAATCACAAAACAGAAGATAGTGTTTCTTACCTTTCAAAAGGCTCAACACCAGGCTGAGCCACACAGCGAGGAACACAGAGCGTCTCATTGCCACTTCTGTTGTTGCTGCCACTTGCTGCTAAGCCTAGGAGAAAGTGCCTTTCTCTTCTGGCATCAGCTCATTTAAGGTCGCAGCCACAGGTAGGGGGCTCAGCCCTGAGCTGACGTCATGGTGGCAAGTGGCAAATGATAAACTCAACCAGTTTTTTTCCTTCCTCCTCAGGCTGGGAGGAGATTTCTGGACCCGCAGCGTTCTTCCTTTAAGTCATAAATACTTGAGATCTGTTGACACAAGGATGTTGCTGCTAAATAAGCTGACATGGGAACTGACAGTGCACCAGCTATCCTCTGCCAACTTTCCATACCAACACCTTCCGTGCAAATTAAATGAAGGGTGCATTATAATCAGTTCTTAAAGTGGTGACCCCATCCCCAATGCTAATTACACGCTTGGAAAAGAGTACCTGGGATCCACATGTTTACTTGCCTTGCAGTAAATTACCAGTACAGACAAGCTTCATTCCTCAAACTCCAATTATTTTTTTTCTTATAAGCAAAATCTTATGCCAAAGCACTTCTTACTGTTTAATAGGGTAGTAAGAAACAGAAAACACTTGCATCTTTGACATCAAAGAAACAGGACTGATGTTGGTCCTTCTGGCAGTGATTGTGGCTGTTTTGTTTGCTGCCCTCTTATGTGTGTTGCAGGCTCAGTAAAGGGGTGGACCAAGAGAAGGAGGAGCAGGCAGGACAGCCAGCAGGTGTTTGTCTTTATCCGAGTGGGAGCCTTCCTTTCTTGAGAGGAAGCGTGTTCCTGCTGGGAAAACATTTGTAACCAGGGAGGGTCAGGCTGCAGCAGATCTAGAAATGACAAAAAGCCCAGAAGCCATGAAGCAGATAACACAGCTGCGATGCAGGGAAAATAGCTTGGAGACTGAGACTTTTTAACATTGCATTCCAGGAAGCTTCTGAAAATGGCCAGTGAGAGGCCAAGATGGGGAAAGAAGGTCTCTGTGGGCAGGATTTGATTATCCCAAAGTCTCTTATTTTTAGCTGCCTCCCCTGTTCAAGTTCTCTAGTGTTCGTTCTGCTTTGTGCTCCAGTAAAATGCACTGCTTGAGATGAGCTGGGCCACAGTGATTTCCAGTTCCCCCTTTTCAGGCAGAGGTGTAATTTCTGTCATTTTCAGGGTTTGAGTGACTCTGTATCCGGCCACAACTGCCAGTGAAGTCTTTCTCTGAAGTAAACACAGGTTATCCTATCATTGTCAGACACAGACAAGAAGGATGAGCAACCCATCAGTGTATCCCCTGCAATGGGGGATATTAAACACTCCTAATGGCTGTGGAGCTGGTCTCTTCTGGCAAACTCCACTGTCAGCAACACAGGCAGGTTATGAACACACTTCTGAATGCCAAGTAACAGCTCAGTGTGGTAAATGCCTCTCCCCTCATATGCCTTTGTTTGATCTTCTGTTTTAAGAACAAGAAATGCAGTCTTGGGTAATCTCCTGTATTGAGAGGGCGGCTATCCTTGAATGAAGGAGTGTGAGAGAGACCAGAAGTATTACTCAAGTCATTCCTGAGCTTAGGGTCGTCTTAAACTTTTAACTTGCACTGAACCAGGAAACACTGCTGGCTTACAGACAGCAAAAATGTTTGTGTGCCTCTGCTGGCACAGGGAAGGAGCAGCCTTGTCCCTCTGCGAACCTGCTCAGGATGCTGAGCCTGAAATGTGGGGTGTTTTGCCTGTGCCTTCCTTTGTCCCTCTGTCCCCAAAGCCCTCCAGTGCAACCTACTCCCCACACCTACCCCTAGTCCCCACAGTGACTCCTTGGCAGCCGCCCTATCACTCTGTCTGTCCCTTCAGGCCATGCTGGATTCAGCTCCTGCCCTACTGCTGCTCCCTCCCATGCCCATCGCCCATCCCAGATCATTCTATTCCTCCAAGCTCCTCCTTAGAACTGCTTTGCCAGGGAGCTGGCAGAATAAGAGAAGGAAATGCCTGGGAAATATTAGTCCCCAGTGCCTCCCTGCTTGGCCAGTGTCTAGCCTCTACCTCAGGCTACCACCACCCTCCCAGCTTCAGAGGATATCCAAAAACTAATCCCAAAGTCTCATTAGAATAACATATTTCAGTGCTGTGAGCCCCAGACCCCAGCAGGTGCTTCAGGTGGGAATGGGTGAGCAGAGGAAGACAAACCTGGCTGTTGGAGAGTGTTTGGCAGAGCTGTATGTCACCCATCCTCTGGCAATGTCCATCTCCCAGATTTACACTCTTCAGTCTTCACTATACACCCTGATTTTCCGATGCTGCCTCAAGGTGCAGCTGTATTAACCCAGGTCTTAAAATCTCCCTGTTGGCTGTGAAGCAAGTGCTTGGGACCAAAAGAACTTGTCAGGGCACTATTGAAAATGAGGGCCAGGTCTTCAGCAGGTGTAAATGGTGCAGCTTTGCTGCCTACACTAGAGATTACTGGATGAGTGTGCAGTCCTGCACATTAGAACTGTTCTCCATAGTGAATGCACATCAGGAGCTGGTGTATCACCTTTATATTTAAACTTCCATTCCTACCTGCTTGTTTATGTTTATTACGATCACAGTTTTGGCAGTGTGAGTCATTTGCAATGCAAAAGGCCCCAGTTCCTCCAGAAAATAATGCACTGGACAGACATACATTTTCATGGACCAGAACTTTTCATCTCTGCTTGCCCTTACCCGTTTTTGTGACAATTTGTGACACACTGATGGTCACAACAGGCTCTCTCCAGGAAGGACGGTGACAGGCTCTATGTGCTTAGTGATTTGTGGGGGAATTCGTTATAGAGATATGGTGGTTTAGGAGAACACAGAGAATTACCAAAATAGCAGAACTGATACCAGTGAAATAGCAGCTCTAGTGCAATTACTAATTAAGTCATTAAGCACATGTTTAGACAATAAAAAGTTGACTTAGTCCAGACAGATTCACACAGCCACAGCAGTTGTGATGTACTGCAAGGAACTACAGAGAAAACTTCCTTTGCAGAAATAACTCAATAACTTTGGAGAAGCTGTAAAATCTGTTACGTGCCAAAACTCAGACATGGCAATCAAGAACACAAACAATTATTATGGAATAAAAAATATGCTATGTTTAGTAACAGTAGCTGCTTTGTTGTCGATACTTGTTTATGGCAGGAGAAAGAAGTATCAAAGGGCCTTCTTCATTTACTAGAAAGTGCATAGTCCTGTGTAGCCTCATAAGATAAGTTAGACATAATCAAGAGGCAATCACACTTATCAAAAGACATACGTTAGAGTAGGAAAAAGTGTCTTTTACAGCTCTTTATGTGCATTGGCTCAATACTTTTTCCTGCACATTTTTCAATCCCATTCCTTACTAAATTCCTATGCATTTTGCTATTTCATGTAAATTTGGTTCATCCACTATATATGACATATATAAGTAGAAATATTTGTTTTAATTAGCTAAAAGTTAAATAAAAATTTCAGAATGTCTAAATCAAAGTGCTACACATATTCACATACAATCAGGGGAAGCAGATGCTCTTTAACTTCTTTTCAGGTCGCCACCAGGATGGTTCAGGGCACACACTATGGATGCATTCAGTGGTCTCAGAGGTGCTGGTATGCAAATCTGAAGTGGGCAGGACTGTTAAATCACGTGCTTGTCCATAAGTCCAAAGACCTTTTACTTAGTCTGGAAATGTTGTGGCCCATCCTTTTACACTGTCAATTTCCTTAAAAGATACCAACATCACATAGAATAACTTGAAATAGTTGTGGTGAGCAATCTCTTACCATGGGGTGAGCTGCTCTCTATGGATCCTTGTCTCTTTTCCTGGCTACTGGGGGAGCCAGATGGTTCAAACTGGCCACCCAACTTTTGATAGAACAGATGAATCTCACCTTAGTCGCATCTGATTGCTGTCACAGTTGTACTGCTCTGGAGTAATGTAGGAAAAAATAGCCCCAAATGAACCTACCTGGCATTGCTCCAGATGCTCTTCCACATCATGCCTCATCCCAGCAGCCTGAGTTGAACTTCGTGTTCATCTGGATTCAAGATGCCCTCCTTTTTCCTTTGAGGGACACCCAGCTGTATGTTCTTCACAGTCCCCAGTGCCTTTCACTGGGACAGGACTGATCTCATGGTGGTCAGGCCCAGCCCTTTGCCCTTGCAAAGAGCCCTGCTGCACCCACCTCTCCTGAGGTTTTCCTCCCCTCCAACGTCCACTCAGACACACAAACACACAAATTCACCCATTCCAGCAAAAATTAAACTGAGGAAAAATTAAAATTGACTGAGTTGCTTGGTGCCATCAAGGTAAATGCATCAGAACACAACTTGTATTTCAGCTGAGCAGGATTTCATTTGGCACAACTAACAGAACATACTCACTTCCGCTTTGCTTTTCAATTTAGTTATTTGATCAGAAAGCACCATCAGAAGAACAAAACCATGCAATTTCTTATTTTCTGGATTAGATTGATAATAGTAACTAAAACCACCTAAAAATTGCATATGTTTCTCTTTACAGGCAAAGTTAAAGACAATAAAAAAGCAGGGACATAGTAATATTCATTGTTTTATTGTATCCTTTTATAATACTGACTAGAACGCCAGATTTAATAATATTGGATGCAGGTATAAAAATAATCCAATCCTTAAAAATTATATTTTGCTACTACAGTACTGCATAATTAGTGGAGGCTGAAAATATGATACAACTTTAAATAATACTGGTTTGGAAAACATCCTCAGAACCCCAGAGACTTGGAAGCAAACATTCAGAGACACAGGGAAGGAAATGGAGCAATGTCAAGAACATAAACCAGGTTTACATTCAGGTTGTCAAGAAGCACAAACAAATGCTGAAAATTTACTTTTTGAAAGAGAGGTCACAAAAGGTGAGCTTTACTACTGCGGTTCTGGAAGCTGCTCAAATAAATCATTATGATCTTACACACCAAGTTTGACCTTCTGCTAGGAGAAAGTCCTGTAGAATTTAATAGGGTTTAAAGCAAATGACTGAGTTTAAAAGAATTTCTTTTAAAGAAGGAAGCTAGTAAGTATTTATCCTGTTGAGGTGTTTTTTTCTTTAAAGTAAACCCATCCTAGCAGGTTTTATTGGAGACTTTTTTTGTCCAGTGAATTCTATAGCCGTATTCAAGAGAAGTGATCAGTGTTTACTGTATTCCACAGGACTTTTCCATACAGGATTTTGCAGACCTGGGGGCTGCCTGTTGCAGTCATTAACCCAAGTAAGACTCCCATCCCTTGTAGCATTTCACTGAAATAGAGACTGAGCGATTTAGCATTTCAATACCACTTTGGAGGAACATCAGGTACCCTCTCCAGGTGTTCCCTCAACAAGGATATTATGCAATACAGACTAGACACAGAAGAAGTGTCATCCCACACATGACCTCACAGTACTCAAGCCACACTTCTGCAAAATATGTAAGCATATTCTTTTTTCTTTTTTTTTAATTTAGGTATTTCTTACCTCTTCATGGATTTCTCTCTTGCTTTTCAATTTCAGCAGTTCAAGGGAATGAAGAAGTAAATGCACATTGAAAAGTAAATGCACACTCTTTCAAGCACATACACTGCACATACCCCTTCTGGAACTAGGAGATCTTGCTTCATTTCTAAAGGGACAAGTAAGAGTGATCTGAAGAGCAGTTGATATGTGTGACTGCAGGAAGCATCTCTCCATTCCTAGATATTACATGATAGGAAACAGGCTGGCTGACCAGTAAAACTACACAAAATTCACATTCATTCTCTTCCCAGGAAGCTGTTTCAGATCTTGAAGCTGTTTTGTTCATTCACACATAACACAGGTCCTGCTACAGTAATAAGTATGCTTAAAAAAAACCAAAATACAACATGGAAAGGCAGCAACAGAAATAGGCACAGAGAACCATGGGAAAACATGTACTACACACAGGTGACCCTGGTGGTGGAGTAATTCAGGCCTAAAAAAACTTCACTACAATCCATGGGAGAGTTACCCAAGTCACAGTAATGGATGTTGGATTACATCCTTTGTGTGTAGAGAGGAAAAAACATCAGTCAGCGTAGGAAGAGCATTTAATTAAAATGCATCCGTTCCTGTTAATTTAAGGAAGAAAGCTGAAGATTACTATGAGGGAATGAAAAATCCAGCTGGATTTGGAAGGGATATGGCCATTGACTAGCATCAGAGACAAGTCTTGGGAAAGCACTCGGCGTATCTGCAGCAGTGTCCAAACCCACTCTGTGCTCACTCAGGTCCCAGCAAACAACCTGTGCAAGTACTGGCACAAACAATTTCACAATGATAAATACCTCTCTCTAACTGCAATTTATTGCTATTTTTAAAGCCTTTTACTACCCATCAGTGTGGAGGTGGATAACTTTCATAAAGCTGTTCATGAGCAGTAACTCAGTACATGACTGTGCCACTGGGTCTTATGGGAAATGCCACAAGAACAATGAGATTCATTGCTGCTATAAAACCTAATGCTTTAAATGTGGGGGGAAAGGGCATCAACCTGGCCTTTTTCCACTTATAGCCCCATCAGTGCTGTGAGGTTTCAACAGTATGAAAAAAAACAATCCTGATTTTCCCAGTGCAGCTGGAAGGACTGGCCAGGGCACGCAGCAGGACACTGAAAGACTGTATGTTCAAACTGCCTTTTGAAAGATCCCTCAAATCTGTGTTTTGCTCATCACTTCACTGGAACGGCCTCTCCTATGCTGACTGTCAGGGGTACTTTTGTGGGTAAGGGGTTTTGTCAGTATAATTGGCAGAGCACCATAGCAGCAAACACATGCCTCTCACAACTTTTCCTGTCAAGCAACAGAATTAGCTTTTTTTTCCCCAAATTTAATTAAACATACACCCACACAACTGCCCATGGACCCTTGCTGACTGCTTCCCTCACTTTCCACAGCAGCCAGGAGCAATAGCAGATTTATGAGCAGTGTTGGTGTAGTTTTTCTTCCTTTCCCCACATCTGGCTGCACTACTTGCATCCTCCATACCAAAAACATGCCACTTCCCTCTTATCCTCTTCGACAGTGGAGAGTGATTCCCCTCGGCAAAAACATCCAGTGTGTTCAAAATTTTCAATTTGGGGTAGCTAAAAGTAATCTAAAAGAGAGAAGAGAAATAAGCTGCATGTATTTAGACAGCCTACGGGGAGTCAGGTTGTGAACAGAGAGGCATCTGATTTTGAAAGTGGGCTTGAGGGCATGTAGAGACCCTTCTTTCACCCAAGAGAAGTAACAAGCCCCACTCCACTGCCAGAGGGTGCTTTGTTTATGGCAGGCACAGAGAGGATCCTGGTGGCAGCTTTACACAGAGACAACCTGCACTGAAACAGGCCACATCCCTGCTGTGGCTGGGCGAGTCCGTACTGCTGGGGTGAGGCAGTGAACACCTGCAGTAAAATAACCACCATAAATTGTGATACAACACAGTGCACACTGCACCCACCCCTTCTGTCCTGGCAGAGCTGGGAGCGGGTGGTGGCTGGCTGCAGACAGCAGCACTGCAGCACAGGTTGCAGCTGGGCTGGTGGAGACCCAGGGGCTGAATCACCCCAGGCTGCCTCTGTCACCTTCACAAAAGCTTCCTGGATCACTGTGGGGGAAAGCACCTGCACTTATCTGGGTGTTGACTCCTCCTGCCTAAACCCTCTCTTGCCTGCTGGACAGAGCCTCCTAAGACACCCAGAGCAGGTGTGGCAGGTTAGGAGAGGCCCTTTTCCTCCTCCTCCTGTGGACTGTGCATTGGCTCTGTGACTCCTTTCTTACCCAAACTAAATAGAAGGTCAGGCTGCAATGAATAAATTCTTGTAAGAAATGCCTCTCAAGAAATGCCAAAGAGAAAATTCCAGTGTAATAACACTCTGTTTCAGAAAAGTCCAAGTTTTGCAGTCCTCACTCAGAAAATTCCGCTGGATTTACTGAGACTCTTTCTCTCCAGATACAATTTAAGAAGAATTTGAAGACCATTAAGATACTGAAATTAATTAATTGCAAACTTTTGTGTGCTGTCATTAGAAATAGTCCTGTCTCAACTCTATTCAAATCCCTTGCAATTTGCAATATGCTGCGAGATACAGAGCAGAAGTTTAGTTCATATACTCTTTGTAGAGAAGGACTGATCTGCAATTGTGAGCTGGTGTCATACTTTGTCCTTCGTACTTGGCATGCAGAGGTTCATCTCCCATTCTGTGAACTAACCAAGCAGTTAAATACCTTTGCCTATAAGCATGGGCCCAAATGCTTTCCTGTCTGAGGAAATGCTGCCACATGGTTAAGTCATAGGATTCTCGTCATTGCTGGGACACCTCCTTTATCCCAAGCTGCTTTATTAAAAAGGGACAAAGCCCAGTGCTTGTCTACAGGCTTTGGATTTAGATTTAGCATGAATTCCAGCTTCCTCTTTCCTTTTGCAACAAAGACAAAACCCTGCTCCATACCACAGGAGTGGCAGTCCTTTCTGTCCTGGCCACTCTCAAAAACAGAGGCCACTCATCCACACAGAAAGAACCCAGCCAATCTCCCGTCTGAAGGATCCCACAGCACAGCAAATTTCTTAGTTCTCATCAGCCAATGAATCCTGCACAATTAAGAGATCAGCTGCTAACAAAAGGGAGAAGAACATCATTCTTGGACTGCAAACTGATCAGCATGGCAGGGAACAGCTAATTCTTGTGCTTTACCTGTTATAATATTTTGGATACTCTAAGTAGAGCTTTCCTTAAATATAGCTCCTTATGCAGCTTCACTTCCCATAGGCACCCATTCCTTTCCCCCTTACAGCTGAGATCAGCTGTGTACTACCAGCTGCAAGGCTGACTATGGATCAGACAGGCATGAAGTTGGATGCATTGTCACCAAAAGTCCATGTAAGTGCCAAGGATACTGCCCTAGGCATCCACAAAGCTCTGTTTTTCTGCAAGCCCACACTGCTGCTTCTACACACTACACAAGAGATGAGGCATAAAAGGGACACTGTGTTTGTGTGCTATGGCTGATGCACCAAACTCTTGTCTTCTCAAGCACATCTGTGGTGCCTTTCCTGTCACGCAGTTTTGAGAAAACAGAAGCAACTCTGAGCAGGGACCAGAAACCTGTCAGCCAACACAGCAATAATTGCCTGTTGCTATCTCCCTTTCCTCTGGGTACTTGTTACTGACCTTTGACAGGGAGCACAACACCCTTTGAAATGCTGGGAAAGGATCTGGGAACTCACACCATGTGTAGGATGCAAGTACCTGCTCCCTGATGGAGGGCTCCTGGTCACCCCAGGTTTGCCTCCAGTGAGCAGCCACACAACACATGAGCATCCAAACTGCTGCCTTTCCTTGGGGTTAGGCACTTTGGGAGATGCACCCCATGATCCTCAATGCTTTAGCGAGCTGAGCTACCTAATGAACTTGCTTGTAGGCACTGTGTCTTTCAAAGAAAGGTCGGGGAGAAGGCAGTATCAGCTTATGTACACACTACAGATATGGTGGGTTAGTGACTAAGGAATTGTGCTATTTGTTATCCTCATACAAGCAGCCTCCTTGAATTAAAAGCACAGTCACACTCAAGAGGAGGAACTGCATCTGGACCTTGTATCTAAATAGGGTTTGGATGATTCAGATTAACAGGGCAGTAAAGATAAGTGGTAAATATACTTCATTATATTTCCCGCATGTGGGCCGGGCAGTCCCAAGCACAAATGCAGACTGTTGGGGAATAGAAAGTAGCCCTGAGGAACACTTGGGGTGTTGGTTGACGAGAAGCTCAACACAACCCAGCAATGTGCTCTCACAGCCCAGAAAGCCAATTGTGTCCTGGGCTGCATCAGAACCAGTGTGGGGAGGGGTTTCTCTCCCTCTACTCTGCTCTCATGAGACCCCACCTGCAGGGCTGTGTTCAGCAATCCCGTAAGAACCAAACCCAGAGGAGACCACAAAGATGGTCAGAGGCTGGAGCACCCCTACTGTGAAGGCAGCCTGAGAAAGCTGGGGCTGTTCAGCCTGGAGAAGAGTAGTCTCCAGGGGGACCTTAGAGAGCACTTTTCAGTAACTGAAGAAGGCCTATATGAAAGCTGGAGAGGGACTTTTCACAAGGGCATGTAGGGATAGGACAAGGGAAAATTATTTTAAAGGAAAGAAGGTAGATTTAGATTAGTTATAAGGAAGAAATTCTTCATTATGACAGTGGTGAGGCACTGAAACAGGTTGCTCAGAGAAGTTACCCAATTCCTGCAAGTGTTCAAGGCCAGGCTGGATGGGGCTTTGAGCAACCTGGTCTAGTGGAAGGTGTTCCTGCTTATGGCAGAGGGGTTAGAACAAGATGATCTATGAGATCCCTTCCAACCCAAACCATTCCAGGGTTCTGTGATTAGTAAGATCTCTTCCAACACCCAGTTTAGGTCAAAATACAGTCCATGAGTTTCAATCTGATCTTTGGTGAGAAATGCAATAACTTACATTCCTCAGCTTCTGCTAATATGAACACAAACACCTGGGTGAGGAAACCTGCCTGGTCTGAATCACTTGAAACTAGGATGGAGGAAAAAAAACCACTTCAACGTAAGTGATCCTTGCTATGCTAGGATTGCAAGCATCATGTTTTTCTCTTCCTTCAATGCAACTGACTGAAGTAAGCCCTATTTTCCAATGCACTGAGAGCCTCCACAGCTCCTACAGAACTCAAGGTGGACTGTGGAGGTTTGAAAACACTATGTCCCACCTTCAGTGCCCAGAATTCAGGTTCCTCTGCCCAGCCAAGGCTACAGCATTATTGCTACTTCACAGATTCCTCATAAAGAGCATTCTAAACTCATAGCTCATCTTTTTCTTCCCTGTGAGTAATTATTTAATATTGTATTGCTGTTTCTACGGGCATTTAAATCCTTGCAGGGAAACAGAGCCCCAAAGGATCCCATATGGAAGCATCATGATGGTGTGTAGTGGCATCACTTCTGACCAACACTGGTTGACAAAACAACAACATTTCCTAAATACAGAAGGTTTTCAAAGCAGCACACAGGAACAACTGTGCCTTTTTTCAGTTAAAATTGCAGTGGTGTGACCAACCTTCCTGCACTCCTTGGAGACAAGCAACCCATGAATTCAGCCAATATTGCCAGACACTGGGCTTCAGCAAGGACCCCAACATCTGGAGAACTTTTACCAGTAAGAAGGTGAGGGCCAGAAGACAAGCCAGCCTCCCTGTCATGCATGAAGCAGACAGCAGTGCAGTGGTGTAAAAGGAAGCGGACAAACTCGCCCTACCAAAAGCAGTTGCGCAGTGAATCTTCGCATGAAGGCTGGCTAGGAAGACATGCACAGTCAACAGTGAACAAGATCTGTAAACAAGACACTCCCCAGTGGTATTCAACGCAGAGTGCTGGGCACAGTTCATCTGCCTGTACTGATCCATGCTCGCCGTGTAGCGTGAAGAGTGAAGAACAAATATGGAGTACATGTGTTAGCTTCCCTCTGGGTCTTTTAGTGATGTGCTTCTTGAGCCATTCCCTCCTCTTCCTCCTCCTCCTCTCTGATGCTCAGCAACTGTGACCGTCCCTCAGGGCAGCAATGCTCGGCATGAAGTTTAAAGTCCTTCCTATTAAATGGGAAGAGTAAGATTGATGTGGCCTGCACTACCCAGGAGACAGATTGTACCTGGGGATTAAGGGCCACACAACTGTGTCAATCTTCCACTCCCTCTCCACTCCCTGCTAAAAATAGTCTCTTCTTCTGGTTTCGTCACTAATGAAGGACGGATTGTATTGTCCAGGGTAGATGCATGAATGTCGAGATCCAGGCAAACCAGTGTAGGGAGGATAAAGTCCATTTCTTTCCAGTTCAGGATTTCTCAGTCCAGTTGGCTGTAATAGCAAAAAGAAATTAAATAAAAAGGATCTTATTATCACACTCAAATCCTCCTTCAGGAACAGCCTTACCACATTTCCTTGCTGTTAGTTCAGTAGCTAGAAGGAACAATGTGATCGCTAATGATCCCTAGAATGATTTTTGCTATATTGCCTGAAGGGATTATTATGATGAAATCTAATTTCAACCTCTGGCCAATGAACAGACTTGAAGTTTACCTGACTCCACCAAGTGTAGTCTAAGTACACAGTTAATTTTTAATTTAAAAAAAATCTACTGCTGAGCTCAGGTATTGAAACAACTCTTATGAAAAGGATATCGTCCCAGAGCCATCCTTAAAGGAAACAATTCCAGAAAATCAAAGTTAGTCTCCTGCTTTGAGTATTACCTGGGAACACTTCTCTCCCCATTAGCCATAGGCACCTCCTCTCCCAACACAGGCCCTTGAATTATATGGCAAATACAAAATGATCTGACCTTCCTTTCTCTTCCCTTCTTGCAACTAACTAAATCTCCTGGGGACACTTGGTGGAGGAACATTGATGTCTAAGATCAAGATTGTACAACCCTTTCACCCAGTGAATAACATGAAGCCACTTGGTTTAATCTGTTACAGAGCAGATCCATGCAAAGCCCTCGTCACCGACTGCTTGCTAGAAAGTTTCCCTTTCTAGTTCCCAGCATAACAAGAGTCTTTAAAAAAATGAGGAAATGCACTTTCATTTTCAAGTATCTCATTCTTAGTGGAAGCACGAAGGAGGATTATTTGACTCCATGCTGTGCAACCCAGTACATTTGTTTACTTAAAATATAAGCCAGGAAAATAGTAATGCTCTCTGTTTTCTGCTCTGGAAAGCAAGGAGTCCAGAATGTGTGATTTGGGTGAAATCCTGTGACCTTCACTCACATGAGTAACCCACACACACCTTAAGTACACATTGCTGAAAATGAGTGACAGATGATAGAGCAGCACCACAGTTCTGGATACAGACATTAGCAGATGGTACCAACCATGACATAATGTCTTGTGCTTGGGTCTTTCTGTGCTCTACACAGCCTATTACTCCTTATTCTCTCAGAGCTGAAGGGATGCTGCTTATGTACCCTGGAGAGGGAAGGAATGGAGGAAAAGAGGAGTCCTCAGTGACCAGGATCTTCCTATTTTGGGGCGAAGTTCCCCAGACAGAGGTTTCAACCTTCCACTTCATCACTGAGGGTGGACAGGAGAAAGCTGCCTACAGGGAACCCCAGCAGTCTGTCCAAAACCTTTAACTGTCCTTCTCTAGTCTAGGATTGGGCTTTTGGGGTATTTTTACCAAAATATTCCTAGACATTTCCTAAGCATTTTTCCTAATGACATCTCTTTGTGATATTCACCACAAGTAATAGTTAGAGCCCATAGCACTCCTGATGCCTTGCTGGCTAAGGAAGACATTGGTTTTGCCTTTTTAACGTGCAGGAAAGGGATTTGCACTTCCATAAAAAAAGGACTATCTCTTTCCTGTATGAGGCACACAGGATTAAAAGTTAAGCTATGGATAGATACCGAATAATACACATCTGTCATCTGCAACAGGTTCTTGGTGCTTCCGTTCTCCTGCATCTCGATGGTCTCTCTGCCCCACTCCTGTGCTCGGGGATTCTTCGGGTATTCAGCATAAGGTGACATCTGGAAATCCCCACTCTTGAAAATCAGTTTACTTATGTCATTTTTATTCTTCCTGTTTATAAAAGAATGAAGGAAAGTGAAAACATACAACTTATCCTAATCTTGTATACACCTCCGACATGATCTCAGGAGAGATCAGGACGATGTTATGAATCTTGACTGGGAACAAAGATCACCTCAGAAGGACTATAGTCCAATCTTCTGCTCTGAAGCCAAGTCAGATATGATATCAGGTCATGAAACTCAGGGCATTATCTGGAGGGATTTCTGGAAATCTCCATAGATAGAGATGGCAACCTCCCTGAGCAACCTATTCCACTGCCTTACTGTTCTCTTGGTGAAAGAATTTTTCCCTGCATTCAGTTTGAACCCCTCCAGTTCCAGCTTGTTCCAGCTATGCCCCTTGTCTCTTAAAAACAAGACTAAGTTCATCTAAGTCAATGAAAAAGTCATGGAAATTGAGGGAAAAAAATATAGGAGACTCCATGCTATTAATTGTAGGCACTATGTTAATTCCTAAGAAGGAAGACCTGCAAGGAGCTGGCCTGAGTGACACCAAATATCCCTCCAGAACTATAATGTAATATGAGTGGACTTTGGTGACACTTCCAGTTCAAAGCAGAGTATCCTCCAAGAAGTCACATAAGCTGCCAAAGGCCAGGACTCATGGGAATGTCAGTCCATCCCTGTGGAGATCTGCACTCTGGGGCCTGGAGTTGTATTGGCCACCTCATCTCCTGGCTCGGGTTTGCTGGCATCCCCTGGCTCAAAATATGGGAGTAACAGGCTCACCATTGTGCCAACCAAACCACTGCCACGTTTATATTACTGGTAAATTCAGTTGCCAACTTTATCAGAGAGTTTTGAAATCCTGCATTTGGGGACTGGAATGGTGGGGAGAGGGTGTTACTGCAAGGCATCCCTTTTCAGATTACATAAATCACTAAACAGCTTCCTTGGCAAGCACATTTTGTCCAAAGCCACCTGCTGGTAGGGGAATTAGAGTGGGTGTGTGTATGTGTGTCTGAGAGGGAGAGACACACGGAGTGAGAGCACATGCAGGACTTGTCCATAAAGGTAATTGAAAATAGCCTTAAATACACTCAAACACCACTTGAGCAATGGCAAGTAACCTCTCCTCCTGCCTAAACTTCTCCTTTCTACTTAGCTTGCACTTTTGGAGTCTGCTTCTTGGCTTCAGAGCCTTAGAGCTCTGCATGGGAAGGACTCCTCGGCCTCTCCATCCCTAGAGGACATGGTTCCCAGGTGTGTCTTTAAGAAACACCCAATTCAGTTGTTAAGCCTGGCTGCTGGGGAAAAAAAAATGTCCCAAATGAAAGCACGATGTGATACTTCAGCTTCTCTGATTAACCCACTTGCTTAGCTTATGTTTTCACCTATGTTTTAGTCCTTCAGAGTTCACACATGGAGCACCGAGTGTGGTGCAATCCACTGGGAGGATACCCTGGATGAGCCGGGCCCTGGCAGTGGTACCTACCGGCAGCAGGTGACAATCAGTGCTATGCCCATGATCAGCAGCAGCCCCCCTCCTGCAGCTGCAATCACCACCGTGATGAGCTGATACGCTGCAGACAGGAGAGACAGAGACTCAGAAACGGTGATGTGGTTTTAAACCCCAGTGTCAACATATCCACAGTCCCCATGCAAAGGGATTAACGCTTATTTCCCACCTCCCCCCCATCTGTAAGCAATATTGCCTTAAATTTTCCAGTGACATAGAAACACATCCTTGTTTCCCTAAGGAATAGATTCCCTTCACTGATAGATCAGAATAACTCAAATGGGTTCACCTTCAAATATGCTGCTTCAAGAGTACCCACTACATGTGCTATCCTGACAGACTATACAGAGAAAGGAGATGATCTTTCCTTAGGAGATAGCTTTAAGGCAACTTTGTCAAAGAAGGTCCACAAAATTTTCAACAGAAAATGAAGAAACAAAACACACTGACAAAAGTAGCGTGTACCTACTGGATTTTAGACACAGTCATTTGCAATTGCTTGTTTCAAATCTCGCATTACTGACACTGCAGAAAATAAAAGGAATTAAATTTGGTACTCACGGTTTCCACAGTTGAATCCACCCAAGCCAAAGGGGCAGCTGGGGACAGAGAACAACAGGGAGTTTCAGTTGTGCCGACAGGTCACCACCAGAGCAAGGATGGTGGGGGTAGGAGGAGGGCAGAACAGTCACCATACCTCACACAGGTCTCGTTTTCCAGCTTATATCCATCTTCACAGGCTGAAACCAGAGAGAAGGGCCGTGAGCACCACGCAGTGGAGCCAGGAGGGATTTCCCAGCAGCCGGGAGGGATTTCCCAGCGCCGCTTCACCTCCACCACCCCAGGGGCCCGAGCACCGCGGCTGCTCAGCAGGAATGCGGTGCACTTTGACGGGATGCAGGATGTCCTCTGGTTTAGGCAAAACATCAGGCACTTAAATTCACCTCCCGCTGGCTTTGATGGAACCATTTCCAGGCAGAGCCAGCCCGGAGCCTGGCACAGGGAGGGCTGCTGGCAATGTAATTCCCAGCAGAGCTTCCTCTTGCCTGAATGAAAACTCACTGCACACTTGTACTGCTTCCCACAAAATATCAATGTAAAAAATCTGACAGTGCCTCTAGTTTTCGTTTTGAAACCCCATTTGAACTATGCTACTTTACCATTGGTGCACGTTATTAATTGCTTTTAAATGTTAGTATTGCAACAAGACGTTACACAAACACAGTCAGGGTAACCCAAAGTGGTATGCTAATGTGTTTTTCTTGAATCATCTTCTTTTCTGATCTTTCAAATTTGAAGCTAAATCAAATTTTGAGATACAATATTTTACTATACAATAGAAATTGAATTTATTCGGTCTAAATAACCCAGAAAACTGCTACGTACAAAATGTTGGTGAAAAACTGAAACCATCACTTAAAAATAAAATAATGTCTGTGCTTATGGACAGCCATCCTAAATTATCTGAGGAAATCATCCTACCCTTCTGATGAACAGCAAAGGGGATGATACATTGGACACACAATTATAAGGTCCAAATTACTGATAAGATCACTGCTTTTCTCAGCAATAGTCCCAGCAGAGCTCTGGCAGATCTGCTGCCTTTCACAGAGGCAGCGAAGGTGGTCACTCAAAGACCTGGGCAGGAGTGACACAGACAGAGTCACCTTGGGCAGAGGGACAAGCCAGGGCCAGCACAGGCAGCAGCCCTGGAGGTCTGCAAGACATCACCCAAGGGTCTGGGAAACCCCTGTAGCACATTTCACAGGGAACTGTTAAGTGAAAACAAAAATGTTCATGGATTTTTTTCCTCCCTCAAATACTATCTGCTTAAAACTGTCACAGAATTTCCCTAAATTTAATTCCAGTTTCAAATCAAAGAGTTGGACTGGAGCTACATTTTAGAGAAACACCGAAGACTGATTTTAATATCTTTAGTGACAGACAATCAACCACAGCCCTGGGTCAGATGATCACAAAGTTAATTTTTCTCAGCCATTAAAAACATTCACCTTCTTTCTGGTCTGAATTACCCCAGTGTCAAATTCCAGACTTTGGATGTTTACATTTTAGATTGGAAAAGGTTATATGATCAGATTTCTCCTCCTCACCACCAAATCACTCCTTTGTCTTCAATAAAGCCAAGGCCACTGAGATCTTTGAGTCTCCCTAATTATTGCCACTTTTCTCTGAACACTCAGCGATTCTCTTTGACCCTTTTGATTTCTAATTCCCAGAAATAGATGTTGCAAGCCCAGGGCTAACAAAATTTCCCATCTTCTGCCTGCCTCACATCCTCAGGATGTGTGGACACAGAAGAGTGATGCACTCACATCACTTCTGCGGCTGTAGACACAGACTTGCTGCAGCAAGTGGCACCAACGAGGGTGGAGGGGCTGATGCCCACATTACCTGGTCTTATGCACCTTTCTTTGGCCTATACAGCCACACTATTCCTTCATCACCTCCCTCATTCCATTTATTTTTCCAGAGCTGGGGATGGGGAGGGTGAAGCTCATTACACAGCCCCGCTGCTGCACCTCACTGTGATGCTTTTTGTACTGGATTTTTCTTTTTTTTAGAAGTAAAAGAAGAGACCAGAGGTAACTGTGAAAGAGTTAAGATCCTCAGTCAACAAATAGCTGGGGCAAGGATAGTAAATCCCAAAGGATCCTTGCCTGGCTCATCCATATCACTGAGGCATTAGCAAGAGGAGACTGGATGGGTTGCTCCTTTCACTTGCTAACAAAAGCAGACTGAAAACATTACGGAGTGAATGTTCTACCAAAGCAAACCACACGATCAGGCAGCAAGGAAATGTGCAGCGGAAGGGAGGGAGGCATCACCTCACAGCTCAGGGGAGTTGCCTTCTCTGAAGAGCGGAGCAGCCCTGTGTATCCCAGTCCCAGCTCCATCCCACCTCCTGCAGGTTGGGAAGGCCTGCAGGATGGGGCAGGCAGGTGCTGGAGCCCACCCTAAGCTCAGCCCTAGCCCAAAAATGTGTGTGGGGCACATACACCTTGAGCAGCTTCAAAGCTGGAGCTGTGCCATGGGCAGGAGCAGCCCTGGGACCTCGCTGGCACATGGCTCTCAGGTCAGGAGGATATAGGAACAGTAAAGAGGAAAAGCAAGATCCTGAATATGCATTTCTCTGTCTTACTCAAAAACTTGATGCTTATGTATTTTCCTCTCCTCACTGTGTCTTTTCCTGCCACTTTGCTTTCTCCTTTGGCATCTTTCCTGCTCCTTTGAACACATTCCCAGGAGAGCTCTCGCTGTCACACTCGGCAAGATTTCAAACACAAGCAGGGAACAGAGGAAAGGCCTAAGTGTCAGGGGCCAAGCAAAGCTATCGAGTTGTGCTCTTCAACCTAGGACTCCTTTGCCTCTGCCTTCCCAAAAGACACTCAGGGGTCTCTTTGGAAACCTGCTTTGCTGCTCCTTGCTTCATTCCAGAAACGCTCTGTACTAGTAAAAATAGCATGCCCTTGAAAAGCTGGCACATCGGCTTTGCTGCTCTGTGACTGAAATAGCCCTGAAGACACTGAGAAGGTTGAAAATCAGCAGCAACCCAGAGACACTGAACAGCACAGAAGAGGTACCATGGCCAACATGTTGGAACTCCAGTGGCTCAGAGACCCAACCCTTCCCCAGCCCCTGGCATGCTTTTTCAAGCATGTCCCTGAGGACAGATGCTACAAGGAGGACAGAACAAACCTGTGGGTCAGGGCAGCCAGTTCTCCCAGCCTTCCCACGGGGCAGACCGGACAGGGCAGCACAATAGCCGTTTCCCCCTTTGCAAATACTATAATTGGAGCTACTACACGGCATTTTCACAACCCACAATGAGGGTCGGATGCTCACAAGACCTCGGTTCCTGTTTAGGCACTAAAAGGGCAGAGATTTTCAAAGAGGCTGGTATATTGTATGCTATATTTATCAGCAAAATAGGCCTAAGTTTCAAATGGGGGCCATAGCTTGGCTTTTGATAAAGCCTTTAAAAATCCCAACCACCTGGCTTGTCCAGATGGGCACAAGTGTCAATGAAAATCTGGTATCTTGTCTGAGTGACACCATGCAGTCAGTGCTGCCCTCATGTCTCTGCACTACAGCCTAAATCCCACACCAACCCTGTCCCTCAGACACTCTCAAGCTGATCAATAAGATGTTTCCTACTGACAGTGAGATGAAGGTGGAATTGAGGCCTCACTGTTTACAGACAACGTTTTTATATTTTCCACAGCAAGCAAGTTTCATAAGTATGGAGTAATCATATGTATACGATCTTAGATCTCTTAGCCCTCTGCAACCACCACATCCAAGTGCCTCACGGCCTTTCAGGTATTTCACTTCACTGCTTGGCAGGAGACATGAACAAGACAAATGGAATAACTTTCCCTGGGCCCCCACTGTCCATGATGGAACAAGAATTGAGTAAAAACCTCCCAAGTTTCAGCTCATCTCCTCATTCACTACATAAGCCCCTCTGACTATCTGGTGTTGGTGGAGATGCTCAGTATTTCCCAAAAGAAATCCTTCCTCCAACATACAAGATGAGGGGAAGGAAGCAAAACACAAAGGGAAGGGTTTTGTCACAAAGGAGCCACAGAGTGAAGGATAGGCAGGACCATAACCTAGCATGCAGAGATGCCCATCTCTGAGCTGTCCCTCCCGGAGTCTGAAGCACATGAATTATTTCCAGGCACATTTTTCTCACTCTCAGATTTGGAACTGACAAAACATCTCCTCCTATTTCAAGAGCAGCCCAGCAGGCAGTGCCAGAAGCAATATATAACCACTACTGCAATTGTTAAGAAAACTGCAGTTCTTAAGAAGTCCTACAGCAACTACAAACTAGGGAATGGACACCCTGGTCCTACAGAAGTCATTTTGAACACTGGCATGCAAAGACTTTGTTTAAAATGCAGCAAAACAAGATTTGTTGATCTGAGGAGTAGCTAAAAAATACTGCAATCTTTCAGCTTAAAATTTCTATTTGGAACCCACTGTAAAATAAATTCATAATCATTTTCAGATACACATTTTTAAAATACTGATGATGTATTAATATAAGCTTGCGAGTTTAAAGCACTTCCCCTGAGTTCACTGAGAGTTCAGACAAAATCAAAACAGGCAGAGACACACGTCATCTCTGCTCTGTGCCACTGAACTGGAGCCCAAAGCAGCCAGGCCCCTTTCTCCCTCTCCTCAATCACTGTGAGTCACAGCATGCCCCAGAAAGAGATAATATTATTCCTAGAGAGAGACTGTATCTTCAGCGTGCTGAAAAGCCCCCTAACTAAATCAAAGAAACTTGAGCTGCTAATATTTATTCATAATATTGAGGGTTTTGCATGCAAAGCACTCCATACACACACTCATTTCCACTGGAACAAAAACTTTAAGGAAAATTCAGGCAAAATACACTACAAAAAGAGCAGTACCTCTGCAGGAGTGGTCCATCTTGTTGTATTTGAAGTACCCACTTTTGCACTGGCAGAGCGCGACTCCATCGAAGTCAGTGCATTCTGAAGTTTCCTTGTCACATTCAGGGTCTTTCTGTCTGCACAAGCTGCCAACTGTTGGATTGGAAAGAGGTGGCCAACATCAGCATGGTCCTGTCTGAACCCACCATTACGCACATTTGCTTTCCCTGGGCATCCCATTCAGCTGATGTGCTGCTTTAATCTCTTTTTTTATCTTTAGTAATATTTGTTCCATTAGGAGAAAGTCAACATTACCCTATGACACCATTTCTTGTGTATCTACTATCATTTGTACAGGCAAATAGAGGGGGTGAATAATAAATGTTTCAGTTCAGAAGCAGAAGGGGAAATGAAAAAGAGAAATGTGGTTTGGCTCAAGCTCAAACACATTCATCCCCTGACACAGTTCAACAAATCAATTTTTAAGTTTGTATCAAGTGAAACATTTTGCTCAGACCAAACTAATTCCTTTCCATTTCAAAAGCACTGGACTTTTTCATTTTTCAAACAAAAAATTTGTACTTTCATTTACATTACTTTGAAGCAATGTTATACTTTAGAAAGTCATACTTGTTACAATGAGCATTCAGCAAAACTGTGGATAAATTATGGAAATTGTGTCATCAAATTTACATTTTTTACTGGGAGGTCAGACTAAATGGAATGAATAAATATTCGTGAGAAATAGGATTTCATGGAAAATATGTCACTCATTTGGCACTCTCCTTTTATAA
>VZTJ01004575.1:209151-244618 GCA_013397795.1 Orthonyx spaldingii
TCATTTGGCACTCTCCTTTTATAAACCTCCCCTTCCTAGATTTTTTTTTTTTTTTTAATCTGACATCTTTTCTTTTAGGTACTTACACAAGAATGTAATTTGTTTCTTATTCTGCTTATTTCAAGTTAGAAGCTGACTTTACAGAAGCATTGTATCAGAGGCAATGGGTAGGTAATAATCCGAGCAGGTTTACCCAAATATTTTAAAGCAATCCATGGGCGGAGTGTGGCTTTAAAATCCAGCACATTGCAATAAAAGCACACACCAAACTCCTCATCTGCATGTTCACTTTGCCAAAATGATACCGGGGTTTCCCACTAAACCTGGGCTAAGCGTTGCCACCCTTCGTCCTCCTCGAGGCCAAACCTTAAAGCCTTGAACCCAAAAGTCACAAGACTCCACGTGCAGCAGTTTCCTTGCAGGAAACTCTTTCAAGGGTGCTCATTCCACGCATCCTGAGATACCTCTCACAGCTAAATCTCCTCTATCGCTCTGTTGCCTTTTTCCCCACTTGGAAACGAAACTCGAGATAGTTTTTAGTATAGGAGGTAATATAAAAGTGGATCTTTATTTGGAGGCTTCCAGAGGCAGTTATGGAAGAGTGTCCACAAAAGCCTCCCCTGCCACAGTTTTACAGGTTTTAGGAAATTAGCACAATTGACAAAAAAGCACCAATTAGGAGCACAAGTGGTGAAGTAATTCCCCCTTCTGGTTCAATCCTTTTCTGGAGCCCCCCCCTCGGTACCAGTTGTACTTTGTTTATGAAAATGTGCCTTGAAGAGCTGCTTTCAACCTTGGTAGCCAGGGAGAACCAAGACAGGATAGAGGCCCTGGAATCTGTTTTGTCTTCTTGCCTAGGAAAATGCTGTAGCTAAGCTACAATAAGAAGCTACAAAGCTACAAATATATATGTAAAGAACACAGGGAATACATAAAAGAAAAAGGTAAAAACCAAAACAGCATCAGCTCCCTCAGGAAGTGAGAATCGGGAGATGCCAGGGCACAGCATCAGGGTCCACCTGGAGAAGGTCATGCACTACACTGGTGCCCTTCCCCACATCTTTCTGTGCTGTATCCACATTATCCTTTAGCAGATAGGGGGTTCAGTATGGAAATCAAAAGGTCTTAATTGTGAACCATTTTACAACCTGCAACACTGAAACTGGACAGACAGGAGAGCAGAGCTCGCTGTGCAGCCTCCAGCAGCTCTCATCAAGTTCACTGGGGTGGTTTTGTCTCTTGGCTTTCACACCATTTCCCTGGCTCCCAGCCGTGCGTGTGGAATTAAGTCTTAGGGTTTTTTGATCTGGCTGGGCCTGGTGTCACATCCCAGGGATGAAAGGCTGCCCTACAATGCCTCTAATCCTGTGCTGAGCAATATTTTCACAGGGAGGCAGATTTCTCACACATGTGGCAAAGATAAGGCTCGGTATCTGCATCCCTTTTGTACTGTGAGGTTCTTAAGATGACTCCCATTTAAATAAGATAAAAAGATTTAGAGGGGTTTTTCCAAATGGCAAATCTTTCTGCTCCTGTTATAAAAGAAGCCAAATAAAACATCCCTTTCCCCTCCTGCCACAGTCTCTGCAGATGCTATTTACCTCTGTGGAGTGGTTTCAGGCTGGAGATGAACTGGCAGGCTTCAGTGGGGGATTTGCAAGCTCGAATGTAGCTTTTCACACTGCTGATAACATCGTAGAAAGTCACGTTGGATGCTAAAGAGAACGTGGATTGCACTGAAACATGCACAAAATTTGCCTCCCTAACAAAAAACAAAACAAAACAGCCCTGAGTATCACAGGTCAGTCTCATGTCATATCAGCACCTTACACATAGGACTGTTACTGACACAAGCAATGCTTATCACACACACAGCACTACGTGCACACTGAAAGAACTGTGCATTTTAACAGACCTTAAAACCAGGACTAACCAACACACAGAGAGGAAAATATGGAGCTGGAAGGGATGCTGGTAGCTCACTTTGGAACCAGCCATAAATCCCTCCCGGGCAGCTCCTAAGCCCATCCCCGAGCTGCTCAGGTCAGGAGGATAGTACCAGGTGAGCCAGGTAAGCTTGTCAGGCACTCCTCATGCCCTGTACCACTGCCAGGCTGGATTGTATCAAGCCCAGCACTGACTCAAAATGGAGAGTGTGGATCTCAAGCTGAAGATCCCAAATGCTCAAGTTTCTCATTCTTCCCCTGGCAGCCTTAGCCTTACCTGCTTGCCTTAACTGTGGAGTGGTAGTATCCTGGCAAGCCTGACAGCGATGCATTGAGCTGCAAGGAAGGAGAAAACAGATGTCAGTGCCCCAGGGGATGATGGAGGGAGGCAGCCCCATGGGATGTAGCATGGGACAGTCCTCCTGGGTCACTGACACCATTCTGTGTTTCCCAGAGATGCCTGCTGAGGCCAAGGGGGCTCTGAGCACCCCAGAAGTTCATCTGCTCTATAAGAGAGATGCACTGCCCTGTTGTCAGTACTGTGTGGACAAAGTCACCATTGCACAGCCTTGGACAAGAACAAAGACCTGGGGGTTTTGACATGAGCATCTGCCTGTGGCCCCACTGTGGAGTCACCACAAAGGTCAGGGATGAGGCAGATGTCAGCAGGGAGAGAGCCCCGTGCAAGGCTGACCTCAAAGCAGCACCCTTGGAGAGTGCAGATCTTCCCAGGAGCTTCCCTGACCATGGATCTGTGCAGTTGTTTGTATTTACTCCCCAGCACAAGCTGTGCAGGCAGCATCACAGTGACTCCACCCAGCACCCCCCCTCCTTTGGCAGCATCTCCAAAACACCCACTCCAAAGAGCTGGAATAAAGTGCAGCCAGCCCAGGAACCACTAACAGAATGAACTCATGCATGCAGTGATCTGGATAAAAACCACACAGAGATGTACCTATCCCCAGCCCATGGGGCTTTTTGGAGCAACTGATGGCACAGCCTATGGGGAAGCCCACAGCCCATCCAGCACTGGCTCTCAACTGAACGAGAGCCACATGGCTGCAACTGAACGGCTGGAAAACGTCACAATTGTAAGAGGAGTGAAGGAGACTTGTCCCTTCGGCATTGCCAGAGTCCCAGCAAGGACACTCACCATCTCCAGGATCTCCCTCTCAACGTGGAAGAGCTCTGTGTACTTCCCGTGGGTGACATTAAGTTTCAGGGGAACCTGGCCAATAAATATTCTCACTAAAAAGGAGAATAAGACAAGTTAGTTGGAACACATCTCTGTGCCACGTGTAGATGTGCTTTCATCTGCCTTACACGAGAGGGTGTTTGCTTGGAAAATCCCTTTACAAGGCATACAGAAAACTCAGGTCTGAGAGACACTGCTGCCGAGGGAGTCCGGCCCCAATAAAGCAGTGACAGCCTTGGGTTTTTTCCCAGAAGTTGCTGCAATGTTCCCACAGTTCCAGTCAAATTCCAGAGCTCAGTGCTGCTGAACAGACAGCATTTCATTTCAGTGTTCATACATTTCATATAGAAACACAGACTAACTTAAATAGATCCCTGAACACAGAGGGAGATGGGTAAATGTAGTAATAAGACAGTGTCGGGTACCAAAGCTATTTATGATAATTTAGGGTAAAAACATCAAATCCCTTACTCCTCCCTGCAATGGAAGGAAATCAAATCAGCAAGTCAAAATAAAGCATTGTAGAAAGGGCATTTTCATTTTTCAAACTGCTGGAGAGAATGAGCAATGATATTTGAAAAGAGGTCCAAAAGATGCATTTTTCTGTGCTTAGATTCGTATTTGATTCACAGCAGCAGAATGCAATAATCTGAGTTGTCCAGACTTGCAGAGATAATACCCTAAATCTTGTATTAAGTGTCATGAGATACTCAGTGGAAATGAGAACTCAGAGCTCCAGCTTTATGCTCCACCGGAAAAACAAATACAGTTGCAGATAACATTATAAAGTCTCCAATTCTTTCCCATTTTCTTCCCATCCACTGAGCCTATCTTCACCACAAATTGTATATCAGACATCTCTAATGTAACAACTCTGGACAAAAACTATGATGAGAATCACCTTCACAGTATTTATATAATCTGCTCATACCACAGTTCAAGGCATAATCAAAACAAGTCTCTAAATTAGAAGCTGACACATTCCAACTTGAAGAAATGTTTCAAAACACTCTTCAGGAACACCTCACTCATGTTTCCTTAGCAAAATTTCCATGCCTCTAATCCTCGTTGATTAAGGGTCAGAAGAAAATCTATCAAAACAAATTCCCCTTTACAATGGAATATTGTAAATCCTTGAGACTGAGAGTCCTCGAATAGAAAGGAAGGGGTCAGAACCTGAGTTCCACCTAATAACTGTGCTGCTCAAAAAATGCCAAAGGTATGAAACAAGACCTTGATCTTACAAAGACTTTCATGGCTGCTTAACTTTCCACACATGGCTGATCCCACTGAAACCAAGTTACACAATAGCCCCACTCACTTCTCCCAAGCCAAGTGCTGTCACCGGAGTTTGCAGGGCTGATAAGCCGCTGAATGCTTTTTGTGAGTTGTAAAACACATCAGGAGCAGAAGGGGCACATCTGTCCTTACTAACAAGCCTGAGCCCACCGCTCCATTGCTGCATTTTCAAGAAGCACTCAGATGTCTCTGCCTGCTCCCCAGGCAGCCCAACACGAGAGGCATTAGACACCACACTTGTATAAACACTAAAAGGCTCCGATAAAAGTGGTGGTTGGGAGGAACATTAAGATCCTGAACTAGTTTGAGCCTAAGTCAATTTATTTTAGAAGATTAAAGATAATTATTTCCACCCCTGGCTTTTCCCTTTTGTTTTCTTACCTAAATTGCACTTTCCTTTTTCCAGCTCGTATCCAAGAGGACACTGACAGATATAAGAGCCATGGGTGTTGTTGCAGGTGGCGAGTGCAGGACAAGGATTGGAAAGACATTTATCCACCTCTATAAAAGAAAAAAAAACCCAAAACACGTTATAGTTACAGAATCATAAAAATCAACAACTGTTGGGCTAAAAGAGATCAACTTGGCTCCCTGTCTGTGACTCCTTGAGCATTATCAGACGCTTCATTGCATCATTTGCACTTACTATTTATCCTGTTCCTAATTATTCTGTTGAACCTGAAAGAATAAATAGAAACCACTTGAATATTCATTCAAAAGCCCTTGGGGTCTAGCATGGATCCATGTTAATATGAACATCCAACTTATCTACAGCACTGCTCATCAGAAGCTCTCAGGGTTCTTTCCAAAGACAAACAACCCAACAGTTTATGGATGAAAAGACCAAAGCAGGAACCTTGACAGCCCAAGTTGGACATGTGAGCATGGGCTGCTTCAAAGTCCTGCCCTTTTCATCCAAGCCCTGTTTCTGTGCTCCAAAGGTGGTGCTTGAGCACTGACCCAGTCTGTAGATTACTAATGGTGGAGGCAGACCTGGCTGCAATCAGCTCCTTTTCCAGAGCTCCTCCATGCCAGCTTGGGGATGGCCACAGCAGTGATACCTGCCTGTGCACTACTCACAGTGTCCTTCCTGCTGGGTGAGCAAGGCTTTGGGGAGCAGACACCCCTGTGATATACAGTGTATCAGGGGATTAAGGACTGTAATCTCAAGTGCTTCATAAATTACACAAATCAAACTGCATATTCTGAAGAAAATATCCAATATTTCCTTTTGAAAAAAAAAAAAGATGTCCTGGTCAAAAAAGCTCCGCCTGCTGTGTGTATGACTCACATGAGCACAAACACACATTGCACATGCCTGCAAGGGCAAACCATAGGCAGGGCTGTGGACTGGTCAGTGACAAGGCTTTACAAGACCAGCAAGACAGCTGACACACCACTTGTGCCTGTCCTGTGGCTGCTGCCGAGCACTGCAGCAGAGGCAGGAAGGACAGGCTCTGTGGTTAAAGCACAAAGCACAAGAGCCAAAGTCGTGTGAGCATTTCTGGTGGCACCACGCTACCCCACAGCACCACTCAGACCTGACAGCCCCCAGCCAACCTCTGCACTGGGACACACCACTCGAGGCAATCTCGTGCCTAGACTAGCCTGGCACTGCCACCTCAGCATCACTGAGAAGGAGATTTGGTGACTCTAATCTAAGCAGCCAGAAATGAGTGGGTGTGGTTTAAAACCATTCACTTTGCCATCCTCCAGTTTGTGCTTTGTACAGCAGAGACCAGGGCAGCTTCTCTCAGGGCAGTGATTGCCCATGTACAAAGCACCACGTCCAAGACAGCAGAAGGATCTTTTGCATTCTGGTAAATGGCAAATCTAGGTTTTCAAAAGAAAGAGTAATTTGGCAAAAGTGTGAATCAGTTGCTGAAAAGGATGCATTATCTTAATTTTTCAATTAAAAAAAAATTCACTCCAGTAAAGTCTTTTTTTTTTTTTTTTTGCATGAAGCTATAGTTATAATTAAAACCAATTAGCTTGAGAAGTAACCTTCAAATACTTAATTATTGGCTGGAATATATATTATTGCCAGTATTTCACTGAGATTAATGCCTTTAGCACACACAGTATCCTACAGTGGCATGATGACCAGGCTCTGAACTTCAAACACACAGTTAATTTCCTTTCATATAAGATTTCAGCAAATGTATTTACTTGAGAAGATAAGGAGACCAGCAGTGGTAATAAACTACTATAACAATACACTCAGCAAGACTATGGTACACCAGGAGAAGCACCAGGCCCCTAAGCAGGAGATTAATATTTAGTGAGGTGGGGAAAAAACAGCCATAGGTTGTAATATGAGAAGCAGTTTCAACACAAATACCAAGTGCTGGATAACTGTACTTTCTCATTAATAAGACAGATATCAATCATTACTGATTATTATTGCTAACCTATCAACAAATACAAAGTGCATCCTGTGCTTACCTGGAAGGCCAATCAGCTTTATTTTCTTGAAACTGTCAAATTTCAGCTTAACCTCTCTATTATAACTGTTCACCAAAGTGCTCACCCTTATTTCAGACATTCAACTTGATTGCTAAACCCTTAGCTTAAAAAAACCAACACGGAGACAGAGTTGTTGCCCTCAAACGCTGCTGACAACAGACTTGTCATACATACATACTCTTTTAAAACTCTTAAAGTGGGACCCAGGCATTCCTGCCCTGCTTGTTCCTGGCCCCACCACTGGTGAGAGCCATGGTACACCTTACCTGTTGCTGGAGGTGACGTCCTCAGCCCGACCGTGCTGCTCGGCGGAGGCACTGTGGTTGGTTTGGTAGCTGCCAGAGTAGTTGCAATGCTCACAGTGGTCTTGATGGTTGGAGTGGCTTCAGCAGGATTTGTAACAGGGATGTTTTCCTCAGTGACTTTACCAGGCTTTGCAGTGGTGGGATCCATGGCTTCTGTGTTTTTACCAGTGGTGTAACTGTGCTTAGTGGCAGTGGGTGTCTGGGCCCCATGGTCTTTCATGGTGCTGGCTTCACCTGGGGTGAGCCGGCGATCAGCCAGCGTTGTCAGCACCGGAGGTTTCACCGTGGTCACTGCCACTGTGGGGACAATGTTGCTGTGCTTTGTTGCACTTGGTGAGGGACTAAGGGGTGCATCTGTTGGACCAGCCTGGGGAGCAACACTGGCCGTGGTGAGCAGCGATGTTGCCTTCCCAAAGCTGTCCCCTTGAGTGGTGGCATCTCCAGGCGAGGCAGTCTCTGTTACTGTCCCGGGAGCGGACACGGACACGATGCGCCCACCCAGCAGCTCCATGGGTGCTGTAGGGAGAGATGACCCAGTGGGGGTGAAGGTGGTGCTGTGCTGGGGCTGGTGGGTGACACTGGGCTTGTTGGTCTCTCTGGGTGAACTCCCAGCTGTGGCAGCTGTGGAGGGCACCTGCCTGACCACACTCGCAGCCACAGTGGTGCTGGCTTGGTCACTGTCACTGGACTGCGAGATGGGTGAGGGTGATGAAAACACAGGCAATAAAGATGCTAAGGAATAAGATGGGGAGGGCAAGGAGGAAGTGGGCAAGGAGGACGACACAGCCTGCAGAGTGGGTAAAGATGCCATCACAGAGGGCGAGCGTGGCTCAGGTGATTCTGACATTGTAAAGAGATGAGTTGGTGGTGGTGTTGATGACAGTGAGTGCTGCAGTGATGACACTGAAGAAGAGGCTGGAAATGCTGATGAAGATAGAGATGATCTGTCAGTGGTCAACAACTCAGAGTCAGTTTTGAAGAGAGTTGTATTTTCTAGGCTGCCTGTAGAAGCAGAAGTTGACAGTTTGGAAGGGTGCACCAGCAACGGCTCCGTAGATGGTTCAACAAAACTGCTACTGTTTGATGCATTGGTCTGCCTGTCATGAGCCACGGACGACTTTGACGCATCAAAAGGGCTGGAGATTTCAGAAAAAAAGGTGGAACTTTCTGAGGAGTCAGCAGAGGTGCTGCTGTTGGAGATAGACAGGAGGGTCCTTTCTCCTCCTCTGGTATATGTGGTTGAAATGTATGTGCCATCTGTGTGAGAAACTGAGGTCCTTTTCTCAGCATCGATGCTACTGACTGGCTGATGGCTACCTGAAAAGTCTGGAGTAAAAGGACAAAAATATTAGAAAGACAGAATAATATTAAAGTATTTTGATGTCATATTAAAACCGCTCGCTAAATAAGATGTTCTTGTCTGTGAACCTGTCTCTGCTTTTCTAAAAATTTCAAGCACCATTCAAGCATGGTTATGGGATTAGGAGTTTTATGCACTCCTTAATTGATTCTAAAATGGTGAACTCTGACAGACACAAGACTTCCATGAAATGTATAGGTTTCCAAATCACTGTTCTTCACATATTGCTTTCCTAAAGGGATCGAGCCCTTAACATTCCATGATATTTGTGACAAGCTAAGCAGGAAAACCCAACTGTTCTCTTTAACACTCATAATTTACAAAACTCATATCCTCTCCCTCTTATCCTCCATTCCTATCTAGAGAATATCCATCTTCTTCAGCCAATTTGTTTTTAGACACAGTGAGCTTCATGCCTCTGCAAGATGAAATTATTATATTATGTTAATTTGCAGCTTATCATGAACCCAGTGATTCAAAACTTTGCAGCCAGGAAATCCTAAATGAATAGCACATCAGTCTGCAAAAAATTCAGATTATTTAGCATAAAAGGTGCAATCAATCTTATAATACAAGTTTCAGGATGTACAGCTAAGTTCAGCCATCTTTAAAAAAATAAAATAGGGTATTGGAAACTTGTTTTAATTCTACAACTGACTCAGGTCATCACAAAACACTTCTGAAAGCATCACCCAAAAGAAACCAGTTGAGATGCAAAAAAAAGTAATGCAGCCACCAAAACAGGAGGGTTTATGGCTCCACTTCTGGAACAGTTCCTCATCTGTGTGGGGTCTGGTTTTGAATCCTTTGATGGAAACCTCCCCCTGAGTGAACCCACAGGTGGTACTGCATGTAGTAATGAATGGGAGCTTTATGTACAACATACTAAAAAACAGGACAATGTGAATTCCCCCCAAATGTACACCAGGAGACATCAACTTACTTGTGAGATCACTTTGGAAAGAGGAGTAAGTGGGTATCTTGGCAGAACGTACAAAGACTGTCTCGGTCGCAAGGCCTGGGAAGCCCCTGCTGCTGGCAGAGGCATTGGCTGTGCTGCCACGCTCCACTGATCCTGGCTCAGCTGGCCCTGGAGAGCCGGAAGCTTTGGCAAGGAAAGAAGAGCTCTCCATGCCACCAGCCAAGGTGCCATCTGTCACTGAGTGCAGCATCCTCTCCTCACCACCCGCAGACGTGGATGAACTGTACACAGGATCGGTGATGGGGCTCATCCTCTCCTCAGCACTTGAGCTGCTTAGGGAATGGTGGCTGCTGCCAATGGCTGGAAAAGGATCAAAAAGCGTCTGATTTTATCATCTCAGAGCAGACAGGACTGCCCAAATACAGAGGAACAATCAATACCATTAGAGTCATAATGGTATGTTTATGTTATTTATAATGATCACCCCAACCCAGACAGGCAGTTGATGTGTCCTACAGCAACACGCTGCATCTCTCGAGAATGAGACCCTTCTTGTTAAGCATCAACAGCTGCAGATAGACAACACTGCTGGCCAGAACCATGACCACTTATAAACGCTGCCCATGACACCTGCAACAGCTGTGTCATACCAATCCCAAAGAGAAAGGGAAGGGAGAGGCAGTCAAACGCTACCCCACAGTTCAGAAAAACTCACTGGAAGCTTCACCAGCAGCTGAGAAGTAGGTGAAGACCCTGGATGAAAGGGTGACCTTGGGCTCTGGGGACTCTGCTTGGCCAGATGACACGTGTCTCACTCCAGGCCATGCTGTGGAGGACGGGATGGGGCCGATGCCGGTGTCCCCAGCTGTGTCTGGGTGAGATGTGAGGCTTTCTGCTTCTGTGCTCCACATGCTGCGGCTGCCTGGGGCTTGTGATGTCCCCTCCTTGTGGATGAAGAGTGTGGCTGAAGGTGCAGGCACTGAAACGTTGGGAGAAAATGCAGGCAGCAGCTTTGTTGGAAGCTCACTGAGTCCTGCACCGCTCTGCGAGGCATTCCTCTGCTGGCCAGGCTCTGCTGCTGATGGGGACAGCAGCAGGACCGTGTCCAAGGTGCTGGGGCGGGGTGGGGCAGGAGCGGAGCTCCCTGTGGCACTGGAAGCTCCGTGGGTGTCCAACACAGGCGCTGTGCTGCTCTCCTCGCTGGCGGTAGTTGTCACCACGCTGGGTGTACTGGTGAGAGGCAGGCGTCCTCCCGTTGCTGATGTCCCTTCTGCTGAGAAAGGGCAAAGCAAAGTGGATTTATGCACCATAAGCTATAAACAGGCAGGTGTGCTCTCTTCCATCAGCACCCTCAGGCTGAGGGCGCAGAGAGAACATGGCAGAAAATCCAAACCTGTGGAAAATGCTAACTGTGAAGGCACATCCCTTTCCTGTGCTAGGACATGCTGCTCACAGCAGGGCAGCCTGGAGAGGGCATGAGGAATAAGACTTGGGAGAACTTTTGGGTTTGCTTCCCTTCAGTGCTGCTCCCAGTGCTGCAGGCCTGACCTGGGCACCAGGCACCCACACTGTCACCTCTGCACTCACAGTGAGTGAGGGGGAGGTTACACAGCACCCAAATCCCTGGTACTCGAAAGAAAGCATGGCAGGCTTGTATGGGATCAGTTAATGCTGCCTTTGCACACCAGGGTGGGAGTCAGGAATGACTGGTGCTGCTTCTGCTGGTATAAACACAGCCAATGGGGCAGCCTTGAAATTGTGCTCTCTCTGAAAACACAGCAAATCTGGAGGCCAGACTGCTCTGGCGGAAAGGCTGGCTCCTCCTGGTAGCTACACGTAAGAAACAGATAATGCATTTTTCTCTGGAAGCTGAAATTTTCATCCATAATTTCCAATGCCATCATCCAGCACCTTCCAGCATGCCCTCACTCTCCATGCAGGTGGGTGTCTGATCTGTGCTCAGAGCTCACCTGGGGAAGTGCTTTCCAAAGCAGACGATGAGCTTGTGAGCAATGGGTTCACGGACGACACAGTGGCACCCCTGCCAACACCCTCCTGGGTTCCCAAAGAAGACTGGGAATGGCCTGGAGAGCTGATGTTTTCAGTACCAGTGGTGGAAATCTCCGTTGTTTGGGCCAGTGTGGTGTTGACTGGCAGAGACCTTAGCGTCCTCCCTCCACCCTTGGTGCCCGCTGGGGAAACAGAGGTGCTGGTGGTGGGGAAATTGGTTCTTCTCTCTGTTGACAGGATGCTGAATGACACATCGCTGTTTCCAGTAGCTAAAATGTGATAAAGAAACAATTTACATTTTTGACACATATGAAACTATAAATAAAAATGAGCTTCCCTCCAGCCGCACCCAGAGGCAGCAAGTACAAACACAAGTAGAAAATATGAAAAGATGTCCATTTCCAAAGATGTGAATCCTTCCTACAAAAATTTGTCTTCTAAAGAACATAGTGTGACGCTGAGAAAAGTGCTATTATATAAAAACTGTTGAAATACTAATGCTGTGCACTTGATTTTACCATTATGTGCCCGAGTGCACTCCATGCTGCTAGAACAAATATAGTGACAACCCAGAAAAGCCTGGAAATCAGCTCAGACAAGGCACTACACTGAGCAGTGTGAAGGTCTTAGAGAAGTCTGAAGAAACAGGATCAGGGGGATCAGACCCCTTCAGCACCACACTGGGGACTAGCACTAAACAGCAGCATGAAGGACCTCAGAGATCACATTCAAAGTTGCCTTAAATTTGTTGAGCTGGTTCAATTTCTGGGAAGTAGCATGGTCCAATAAGTAGAACAGAAGCTAGGAACTGAAGTCTGATCCCTGGGACTGCAGGGACATGATCTAATCCTCACTTGCTTAGTTCTCTTGTCTATAACATGAAGATAGCAACTGGAGATAGCAAAAAAAGGATTGTGATTTGAAAGTTAATTATTTTTCTTGGAATAATGAAACCTTCCACACATGTGCCCTTTCTGTAAAAAACCTAAAGCACACTTTTTTGGTCAAGCAAGAGCTGAATAATTTCTAACACAAAATCACTCTGCATCCTTCCAAACAGTATATTCTACATAGCAGGAAAGAGTCAGGTAAGTGCAAGCTGCAAGGACAGTCCTCTTTTTGGCTTATAAGAAAAATGGTATTTCAATTCTAACGTGAACTGACCTGGGGAAGGACCTCCTGAAGGAGAGCGAGAGTGTGTTAGGGAAGAGTCTGCCACCTGCTCGGTGAAATCTGTCATTGCTGTGGACCCCTGGGCTCTGAAGGTCTCCCTCACAGAAGGTGTGGACAAGGCTCGGGCTGTGCCCAAGGTTCTGTCCATGCCACTGCTGGACGTGGAGCCCTCTGTCTCTGCCCAGGGGCTGCTGCCCGAGGCAGACCTGGGGGGCCTCCCCCCACCGCTGGATGTGGCTGAAACGGGAGCGTTGGTGGCAGAGGGAGTGAGGGAGGTTTTCTCTGCCGCTGGCCAGTGGCTGCCTCTGACACCTAAGGTACAAAAAAGCCAGGTTTGATTTATGCATACAGAGCTATACGTTCGATTGTTCAGCACTCATTTCCACACTGCCCATTGAGAAACTGAAGGTGTTTCTCTGGGAAGAGGCGAATCTCTTACATACAGGCACATGTGCCTTACAAAAAGCCATGAAAATCTCAAACCCACGCCCTACAGACCAGCCTGCATGGCAGAGGTAGCACCAGGTGACAGCTGCAGAACCCCAGCAAGTGTCTCTGACAGGCAAGGTGTGTATTTCTAACCAATGCTTTTCCCAGGACAGGAGTTTCATTAGTAACAAGAACACTGATGTTTTTCACTTTTTCAAAAAAGCTGAGCTCTACTCTCTCCCTTCCCACTCACCCCACTGTCAGCCCAGTGCAGCCAGTAATAAAATCATCCATGCATCCAGTAACAACTGATGGCCATGTCTGAAGAAAAACAGTGCAGGGATGTGAAATCTCACCCAGCCCCAGGCAGACAGCTTTCAGAATAACAAATTTACCTCGGAAAGGACTTTCGGAGGCAGAGAGGGAGCTTGTGAGCAAAGGACCCCCAGGAGGGCCTGGGAGATCAGTGACTTCCCGTGAGCCTTTGGGATGATGTGTCCCAGTCCTCAAGGAAGAGGAGGTCTCCCCCAAAGAGTTTGTGGGGTCAGTGCTAGTGGCAGAGTCCCTTGTCACCCCAGCTTTGTGACCATTTTCTGGGGACATCGGTGTCCCCACTGCCACGCTGGACATGGCAGCAGTCTCGGTGTCCGAGTGCAGCGCCGCCTCTTCTGCACCTGGGATGCTCTTGGGAGGCTCATAATTGCTCCTAAAGGCTGAAAAACGAGAAGAGAAAGACAAAACTGTATAAACATAAATAAAAACTGTCAGGTAGGTTTCATCCCACTATAAGTAGATGTAGACAATATATGTGTGAATATTCAATACAGAAATATTTAATACTGTGAAATCAATTAAGATGGAGGGAAAAGTGGACTCTAAATAGGAACTGCTGAAGATACTGCTTGCAAAATTCAACTGGAAGTTTTCAAGGAAAATCTGTCCTCCCCTTCCAACAAGAATAATATTTATCCATACTTTCATTTCTGTGAAATGTTTTTAAATGTACAGAATGTGCCAAATACAATATTATTCCTCCTTTCTTTAAAATAAAAAGGATGTATTTTGTTAATAAAGAGTTTTTAAATAAGAGTTCTGAGGTATACAGCTATCTATCAAAACTCACTTGTGGAAGCACTTTCTGAAGCAGACAGCAAGCCTGTGAGCAATGGGTCTGTGACACCCCTGCCACCACCACCCTGGGCACCCACAGACATCCCAGGAGTCCGGCTCTGGGCTGAAGAGCTGCTGATTCCAGTACCAGAGGTGGAAATCTCTGCCATGGTGACCAGCCTGCTGCTGGCAGCCAGAGACCTCAATGTCCTCCCTCCACCCTTGGTGGCTGTTGTGGAAATGGAGGTGCTGGTGCTGGGGAAATCCGAAATTCTCCTCTCTGTAGCTGAGTTGTTGGATGGCTGGTAGCTGCTTCCAACGGCTACGGTACAATAAAAAAAATGGATTTATACATATGAAATTATGAACAGATGGATCCATTTTCTTCCCAGATGCTTACGGCGCACATACAGATATTAAGTATAGGAAGTTTTCAATCTGGACAAAGTGCTCTTTTGGAAAAGCATGACTCCCCTCACTGCAGGAAGACCTTGCACAAAATGCAGGGCTTGCTGCCAGGCTTTGTGAGAGTGGGGTGGCCCAGATAGCAGGAAACCTCACAGGACAAGGACTGCAGGGATTTGCCTTTAAATCCCATCTTTACTCTAATATTGCTGGAAATAGGCTCAGGCTCTCTTTTTTTTTTTTTTTNTTTTTTTTTTTTTTTTTTTTTTTTTTTTTTTTTTTTTTTTTTTTTTTGTCTTTTGGTGGCTTAGGCACAGCATCAAACAGCAAAGGGAGGAAACCTAAGAACGGCCACGTTCCCATACGAGCCTGCAGCTCTCTATACATTCCAGGACTTAGCAGGGCACTGTCCTTTGGATACTGGATCTCAGGTTTCCTGCAGCCCCAGCACTGCTCCCAACGGCTGTGACAGAGAAAAGTGATGTGTCAGTGTGAGAACCCTGGAGATGGGTTTGCTTCTGGAAAGCCCTGGACACAGGATAAGGACTTGGCAACACTGAGGTTTTCAGTAAGTTCATGTGCACCTGGGCAAAGTCTCCGTTTATGAGAACTCCAGAAATTGGCTGCTGCAGAGCAAGCAAGGGGAAGCTGTGGAGCCCAGGCATCTCAGGTTTGCTGTCCTGAGCAAGTTGTAAAGCACAGGCATCTCACCCTGTCTAGCTGAGGGCAAACCCACCCAGTGTGGCCACGAGTGTGGGTTCCCAACCTCCCATCCCACTCCGTCACCACTTGGGCACAGGTGAGATGGGGCTCAGAGCTGCCCTTGCTCTGCAGTTGGCACTGGCCCAGTGAAGATATTCCACAGCTGCAGACATCTACCCTGCAGAAAACACTGTGATAACCTTCAAAGAACTTTATTTTTTTTAAGTGGAAAGTGCTGGGGGGGTTGGATCAAAATATTTTTTCCACTGCTTTTTCCTGCTTTCAGCAGGGAATTTCAGCTAACCATCCAAATAATAAAAAACAGAGTGTATGCAAAACAGAGCATCTCCTCTGTTTCAAGAAAGCAAAAACTATAAAATGGCTTTTTAAATCTGTGAAACAAAGGCCAGCAAAGCTCACCTCCAAAAGCGCTGTACGCAGGAGGTGATGCTGTCTGCAAAGGGCTGGTGGAGTTCCCTGTGACACCCCTGGGGTGCAGCAGGATGTGGTCTGCACCACTCTGGGTACTTGAAGCTTGAGAGGAGGCCTGAGGCTGTCCCAGCGAGCCAGAGAGGGCAGTGCTGGGGCCGGTCCCCGAGGGGCTGGGTGAAGAGGCTGCAGTGCCCACAGCGGAGCTGCTGCCCAGCTCTGTGTCCATCCAGCTGCCCAGCGGCTGAGAGGGGCTGTCAGTGCCTGCAAGGCAATGGAGGAAAGCAGGTGAGAGCCCAGAGGTGGGCTTAGCTGCCCGCACACCACCCCCCACTGTCACCCTTCCCCTGCCCCTCAGCCCCCCTGTCTGCACTCTGCCTACAGAAACTCTGTGTTTGGAAGGTGCACCAAGTAATTTATAAATTTGAATACCAGGATTCTTCCACATGGATTCTTCTCTCCACCCTTGTGCATGAAGCAAGCCAGAAAACTGCCTTGAGCACACAGTGAGGATGGAGAGCTGGATCCACAAAGCTCTACAATGCAGGAGAACCAGGCTTAACCAATGCTGGTTGCCCTGGGGAACAGCATTCACCTTGTTTCCAGGTGTTGGAACACAGTGTTCCCAGGCTGAACTGGGATGGCTCACCTGGGTGATGAGGTCCTGAAGACGAAGGTAGCAGCATTGTTCTCGTGGTGTTGTTGAACCCCGACACGTCCCAGACCCCACGGTGCCCACCCTGTGTCCCCTCAGCCAAATCAGTGCTGGTGGCTTCCCAGCCTGGTGGTCTCCCTTCAGCAGCTGCAGGGGTGTTGGGAGAAGCCAGAGCCCTCCTGCCTCTCTCCTGGCTGCCTGCAGCACGGTGCTGGCTTCCAGGGTCTGCAAAGCAACAGGGAGAGGGTCATGTTCCCCTGGAAAAGCTCCTTTGTCTCAGCTGGGTGGCAGCAGCATCACCTGCAGTGGTATCCAGCCCTACAACATGCACTAGGAAGGGTCACAGCTGCATCCCTCATATTTTCTCTGTTTAACAGAGAACAGTTTAACTGCAGGAGGGATTGATGGGAACAGAGGGTTTCTGTCGCCAAAAGATAATGGCATTTTAAACATTGTCTTCATTTGTGCATGGCAAAAGAAACAGATTTTTTAAAAAGACATTAAAAATGCAGAAGGCAGTAAGGAGCTGGTGCCAGAACAGCCCACAGCTGGCAGCCTGGGCATGCCAGATCCACATTCTAGTCCCTAAGCAGAAAAAAAAAACCAAGGAATCAAAAAAATTATAGAAAACCTCTATGCTTATATCTTATTTCAGCTGGGGATATTGAGAAAAAAACTGAGATGTGGACAGGGCAATCAGCACAGCTTTGTCTTGCTCCTGTAAGAAATGGCTTTGACTTAAGTTCATGCTTAAAAGAGGACACTGGTTTACTTATGACTGAAGATTATGAACAAGCCCAAAGGTAAGTGTTCACTTGCAGGATTTTCATGTGAGGACCTCAGCTACAAATCGTCATCACAGCTGGTCAGGTATCCTTAAGATGAGCTCTTTTAACCCAGCCTGACCTTGCAGTAGGGTTCAGTTCCTGCTGGGAGGAGCTGTGGGGATGCCTGGAGGTCTCTGCTCTTTGCACCGCCCCTGAGCTCAGTGGATGGGCAGAACTCTCTGGATACTGCTGGGTGATGAAAAACTGTGGCAGCTCCTGAAAACTATCTTCATTTTAATGTTAAAAAACCCAACCCAGCTTTCCTGAGATTGGATTTCTTTCCAAAATCAGCATTTCTAGACGTGGGGCAGGAATACTTCCCATCCCACTGGCTATGCTCAGTCTATGGGCTGGGAACAGCTGACAGGGACTCTCACACCCATCAAACTCACCAGGAGGATGGCTCTGGGTGAGCAGGTGGGTCACTATCCCAGCAGATGGGTTCGCTGGGGATCCTGCTCCGGGAGGGGTGACATCCCCATCACTGGCAGGGGGGCCAGAGTGTCCCGTGGCCCTGCTGGCCGCTGGCACTGGCCCATGCCTGGCAGGCAGCCATGCCCACTCCCTGCTCCCAGCCAGCATCGTCACCAGCTCCACGCTGTCCACGGGAGCACCAGGAGTCCTTATCTCTGTGCTTGAACTTCTCTCCTGATGGCTGCTTTCAATGACTAAAAGGAAAAACAAGAAAAAAACGTAGATCCCATCAGCACTGATGTGCAGGCTCAGCTCACTGCAGTAACACCAAGGCCAAGCTCTGAGCTCATTTACTTACACTAGAGAAAAATTTTGCATAATCAAAACACAGACGTGAAATTTATTTTTGGATTTGCACCAGTGGAAATTAGATTTTTCTGTGGGACCAAATACCAAAACCCACCTCTGTGCAAAAGATTCATTCAATTCAGCACCCTCAGGATTTTTTTGTGTTAGGAGAAATAAATCTTGAAAGGAGCAAAAAGAAAGGCTTAAACAAATAACTGATGGAAATACTTGCAGTGTAGAGTCCATGGGAGGAGTGTGAAGGCCTCCAGAGCTGGCAGGCCAGCACAGCTCATGTGCCCATCCAGCCACCACGAGGCACCGGGGACAGAGGGGATCAACGTGTGGTGTGGATTACATGGCCTACCCGGCTGCCAAAGCACCATAAGGTGATGAAATATTTTGGCATATGTAACATTAATGTCTACCAGAATATGAGAAACACGATGGAGAAGAAGACTGTGCATGAGTGGTTCCAGTGGCCCAGGGAATCAGGGTTTTCAGCTTATGGTACCACCCAGGGCTGTGTGAGGACTTCCGTGCATATCAGTTCACACAAAAACCAGCAGCCACCATTTATGTTACAGTCCCAAGGCTTGGCTGGCACTGCAGCCTCAGATGACCTTCAAAGCCCACAAGTCAAAGCAAGTCCAAATCTCAAATGGCAAGATCCAAGTTTGGTCCATCCTCCTTACAACCAAAACGCAGTCTCTGTCATGAGCACAGCATCCACAGGGCTGTGGATGGTACACAGGCAGTAGCTAAAGGCAGTCAGTCTCTGCCCACAAGCTCTGATGTTGAAGGTTAAACCTGTTCTGGGCCTCCAAATATTTTCTGTAAGAAAATCATGTGTTCAAGAGAAACACCAATGGGACACATCCTCCTTGCCTTGTATGTCTTCTTTGGAGTTGCTGCACCTGCCACAACAGAGGTGGCAGTTTCAGAAGTGGTATCCTCTATCCATCTGCAATAGCTTCACTGGGAACTCGCCAAAAAATAGAGGGGTAGGTAGGACAGTGTGGATCTCATCCTGGGAGTCTGAGCCCCATGTGGGCCAAGGAGACAAGAGCTGTAGTGCAGCAGAGCCCCCGGGGCACCTTCACTGGCAGCCCTCGCACTGCCACCCAGAGCCTGCTGTGAGCCACCTCCTGTCCCATGGGACGAGCTTCTGGTCCTCACCAGCTGGACAAGGGGATGTGAAGTGGCAGGGGACGCTTGCTGTCTTCGTTTGCAAGCCAATACGCAGCCTGTAATTGTAGCCCACAAGTCCATTTATAGCAGCCCCGGAAAATGCGGCTGTGCTGGAGGGCAGCACACTGAACTTCTCTCCATCCCCCCTCACTAAAAGCTTTCAGCTGTGCAGCCCGTGCTGACTGCAAAGCCTGTGGCCAGTTTTGCTGCACAGAGAGAAGGCAAAGCAGGAGAAGCTTAAAGAAACCCATAGGGGTTGAGGATAGACAGAGGGAAATCTGCTTTCTCAGGTTGCCAACTCATTTGTCCACAAGGGCTCCAGACAGGCAGGCTAAGATATACAGCATGACACTGCAGCAGGCATTTCTTTGCCACTTCTTAAAAAGTAACCCTGGAAATGCCAGCAAGGAGTGCCTTCAGCTATGTCCCTTGATTGAATGAGACCAGATCAAAAGTAAAACACTGCTGTTTGCTTATCTGGTGGTTGTTTGCCCTGCAAATCCACCTCGAAGTTTCCTCTATCCTCTTTTGGCTCTGCAGAGCTGCTGGGAATAAACTGAAGCAGAACCCTTCCCCTTATTTTGGGCGCCAGCAAACCTGGCTTTGAGTGCAGCCAGGGATTGGAGGGGCTGAGCAAGAAGGTATTATTTACACAGGTTTTTTAGAGTCATCTGGCATTTTTAACTCTGCCCTGCAAGGTATGCCAAGTCCTGGTGCAGGGAGGAAAACCTCATGCCAGCATGGGCTCAGCTCCCCAGTTTGGTGGGTGCAGAGCATGAGCCACGCTGGAAAATCCAACCCACAGCATGTAGTAAGGAAACCCAAAAAAATCATGTTGTTCAGTAAAATAGACATGAAATCTCACATCCATCAAGCCTGCCAGAAGTGCAAGATAACCACAACATCCTTTTTGATTTGCCTGCAGAAATTAAGACTTCAAAGATGACCCTCCTCTGGAGCGGATGGACCAGATCAAACTTCATCCAAAAAAAATCCCCACGGGACCATCTGGCCTCCCCTGATGCATTAAAGGCTTAAAGCAGAGTGGCCCTTTAGCTGAGGTACTGATCTGTCACTAACAATTTTGTCACATCCTAAGCCACCAACAGCTTTCCATGGTTTAACTCCACATAACCACAGCACTGAGAAATATTTGACTTTCAGCACAAAACCCTCCTGCCACCCACTGGATCGGTGTTTTCCTTCCCAGTTAAAACTAGCAGTGATGCTCACCAGACAGGTCGAGCCTCAGAGTTACTTTTTCTGTGCAAGCATAACAAGTCCACGGCTTGCTGTGAGCCGAGTTACATAGCTCAGCCAGGACAAACAGATCAAGTTCCAGCTGATTTCTCAAGGCTTTGGGCTTGCCCCTGGCAGCCCAGCTGGACATCTACCTTGTGAGACTCCTGAAAAATCCCTTTTGGGTCAACAATTTTCTGTCTCCATCCCTGACACACCACAGGCATTGCCCTGTTTCAGAGATGGCCACTACCGAGGCAGCATTGTGGTGATGCTCACAACTCAACAAGGGCTCAGCACAACACCAAAAAGCACAATAATGCAAGTTTTCTGCAGTGACTGTGATCACACTCAGTCATCTCAGGGCAAGGAGGGAGGAGGGATGTATCCTGCCAATGCCAGGGGAGCAGCATTCCCACAGGCAGCATTTGTTAGGAGCACTGCAAGCCAGTCAAGGCACACCACAAGCTATCCCAGTCCCACTGCTTTCCTGCAGATGGGATTTTTCTCTCCTCGAGGGGCAGAAAAATACTTTCTAGACTGGGGAACACAAATTTCATGTGAGTTCGCACAGAAGGAAAGCCAGCAGCAGTTGACTGGCTGTCCGGAGCGGCTCTTCACCCGGAGCAGTCCCTCCTCGGGAGGGTGACGCTGCCCTGGGGACCATTCCCGGCAGGGCCGCCCATTCAGGGTTGTTTTGCCAGGGCTGCGGGCCACCCCGGGAGCATCCCATGGCGAGAGGAGCGCGCCTGCAGCGAAAGCAGGCTCCTCCCGAGGACAGGCAGCTACAAATATAAACCCCACATCTGTTCACGTTGCATAACCTTAACATCACCCGAGGCTCGCGGAGGGGAGAAAAAACTCATCTCAGCTTAGGAAACTCCTTGCTGGCTGTAGGAAAAGGTTAGGGAGCAAGGCAGGCCGCACGGGAGGAGAAGCGGGGAGCAGAGCCGGGGCAGCGGCGGCCGGGGGCGGCTGCCGGTCCCTGCCGGGGCCGGGCTCCGGGCTCTGTTTTGAACGGCTGCTGCGGATGTCGGGATCATGGGTGGAGGCCGGTTGGGAGCCAAGTGAGTTTGTGCGAACAAAAGCTAAAGCCCTAAATCTGGACTGTCCAGGGCTCTCTGGGATTTTTAATTTCCTTCCTTGTTCTTGCTCTGAAAGAAGCGGTTCAAGGCAGGGGGGCGAGGAGGGGGGGCTGAAACAGAGCTTTAAAAAATTTCGTACTTGAGATGGGTCAGTTGAGCATAAACAGGCTCAGTAATACTGCTCGGAAAAGGTCCCTCATGTGCACTAAGTGCGGGAAAAATGCAAGAGGTTTTTAACCACCTGTGGTCAACCCTGTTCTGCTAATTTTTTTATATCAATACAAGGCATTATTCCGTCTGCATTAAGAAAGGTGGCAAGAGAGGGTGTATGGGGAAGAGAAGAGGCGCAGAAGCCTTGCCAGAGCCTCTCACCCTTCTGTGGGGGTTGGTTTGGATGGGGTACCCTATAGACATATTCCCTGATGGTTCCTTGCTCTGGTACTTCTGCTCCTCGTCCTCTCCCCACTGGGCCCCAGGCAGAGTAGGACAACAATTCACAGGAGACCATCAGTCATTTTAACCGTAACAGGAAGGATTTATGCAGGCACCAAAGGTGACTGGAGCTTTAATGTGTCTCCTCAAGAAAAGTGATGGGAGTTTAATGCCAGCAGCAGCCCCTGCACGCTCTGAGTGCCAAGGTCCACGTGGTTAATGCCCACCTGGCCACTTCCAGCCATGGGTGCCCATGGGGCTGGGGACATCAGCATCATCCTCAGCCCCTCCAGTGCCACACCATGAGACCTTGCTTGCAGTTCTGCTTTATGACACAAAAACACTCTGCACTTCCACACCACCTCCCCTCCAGGACCTGTCAAACCTCAGAGAATGCTAAAGGCCATTTTTGCTTACTACACTTTTTTTTCATTATCCCAGAGCCTGATGCTCAGAGATGCCGTAAGAAAAGAAAGGATCCAATTATTGCTCTTAAAAGCAGTACTCTAAAACAGGAAAACAGGTCCTCCAAAATAAAGAGTACACAGAAATCTGTGGTGCTTTCCAAAAGCATGGGATGCATGCATATGGAGTGCCCACAACTGGAGATAAAACCTGCACAGTGCAGGCACAGGATGTTGTTCTGCTTATCAAGAGGTTTACAGCCTCTTAGTTTTGGTGTCCTAAACATTTCCCTAGGGAGGTGCTGGCTCCCAGATCACCAGCTCAAGCCCATCAAATCCTAATCTTCTTATTCATCTTTCTTGGGCAGTTTGGTTCAATCCACAAATCCCTGAGACCACGGGGATCCATGGGACCACCTGTGCTGCCTGAAAACCACCAGCCCAGGGCTCAGGGCAGCTCCTTGAACCTCTTTTCATGAATTTTTGTTTTTAAACAGCTTTCAGCAACCAAATAAAAAAAAAAAAAGAAAAAAAGTCCTGGTTTATCATCAAGTATTTGAAAAACACGTTTATATAAAATTCCACTTACCATACTGCTAAAAAACCCATAACCATGCTGAGGCTCCAGTAAAATCTCCATCAATCCATCCATCCAGTGGAGATTGAACCTCTCCATCCTCTCTCCCACAACCCTGCAATACTGAAATGTCCCCAACTACCCTGCCTGCACCATAGATCCCAAATGCTAAATCCCAGCACCAGCAAATTCACTTCTAAAACCCTCCAGGCTTTTCAGTAGTGTCCTGCAGAAATATTACAGAAAATATCACCCATGCATCGCTTCTCCTCCCTCTTTCCCAGGTTTTTAAAGTCCCCTGGAAGCTGTTCTATTCGGGAAGGCAACATTGCCCTCACCAGCACTCATGAGGCCAGAGCAAAAGCCACACAGGGACCCAGCCTGGTGTCATTTTAACTTCTGCTCCCATCTGAGGGCAGTGCTGCTGGAGACTTTCAGACGGCTTGGGGAGGAAGTCTCCTGGCAGGACTCCACCAAAGTGGAGTTGCTAGGTCACTGGAACAATAAAAAAGCAAGAAAAAACATCCTGGCTGCAAAAAAGATGGGGGGGGAAAAAATCCATGGCAGCGCGTACAGTGCTGGTGAAGTGGAAAGGAACAGGCCGGAGGGAGCAGGACCATGCCACTGTCAGCTTCTGCAAGCACACAACTTCATTTCTGACATGGCTCTTCCTCCAGACCTCTCACACAAATAGCTCCAGAAAGCTGGAATTTGTCTGCAAGGTTTGCAACTGGTGAAAATCTCACAGGGGACAATATTTCCAGGGCAGCAAGTTCACTGCTGCTAAGGAGAGATTCATTGCCCTTTGCACAACATCCGGGCATCACAATCCATCGGATTGCTTTCGGCCCCCAGCAGCTGCCCACGTTCATTTAAACTGGCAATATGAAAAACCTGCCCCAAGCAGGGCTGTGTTTTGGTGATAAGGGGTGAGCATCTCTACGAGGGGCTGAGCACTGCGCAGACCTGGGGCTTGGGCTCCCCTGTAAGGAAAGGTGCTAGAGGCTTAGAACCTGCAGGATGAAATTTTGCTGTCTGAAAAGTCTAATTTCCGGGCCAGAGGGGAGCATTAGCTCATTCTGTGTGACCTCATGATAACCAAAGTCATTCCATGGAGCTTATTTACTCCCAATATAAGCTCAGTGACTTGCATTTGACTTAAACAGATCTTGCACGGGAAAAAACCCAAATTATTGGTATTTCTGATTATCTGAGATTTTACTCAAAGCCACAAGAACTATGGGCTGAAGCACAAATTTTTCTGCAGGAAACCTCAATGCCCATCAAAAAGTGATGCCAGGCAGTGCAAACCAGATGTGTGGCAAAAGACATTTGCCACGGGGGCTGAGGACTCAGCCCTTTGCAGACTCAGGTGAAAACAGGATTGCATTTTCACATCCCACTCTGGAAACAAAACCACAGGTCCCTGCTCCAAAGTGTTCTGAGCCCAGCAGCTGCTTCCCACAGCCAGGAAGGGACAATACATTCTGGGAAGATGGAGGAAGGAGTAGGAAAAGGGTGCTGCAATGCTGAGAGGTGATGCTGGGAGAAGCCAGGGGCTGCCATGGGTCCCTGGGGGCCAAGCCATGCTGCCCAGTGATGCAGGTGGGCTTTGGTCCAGGTGCCTTGACCAGAGCCTCACTCCAGCCATGTACTTGAGAAGAGCTCCCCAGGGAACAATTCCCTGTGTTTAACATGAAGCACATGCCAAAGAGCTTTGCTGGCTGGCAGTCACACCAGGGGTGATGACCAGCCTGGGAACTGAGCAACTTCTGAAGGACATGGTTGGGATGAGAAGGATGAAGAGCCCTCTTGGATGCAGGAAAATCATCAGACTGCCAAGGGGTAGGTGCCATTTGGTGGCATGCAGGTACAAGGCTCACTGGATTCTTCCCTCCATGTAGACCAGCCAAAGGCAGCCCCATCCCAGGGGAAAGCTGAAGGTAGCCCAAACCTGATACCCAGCTGAAGGCAGGATGCAGGGCACGAAGCCATGGCAGTGGGAACCACTGATGCTCTTGTAGCTCCTACTCTTCAGCAAGGGACAGTGAGACTTGTGAAGGGGTGGAGAAAAAAGCAAACAGGCAAAAAAATGAAGCAGTTTAAAGAGAAATGAATCCCCAGAAGAGATAAGGGCCCCCACCTCCCTTCCCCCATCTGCTGCGAAAGGATGATGATCTAAATCGCATTTCCTAGATGACACCGCGCCGATCTGCCGCCGGAAGCGGCGGTGGCAGCGCTCAGGATGGCGCCGGACCTCCTTCTTCCAGGGGATGAGCCAGGTCCTTCCCCGCTGGCACTGGCGGCCGGTCACCACCCACAAGGAGAAGTGCAGCACTGCCCGGGGGCAGCTGGAACTCAGGTCCCGGAACAGAACACCCGGCACCGCTCTGCCACTGCCTCTGCAGCCACACGTTTCCTTTCTGAGAACCGAGGGCAAGGGATTTACCACTTCCAGTGCCTTTCTGCACGTGTTTCGGGGAGGCTGAAAAACAGACGCCTTCTTTCAGATGTGGCCAGCAGTGGGAGTGGGTGCTGGAGAAGGGCAGGACTGGGCTGTCACCCTCTGAGCTGTCACTGAGGGCTCAGAGGGAGTCAGGGTCAGGTCGCATCCCACCTCGCTGCATACGGGCATGGTGTGCCAAGCACAGAGGACCAAGAGGGCAGAAATCTGTGCCCAAATCCCATCTGCCTACACACAGACCCAGATTACCCAGCACAGAGCCACCTCACATCAACTGCCTTGGCACGTCCATACCATCAAGTGACCATCAGCTTCAGTCTTAACCCAGCTTGTGACACAGCTCATCCAGCACTGTACCATCTCGAGGTGTACCAGCACTTTGCAGGACAGGATTATGAGGATCTCTGCATGCTGGGGACTGTCCTCAGAGGGCACAAAACTGCTGTTACTTCCCTTCCCCAAATTTAAAGCCTCCAGGTTCATTTAGCTTTCTTCATGCATCATATTTGCTACCTGTTCCTAAGAAGAGACCATCTTCATGATTTTCTGCATTCTCTGATTATGTTTCCCTCCTAAGAAACATCCTCTCAAAGGGCCTTTATCTGCAGGGTTGGCTGCCAGTCTAATACTGCAGCCCCATTCTGCATTTGCTGAAAGAGCTGATAATGTCCTAAAAAGAATTAACATTTAGATGTTAGTCCTGTAACCAAATCTGAATCAAACAATGATGACTGTTCAAATGTCTAAAGCTACTCAGGGGTATTTTCATTTAAGCCCTACCAAGTTTGTACCAGGGGTAAGGAGGTTTCTAAAGATGCCTTTGTGAGCACCAGCCACTGAAACCCTTCTCCTTGTCCCTCCAGACACAGATACAATTATGCCCAGCTCCAGCACAAAGATAAAGGCTGAATTACAAGAGCAGCATTATGCTCCACAATCAGGGTCCTTGATTCCAATTAACAAGGAAAGCAAATCATGCGCAGTTGGTCTGCGGATGCTTCCACTCCTGAAATCATTCCCATCACAGGACAGAAATGAGTTCAATAGACAGGGTTGCCTTTCGCGTTTCCTCCCCAAATTGCAAAATTACCTTGTCAGTTTGTGAGATCTTACACATAATGCAGGGTCAAACCTGGCCAACACTTGTCTGGGATATTTCTTTGCAGAAGGTTTAACTACCAGCTGCTACAGTTACCCTGATAAGAAAGTGTTTTCTTACCAATAGTGGCACGGATGTAGCAGGACAGTTATTCAGAGATGCTGTGAAACCCTTCTCATTTTTAAAAAAGTAGTAGATAAATATCTTCTGGGATGATCCTGCAAGGGGATATATATCGAGATCCCTTGGGAGACGTCTTGAAATCCCTTACAGACCTGCCTTTTGCTTTTATAGAGCACTCAAAACCAAAGCCAAATGAAAAACCCCTCAAATATCCGAACTCCCACACCAACCCCCCAATTTATGCATACTCCAAAAAGTACTGTCCTCTCCCCAAAACAGATCCTGACACCCTGGGTGGGTGGGCAGCAGTGCCCTCCTGCTGGGCTATCACAGAAGGTATCTTTTGGATAATATATTGAAGCCAAACTTGGTGTGATTCATCCCCATTTCAGCAAAGTTCACCAGAGCATGACGTTTCACATCAGTCCTCAGGGCTTAAGAGATTTTCCACAAGAGGAAGGGTGTTAACACCAGCATCCTAACAAGCAGTGACGTGAATAATTGTGCTCCATAGATCTAAATTCCTCTTGTCACTCCAGATGCAGAAGCGCCTTTTAGCAGGCTCTTCAAGGAAAAAGAGAGCCCTCCTTTGCTACGGGTAACCAAAGAAGCCTGTCCATCAGTCCAAAATGCCTGCACAGGATTTCTTTCATGCTCTGGAGATCTTGCAGGAATCTAAGGGTGGTTCTGGTAGCAGAAATTACAACAATGTCTGTCTGGTTATAGAGGCGAGAGGTCAGACTGATCCTGTAACAGCCTTCAAAACTTCTGCCTTCACACTCTGCTGAAAAATGCTGAGAAAAACGCCCTAAATGTGTGTGCGCAACTCGATGTCTTCTGGGAAATGCAGCCTGGGCTGTACCCCTGGGACAACAGCTAACCCTGTTGACTTAACCCTTTTTTCACAGTTTGCATGCCTTTCTATCAGACCACTTAGAATTGCTCCTCACTCCTTTCCCACTGACTTCATCTCAGAGCTAAATTAGCTCAGAGTTAAAAAGAAAAAGTTATTTTCTCCCTAATTTCAGTGGCAAGAGCCTTGTTGCCATCAAACCATTGTGTAAAAGGTCCCTCAAACATCTCCATGTTTGCCTTGGCAAAAGAACTGCAAAGGTCATGGCACTTCCTGAGGACTTTTTGCAAGCACCAGATTGGAAGCCCAAGGTGGGGTGCTCACACTGCAAGGCAAAGGGGAGGACCTGCAGCATTCGATCACCACGCAAATGACACGATCACCCTCAGCCAGACCACAGCCAGAATGCTGCAGAAACAGTTTTAAAAGTCCTCCCAGCTTCATGTCCTTGCAAAGAGTGAAAAGGCAGATGGAGCTTGTTTCTCCCAGCAGAGAGTCAGTGCACCAAGGTCAAGGCGCTTGCACAAGGTATTGGGACAGCTGGACAGACAGCAACTGGGTTTGCCCTCAGCATTCCTGCTGCGTTACCCTGCACATCTCCGTGTTCCCTCTCTCCCCCTAGCAAAGCAGGACAATGGAGAGGGCTGCACTTGTCCTGCAGATGCACTGGCAGAGCCCTGCCGAGCAGGGGTGTCTGGAACAACCCTTCTGTCTGGACACAAAAGCTTCTGGAGATCAACGTTGAGCCAGTGGTATTTTTAAATACATCCAACCTGGGCTCCTTCTGTGACTCCTGGATTTGCAGCTAATGTTTTCCAGGCCTTTTTATCTACCACCTCAACAGCCAGAAGCTCTTTTTCTACCCCTCTAAGTGATTCTCCTGTAATGACAACTCCAGGAGTTGGGGTTTTAAGGAAAGACAGCCAAATCTTAGGAGGCTCTTGACACAGATCCTGACTTTTGGCAGCCGTGCTCCCTCGCCCACAGCTGAGATGCTGACTGCAGCTTGGGAGATGCTTAAGTAACCAACTGCAAACCTATTTATCAAATGACTCCAAGGGCACGGCAGATGCAAAAGCAGATAGAACCCTCCTCAACAGCTCTGCCTGCACAGAGGACAGGCAACTGGAAATAGCTCCATCCAAAGCCACAAAGGGATGGGGGCAGCAGCACGGGAGCAGCAAGAGTTTGTAGGTTATTACACCCTGTTTTTGCATTTCAGGCACTTTTAAATTATATTTTTATATCTCACTCATTTCATACTGGATTCTTGAGAGATGAAGCTCCTGAGACAGCTTTGTTTGTTCTCATACATTAAAACAAATTAGCTTGGAAGGCAGAGACCTCCAAGAGGTTCCTACAGGTTTTGTGGAGACCAGCACTTCAGTAGAGAAGATTCCAGTGAGTGTCCAGCTTGGGGAGCTGCTGCACCCAGACCAAGGGGGATCCCCGTGGCTTGGTCCATGCCCTGGCCCTGCGACCTGTACACACTCAGCACCCACAGAGCCCAAAATAAACCACAGCACTCCACAGCACACACTAATGCCACCTATCCTGTGCCAAGCAGAAGAGAAGAAACCACAGGTATTATTCACAGAGTAACTTTCTCAAATGGGTTTTCCCATACACTGACAGCTCTAAAAACAAGCCTCTTTCTCCCCTGGTTTTATACAGCCAGGTTTTTGACCCCAGTGGGTGGAAACCTTGCATCATTTTCCAGCTGATCCCTCTACTCCCCCTGGTTCTGCCTGCTCCTTTTCTAAATCTTCATGACCATGAGTGGCCATCATCCTCTCCAGACCCAGCCAAGATAAAAAACAAATTAACAGCAAATAATGGATGTAACTCAAGGTCCTAAAATCTGTATTATATACCTCACAGTATTCAGATCCTACAAGATGTCCTCATTTTACACAGGAACTGGTTCCTATTCCCTTTTTCTCCTGTTCTCTCCAGAGCACTTCGGTAAACTGGGTCTGACAGCAGCATTACTACAGCACAGGCAACAGCTACACTAACAGCTTGGAGGAGCTGAAGTTTACAGAGCTTCCTTTACTCAAGGGAACTGCATTTTTCTAAGATTATATTATTACTTGGGCTGGTCGCTCAGTAATGCAACATCATTTCCCTTTTGGGTGGGAAAGTTCTCTCCTTGTCCTCAGATGTGAATGATTTCAGCCTGAAAGGATGAACGCGGACTCTGCATGAACTGTGCCCCTTGCTGAAGCAGCAGGATGTCATATACATATATATATATATATAACACCTGGGCATTAAAAAATGTATGGTGATGGGTGCACACACAAGAGCTGCATGTATACAGAAAACGGTGAGAGAGAAGAGCTGCCAGATGTGACAAAACTATTTTCTCCTGAGAGGCACCCACAGACTTCCTTCTTTTACCAAGCCTGTGCTTGTAGCCCTCTTGCATCTCCTCTGGATGAATATCCCAGCAAATGAACCTCTCTTATTTACAGAAACAGCAGATTACAATGCAAATGTTGCAAAAACTGCTCAAAGAAATAAAAATTTGAATTTGTAATCAGGTCTGCTGACACTGAAAATTGGATTCTGCCTTCTGTGCTCAGCCATTCAGGAAAGAGAAAAAACCTATTGTATGACCTACATCTTCAATTGAATGTAAATAACAGGGCCTGTGGTTGGGGTATTCAGGCCTCGTGACGAGCTTGCTTACAAGCTACAGACTATGGATTTTGTACTGAACACTGTCAAGGGAATATTCCAAACGACCAACCTTTGATTCACTTGGATCACCTTCTGACACTCCAGCTGTTCAAACTGCCCCAGTGCTTCTTTGCACCACTTCACCAGCAGAAAGATACCAGAGCAGGTGCCAGGATCTGGCCCTGCCTCTTTGCCGAGGAGCTCTGTGCATGCCCGAGTGGATCAGCCCAGGTCTGAGCAGTGCTGTTTCTCTGCCCAGACATATCCTGACACCCCCAGAAAATCCTCATCCTTCCATACCAGAGCAACTCTCTTGAAACTATGTGAGGAAGGAAAGCCAGAAGCCAGAGGGTTTACACTGGCTATCTACAATCCATCCAGCTCCCGATCATTTCTCTGGGGGTATTTCAGAGGTTGCAGCCCTGCCTGGAGCACCCCAGGTGGCTGGACCGGGCACAGACAGAGGCAGAAAGACAGTATTTCCATGCTGCAAAAAGTCAGCAGGCTCAACCACAGCTGACCTTTGCCACTCCATAGCTATCCTTATTTTGGAAATGGCAGGACAGCTCCCATCAATGGGGAACCCACAGCAACGGCTGGGAGGTCCCTCCAGCAGCAACTCCAGATGAGCTGCGGACGTTGGTGGTGCCTTAATCTCTACACCACAGCACAGAAACACTGACAGGTTTTATTGGCTTGATTAGCTTGTTAATTGAAATAGTTCTTTATTCTGTTGGGGTTATTTTATTAGCCTGGATGAATGCTTCATTAAAACCAACACAACCAGACTGATGTTACCAAGTTTCATGTTTTACATTTTGGATGCACAGGCACAGTCAGCAGCATCCATTAATTTTCACAATGACCAGCAAAACCAACAGCCTTTCTAATCTGGCATCATAACCCCTCTGCTAAATGAGCAAAATCCTCTGCCACCTTTGAGAGATGTGATGGTGATGGAGCTGTCAGTCTCAGCAGCTGTAACATGCTCCCTGCAGGATGGGGAGAATGGAGGACAGAACACGCACAACAGCTTGAGAGCTCAGTCACAGAGGGTTTCTGACTGCCAGCCCAAAAATTGGTGTCCGTAAGAGCAGGTGAAGGCAACAAGTTTCCCATAAACTCCACATTCCTCTAAACAGATCAGTATCTGCAACTTTTGATACTGAAAAGAATATTTGCTAAGGAATGCACCCCTGCACCAGCCAGACTGGCATCAGCCCCTGCAAACACAGCAGCAACTGCCCATCTCCCTCATCCCCCCAGCCATGAGAAAAACATGAAGCAAGTTAAATTATCCCTCCAAAGTGGTGATGGCTGCTGGAGCAGAACATGCTGCCAACACCTGCTGCCACAGGCTGGTACTGGGAAATCAGACTTTGTGGAGAGCCCAATAAAGGGCTTCAGCTACAGCAGCCCTCCCCTTCCCCACTGCTCTGCTCACAGCTCCGCACACGGGGAGGGGCAGTGTCAATCAATACACATCACTGTGTGCTCCCTGCCAGTCAGGTCACACAATTAGCTCTCAGACTGTATTCGTTTAGCACTTAAATATCACAAAGTGCTTCCACAGATTGATGTGAACCCAGCTGGTCAGTGCACGACCCCTGCTACCTCCCGGGGCACGGGATAGGGAACAGGCAGGAAAGCTGATCTCCAATCTTCCTCCTTTTCTGAAATGCCTTTTCTTCCTTCTTCTTTTTGCTTTAAATTATGTACCCCAAAGGAGCAGAGCTAAATCCATACAACCCTGGGGATTTTACATTCACAGCACACCAACCAAATCCACTTACAGCTCACACAGGAGCAGCAAAGATGCCCGAGACGGGAAAACCCTGCAGCCTTTAGATAGCGACACAGAGGCATGGGAGGCAATCCTTCCCTGTCCCTGCACCACCGGGGAGGAAGCATCCTTCCTGCACCACCCATGGTCACCTGAAATTGCATCAAAGCTAGCAAGCAGCATCTTACACCTCTCTGCATCAGTGTGGCCGCAGGGAGAGCTGGGCTTCTGCCCCCAGGAAACACAAAATACGTCTGGCAAAGCGTGAGGCAGTTTTGGAGGCAACACCATACCTTTGTGCTAACAAGCATCCCCAGCAACTTCTTCCCTCACTCCTAACATCGCTTCTTCCTCACACAGAACGTTTCAGACAGAAAGTTAAAAATATACATAAATAAATACAGACCCTCTAAGAGTTTTGGAAAGTTTCTCCCAGCAGCCAGCCTAAATCTCTGCTGCAACCAAAGCTGGTTCCTTCTCAGGTGATTTCATACCTTACTGCCGGGGCTCCCACCAGGGAAGCTGCATAGAAAGGTGGCACCTGCCATGAGAGAGAGGGAGCAGGGACAGAGGGACAGACACAGATGGCAGAAAAGCAGATCAGCTTCTCAGGGAAAGCCCATTGCCAGCAGCTCTGTGCTGTGCTGGGCACCATGGCAGGGCACCTGTATGGGTAGAAGTAGCAGAAACAGGGACATTGCAGAAACAGGGAGACCCCAGCCACAGGGACTTTGTCAGGGGCTCAGCGCTACCTCTGCTGTCCCTGCGGAGTCACTGGAATTATTCCCATTTCACAGATGGGGGGGGAAACCTGAAATGCAGAGACCTGAGAGAGGACAGAGCTTGGAGCCAAACCCCGACCTGACCCACGCTGGTGGCAGACAGTCCCCTTCAGCTCACTCAGTGCCCACGTGAAGTAGCTGCCAGAAGAGATTTCATGGAGGGATTTGATAATGCTTTAACTTTACTGTCACCAGCTTTCTTGCTTCCTACTTCACCTATTTGTTTTTCCTGTGTTACTCTCCTTGGGTTCAGACCGTATTTTTAACACAGGCTAAAGCCACCTGTCCTCATCCCTCCAGCAGACAAGCCCGCAGAGGGTCTGGCAGGGAGGGTGGCAGATGCAGGCTGAGGCACAAGCCGGCCGGGAAGGCAGTGGGGCTCCGAGGGCAGCCCTGCTCCCACCCCGCTCCCTTGCCCCACGCTTTGTGAGAGACTCAAAAGCCCCACTTCTACACCCACCGCCTCACCATCTGCTCGCTAAGCCCTGCCTGAGAAAGGGCTCTTGCCGCCCAGCCTCAAACTGTTGCAAAGGGAGATGTAATCTTCATTTCCTGGTAGCGCCGGGGTGATGGGCTCACAAGAAATGCTCCCCCCGCTTCAGGCGAGTCTTTTCAAAGGTGGGAAATGTCTCCGAGGGGCAGGAGCAGTGGTGACACAAACAGGGATTTCTCAGGAGCCTACAACTCAACCTGAGAGTGATTCAGGAGATCCCCCCAGCCTTCTCCCATTGCACCAAACAATTCCCTTGACTGACAGGCATAGAGCTGGAGCTAACAGCGAGTGAATCGCAGCTGTCAGGACCCAGTGTAATTCATGGTGCCATTTGCTGGGGAGCGAGCTACTGCTGGGCTATTTATCACTCCTTCACCAAGCATCCCCTGTTCCTTCTGGCTGGGGCTGACATAATTCACGAGCACCTGTAGCTGCTGAGCACTGGCTGCACGGAGCAAAGCCTCCACTGCTGAGCCGGGCGGCCAGACACTGGTGGCCTGACAAATGGCTTTTCCAGCATGTGGACAGATAGTTCGAGCTTTTCAGACTCTTAACAAAGGAAATGCATTCCTCCACTGACTCTCAGGAGTCATCAAGGTCACAGGAAAAGATGCCAGACCGAAATATGAGATGAAATTAAATATTTTTTTTCTGTCCACCGAGGAATTTGCACAGCTTTCATCAAATAATAGGTGAGCACTTCGCTGGCAAGTTGCAGATTTTACCTTCACAAGGTTGGTAGTAGGTAAGACAGCATTATTCTCTCCCAGTTTGGAGGGCAAACCGATACTTGGAGTGGCACAAAGAAGTGGCTGAGTTGGGAACAGACCCAAATTTCCTTCATTTCCATGCAGTATCCTAGTCACAAAGCTGCTCTCACACAAGCACTGCTAGCTAGGAGCTTTCTAATCCACTGCAGGGCACATTCCAGCTGATATCCCCAGCTATACATTTGGTCTAGTGTGGATACAGCCTACAAAGGCACGCCTTGGGTTTGTGAAGAAAACTAAAATGTTATAAATGTAGTTTTGTCACCTTTCCTGAAATTTTACAGCTCCACGCAACTAAACTTAACCCCAAATTCCAAAGCATGATATTCTCTCCACACCAGAAATTAAAAGATGAAATTTGACAGTCTAACTCAAGCAGGCAATGAATCCTAAAACCCACTTAAAACCTACGCAGGAGTATTTTGACATATTGGATTCCTTATACCACCTGCAGACACCCAGTGCTTTCCAAACTCATTGAGAATTAGTCATCCTTAGAGCTATGTGCCTTCTTTGGTGAGTAAGTGAGCCAGTTTGCTGAATGACACTTGAAACGTCCCTGCTTGTTCTGGGAAAAATAAGGCTTATCCTGTGCTGAAACCAAATTCAGCACAATTTGTAAAGCATGAAACCACGCATTGCTCGTGATAACACCACTGTACATGTGGCATGTAAGGAAAAATGTGACTTTCTATATGACTAATCTGACAGTCTGTAGGCGATATATAGAGAGAGGGCATTTATAGAGCGCTGATAGCGTGTCCCCACACCTGATGGGGGTCAGAACCTAAGGTGAGATGACAGCATTTCTGGAGACAAGCAGGAGGCAACCCAGACCCTGAAGACCACCTACAGAGTCACCAATTTCCCACCTGGATGGGTAGACACATGTGGGCAGTGCTCCTGGTGCCCCCCAAAACCTTTCTCAAGTTCCTCTACGACGTTTCCACCGCTCGCCTTCCAGTCAGTCCGCACAGCTACAACGTGTTTACACTTTCCCACCCACCATTCCCATCCCAAACCTTCACCCACTGAAGTACTGCCTGCAGCACGACGAGCTGGGAAAGGTTAAAAAGGGAAAGGAACTGGGGGTAGTGTTGCACTTGGCAGCTGAATCAGCTCTGGGTGATGTGGGGATGCTCGGCAACCCACGGTGGCGATGCGGTGGGGAGTGCGCGGGGTCCCACGCCACGAGAGACCCGCGCGATGCGGATCCCTCGCACTCTCCGCCGCACCGCGACCGCCGCGGGGGTCAAACCCCGTCCCTGCCCCTATCCCCATCCCCATCGCGGGCACTCACCCGGGCTGCCGGCGTGTCCCGCGGCGGGAGGCGAGGAAGGGCGGCCGAGACGGCTTCGGGACGGAGGAGGAGGAGGGGGAGGTGGAGGAAGACGCCGTGGGGAAGCGAGGGGCAGCGAGCCGGCCGGTGGGACCGGGACCAGCCCCAAGCCCAGCAGCAGCAGCAGGGTGCAGGCTGCCGGCATGGCGCTGGGGG
>VZTJ01004575.1:244880-304199 GCA_013397795.1 Orthonyx spaldingii
CCCCGTCCCAGCCCGGCCCGGCCCCCAGCGGCCGCCCCCTCCCGCCCCGCGCAGCCGTCGGGCCGCCCGCTCCCTCACCCGGCTGCCTAAGGCATCAGTAGGAGTAGTAATAGGAATAATAATAACAACAATTATTATTATTGCTGTTGTTATTATTTAAATTACGCTTCGTTTTACTTTTACTTTATTTTTCCTGCCGCATCTCGCAGCCGCGCCGGGCCAGCAGGACCCACCCGGCCGCAGCCGTCACGGAGGAGCCTCGGTACCATCACAGAGGTGCCCCGGTCCCGCGTTTAAACGCGGGCAGCGCGCAGGTTCCGCGCCCCGCGCAGCGGCACCCGGCGGGCACGGCCGCCCCCGCTCCGCCAGGGTCACCCCCCGCTCCCGCACTGGATAGCCCCGAACTTAATTTCCACGGAAATCAAGTCCTTGACAAATAACTTCAACCCTTTTCTTGGTTATAAAGAAGCTGACTCCCTTTTAAACGCCAGCAGCAGCGTTTGAGGCTGCAACTTCTTGCAGTGGTGAATTTCCCAGGCCGGGCTGTACGGGAGGCAGAGGATTTCCCTTCATTGTTCTGAAATTCCCCTTCATAACTTCATGCTCCTGGTTCTGGGAGGGAGCACGCCGCGCAGCAGTGGGCTGGGCTTTGCCGGAGCTGGCGGTGTCCCGATGCGCCAGGTTTGGGGTCCCCGCCGAGCTCTCCCTCCCCGGGGAACACAAACCTGCCCTGGCCAGCCTCTCCCCTCGAGCTGCTCCCGGCCCTACGCTTTTCCCTCGAGCTGCTCCCGGCCCTACGCTTTTCCCTCGAGCTGGTTCAGAATCAGGCTTGATTTCCCCAAGCCAAGCAGAATCCGACCTTGCAAAGGGGAGGGTGACAGCTGACAACTCACCAGGTCCAGACAGCTGCAGCCTCGGACAAAGCCGGGGTCTGGTCCACAGCCCCCCGCTGCCCATTTTGCCCTTCACCAAAAGCAGAAGTCGGTGGCTGATGGACACAAACTCTCGCGAAAGCCTTTTTCCACCCAAGAGGTGGCACTGATGAGCCCACACCAGCACTTCAATGGCCTTGGCTTTACCCCGACACGACTTGCTCTCCACTGCTCCTGGGCTTTTCTCCCCACGTACGAGTGTTTTTTTCCTGCACCTTCCCACACCACTTCACCGTGAGGGACACTCAGAAATCCTCACTCTGGTACTTCAATAATCATGGATGAAGGCCCTGGGAAAGGCCACCTCTGAGGCATCCCTCTATCAATCCATGCTGTAGTCTACTCCCTACAGCTTTTGGCATTTTCTTGCTTCAAAATTGCCTAAACCCAAGAAACAAGTCAAGCCATTTCAGTTTGGGACATGAAGCACAAACCAATCATGATAATGCTTTAATCATACCAGTAAGCACCCCAGTCCTGGCAAGTGGGGTGACCTGAGTGACCCAGAAGCCACAGGCAGTCACCACCAAGATGCCTGATCTACAGAGGACATCTTTAGGCTCCTTCATTCTATGTCCAGGTGTTTACGCATTCTGTATGGAAGAGTTGTGCAAAACAAAGCTTCCTTCTTGATAAGACAGAGACCAATACACAACTAAAGCTCAGGGGAAGAGCTGTGAAGTATTTTGATACTTTGGGAGATGGCACAGGGAGTGCAATGCAGCAGCTCAAACACTTGGGGATATCTTTATACATGAAATGCAGGACTCCACAGTACCAATTCTTAAGATAATAAATAATGGCCAGAATAAATACGGTTCTTTAGAAAGTTTTGTTAGTCCCTGGAAAGAAAGCCTTGCCAGCCAGCAAATCTGTCACTTTTAACTGTGCATTACAGGTAAGGCAGAAGGGGCACAGGAACCTCTGTGAGGCCAGTGATGCACCCTCAGGGCTCCAGGGGGTAAATTAAAGCCAAACCTTGCCCTGACATGAAATGGGTGCTCTCCTGTCTAGTCACTCTCAGACCTGAGAGCCCTGATACTGAGTCCAGAGCTCACACATTTTCCCCCACCTTTTCCAAGAGACTTCCCCAACATCTAAGCCACACAGCAGCTCCCCACTCTTACTGCATCCTTCCAAGCTGTAAATCCAAAAAGCAGGAAGCACAGTATCAAATGCTTTTCCAAAAAGGTCTCAATAAATTCTTCCTACTGTTTCACTCAACAGGCCCATGGAGAGCAATAGCAGACACAGGCAAATGCAAAACAAACACTGCTGGAAGAACAGCCCGTGTCCGTATCGAATGGCTCTGTCTCACCATTCCCCCGTGGTGCCCCCACAGCACGACCCACCATGCAGTAGGAAAGCAGGGAAGGCTGAATTAACCCCCTCTGGGAGTGGGGGGAAAGGGGTAGCTGACGTGTTCCCCAAAACTGCCATCAAACCTGCCTGACCTGCTGCGTTTCTGAACCAAGCAGGGCACTTGTGACCGTGACAGGGGTGACCACGAGGATGGTATGCCCGAGTGCAGAGCCAGCAGCAGGAAACGCCGGCCAAAGGGCCCCGTGCTGCCCTTGAATGAGCCACATCCTGGCAGGGCTCAGGATAGGTGGGAAAGCAGCACCAGGATGGGAATGCCATTACAGCCTCCAAAGCCCATGGCAAGTGGTGAGGCTGCTGCCTTCACCAGCCCCAGCAAAAGCCCCACAAGTGTGAACCTGTGGGCCTAAGTCAGTACTCACCATCAGAAAAGAATCTCTCTCCACTCTCCATCATGGTTCCATTCATGAGCAGCACATTATTTACAAGCACCTGGAAAGCAAACACCAATATTCAGGCAGTTACAGACTTCCCAAATGCAGTCCCTTCCCCCACAGGTGTCTGATTTGCCAAGGTTTAGTGCCTGTAAATTTAAAACTACTGTGTTTTTCTGCCATCTTATTTTTTATTCCTACCTTTAGGGCCTCGAAAGGAATATCACTGCACTGAAGCAGTCAATTTATGAATGATATTTTTGAGCTCCAGTTTCAACAGCCACATGAAAACACCAGAGAAAAAAAATTTCACTTTGTTGGGTTTTTTTCAAAAAATACTGTTTTAGCCATTGGAGCTGAAGAGAGTAGTGTGGAGGGGATACCAACCCTGCCACCCATGTGGTGAGTTTGACACCCTCCTGGGAGGCTGGGAGAGAAGCTTCAGTGGTGGGAGAAGGAAGCACTGCAGCAGGATGAAGGTGGCTGTGTGGAGCACAAGCGCTCAGTGAAGGCCACCAGCTTTTCCCATGTGGTGCTGGAATTGTTTATCCCCATGGCACAACTGCACGCGCCGCTGCCGCATCCTGCTGATCCTGGTTCCAGGGGAGCTCCGGGCCCAAGGCTGCTCCCCTCCCTCCTTGGGAGCACAAACTAATAGGAGATTTAAATGCATGAAATCATGTCTGAGGAGCCAGATGGGCCAGGCAAAGCCTGATGTCGAGTAATGCCACAGCATCCTCCTGGAAGAGGCTGTGACCTCAGACGTCTCCCCAGATTATGCACAAAACACATTTAATGCTTCCAGCACGTTCCACACACAGCAAAGGAGTTAAAAACAAACAAACAAACAAACAACCTCATCGACACAGGAAGCCTCTAACAAAGCTATATATAAAACATGATTGTTATTGATTAATTGAAACCTGCCCATCACCTTGTTTTGGGGGAGGAAAAACACAGTGTGTTTTTATTTCACCTTGATTTACGCTTTCCGGATCGAGGGGCTAGAGACACGTGACCCGATTTGCTGGGTTCTACATTGTTTTAGCGTGAAATCACTAAAAGCCACAGGAGTCTGTACAGAAGAGGCATCTCTGTGGCACTTTGTGAGGATGACAGTGACCAGTCCCTTCTCTCTGGTTCTGTAGGAGCCTCTCACGGCACAGCCAACGTCATGAAACTCCTGCAGCTCCCTTGAAACTCATCCCAGATCTGTCCAAAACTTGGATCAGGCTCATAAACCTCAGACAAGTTTTAAGCTGATGATGAATTAAGGTACAAAGTGAATATTTTCTCCTCCTGGAACTTGTTATTAAAAGCCCTGAGTTTCCATAGTGGACAAATAGTTCCTGAGTAATTAATTACCTTCCCATCTCCTCTTGATGCCGCAAGCCATCCATTAATGGATACCAATCATCCAAAAGGCACTTAATACCTGACCATTTTTCTTGAAATTTTGGGGGTGGTGGTATTTTATTGATTTATTTTAACAAGAACTGCTTGCCTTGTACCTCCGTTGGAAGCAGCTTGTTCCAGATATTTGACATTTGGAGGTCAGGATGGATACAGGTCTTGTGATCTCTCTTCATCCTTCACAGAAAAATGCACAACTCGAAATGATGTCGCATTTTGAATCCTGTCACTGGAAAAAAATCCCTTATTTTCTGGGGGGAAAATAAATAAATCAGTCATCCAAATCTATCTGGGAAGAAGCAATTCTAAATTTTTATTTATTTCTTTTAGGACCTTTTTCAGCCAGCTCTGGTTTGGAGCGCACACAGACGTTTTGGAGCTGAGATAAACACTTCAGAGCAGTGCCCTTAAATCTGGAAAGAAGCTCCCAATGAAATTTAGTGGCACTTGGATCCAATAAAGTTGTGCTCCTTGACCACTAAGTTTCTGGGAGCACTCATGCTTCTGCTCTTACACAAGGGAGGCAAATCCCAGGTATTGGGGCATATGAGCACAAAAATCATGTGAAAAAAGCCACGAGGAGCAGAAGGCAGAAAGGAAAGGAGCCTCTCCTGTGCCGTATGGGCTTTAAAGTGATTTATTTTTAGCCTGCAGTTTGCTGCTAGAGCCTCTCATCCGTAGCTTTTAAGGCTGTTACTGCTGAGGTCTCACCTTGTCTTAGGTTTAAGGGATGCGATGCCAAATCTGGGTTGCAGCAAGACGACACTGCGGAACATAACAAGTGCATTATATTCCACTTTCATACAGCGCTAACAAATTTATAGGTTGCCTACAAAATCTTCTCTCTTTTATCCCTGTAATTACCTTCTCTAAAATTCACCAGGCAAGGGCAATAATTCAAATAACCTCCATTTCCCACTAACCTAAATGTTAATCCTAGGCTGGCTCCTGTGCTTCAGCAAGTCTCTTCTGACCTTGCAGGTGTAAGTATGATGCTGTTTAAGAAACTCTGCCTGTGTGAATCTAAATCAGAGGCACATGGGTGAGAGCAAACAACCTCATGAGGTACAGAGAGCCCACTGTGCCTAAATTCAGCCATGCACACAAACATCATTTCATATTCTGTCACCCTTCTTTGCTGCTTCAACACTGTGGTCACAACTGTCTTCTGTGAATAAGTGACCATGGCAGGTGTGTGATATTTTGGCCACCATACACAGCAAAAACCATCCAAGGAAACTCAAAGCTCATCAAGAAAAGCCAAGAAAAGAGAAAGAAAAAAGACAAGTTTGAGCTAAGATATGGATTTAATGAACTTGATTCTCCCTGTGCAGACTCCTAATGGGACACAGATCCAGGTGGATGACAATTCATACCAACTGAGAAACTGTCTCTTAATGCCAATATCACAACAAAACTTCACTTTTCTTCTGCCCGTTCTTAGTCCTGACTATTTGTACTGCAAGTTTTTTGAGGCAGAAAATTCCAATTTCTGGACCCGCTTAGTGCTAAGGGATCACAAATGCAGCATGAGCTTCCAGGCAGTACTGCAAGGTGAGTAATAAAATATTTATCCTCAACCTCCTTCTGTGCTTGTATGCTCTGCAAAGGAAACTATCAAAAGTAGAGCCACCAATTTACAGTTGGAACAAAACCATGTGCCCTATCCACATCTCTCTTGAAAACAAATGTTTTCACACCCTGACCCATTGCAAAACAATATAATAATAATAATAATAATAATAATAATAATAATAATAATAATAATAATAATAATAATAATAATAATTTTAAAATCAAATTTCAAACCAAAAGCAAAATAGTTATAGATGATAAAAAAATCTCACATGGCTTAACAAACAGTAAAGCCTTTCCATGACATTAGCCAAGCTGCAACCTTGATATACAACAGGGCATATGATGTTCAGAGCTGGGTCCCAAACTCACTTTCAGGGAACCTGAAGCTTCATGAAAGCCCCAGCATGTGGAGGCATGGCTTGGCTCTCAGGGGATGAAAGCAGCACATTACCACTCACAGGAGCAATCCCCACCCACATTTCTTCCCTTCAGCCACTAAATGTGAAGCTGGTAAATTCCTGTCCCCCCTAATTTCACCCATTTTTTTAGTGTGCTACCAAAGCTACAGCCATTTTTGATGTGACACCACAATCTTTAGCTGTACAACTGCCTGCTTTCTTTCCTGATGGAAAAGTTTCCTTGGTGTGCAAAACCCTGCATACCCGTAGGGGCTGGATTTGTGGAGTCTCCAAGGTTACCCAGACTGCAGGAGAACTGGTGCTAAAACAAGGCTTCCTGCCACTCTTACCGCTCACTACACCAGAGCTAATGCTCCAGGGAAGATCAGCACGCTCGTTTCCAAGCATTCCCCAGGAAGATTGTTGTACTCATAACCTGTAATGCAGCAAGGAATCTCCCTGCAGATACGAGCGAAGGACCAGGTGCCTGTGCTTACCAGGTGGTGGAGGTGGAGGTGCCAGTGAAGGAGGTGGAAGAGTTTCTCCAGCAGCAGGACGTGGAGCCCAAAGACCAGAAACCCCTGGAACAGTGTGCTCTGCACAGCATTTCCTCCACTGCCAGGTCTCAAGAGCAGCAATGGCCATCCGGCGCTGATGCCAGAACTGCCAAATGCCTTTTTCCAGGAACACCAAGGCACAATCCATCCCCTCACCCCAGAGCCCTCTGGATGCCCCCTCACCAGGCCCCTGCATGGCCCAGCACGGTGCCTTTCCCTGACAGCCAGCAAAGGCTTGACCAGCACACAAACACAACTGGAGTGTTTCCAGAGGATGCTCATGTGCAAAGGGCTGCTGGACAGTGGTGGCAGAAGGGAACAGCTGCTGCACACTCAGCTGAAAACAAAGCTCTGGGGCCTCCTCCCAGTACTGCTAGACCAAGGGGGACCAAGGGCCCATCACGTCCCAGTTTTGAGGATGAGCAGGGGCCACAGTGTTGAAGAGGCAAACACTCTCCACCAAATCATCTGGTTTCAACCAGTGCAACTCCTCAGTGAGCGAGATACACAGCCAAGGACCTTCCCCACCCACCCTCTCTGGATCTCCTAACTCATGTCTTATTTTAAGAAGGGAATTAAATTGTTTAGTAGCCAACAAAGAAGCTACCTAGGAATTTCTGCTTATTAATCTATTCATGCCGTGCTCTAGGGTTTTCTTTTGTTGAAGCTACAGAGAAATGCATGGCTGAGTAATCCTCAACGTGGGAGGAAAGGGACCACGCATGTGACCGGACTTTATGAAATACAAGATTTTACAGGAATGGCATTATGGTTGAGTACGAAACTATAACACAACACCAAGCAGCTTGCCAGCAGTGGGACAGCACCAAGGAGTGTTTGAAGTTTGCACAACAGGGGCATCTGCCAAGGTTAAGGATGCTGCAAGCGCAGCGAGGGCTCTCTGGAGCCACTGGCCCCAGGGAATCCAGGGGAAGCTTCAACATGGACCCACAATCCACACAACAGTTCAGACTCTTTAGAAACCAACAGCAAGTGACAGGCAGGAAGGAATTCTGGAAGGGTGTTTCTTACACTGAATGACCAATTTGAGGTGGCTCAGAGATGGTCACACAAACACAACTTCCCTCTTGTCTCTACTGAGATAATTAAGGTTAAAAGCACTTAGAGACCTGCAACCTTGAAAAATGAATACACTTTCTGCAGTGCGCCAAGGTGGCTCTTTTCTCCATGTCAGCAGAAAGCCTCCTGTGCCTCCCTCTGTAAGAAAACTGAAAGAGCCAAAGCTGCAGCTAGCCAGACCATGGGTCAGGACCCACCCCACCCAGTAATGCCAGGGCACTGAGCTCTGGCAAGGGGAATGGTGCTCAAAGGCAATGAGTGTGCCCACAGAAAGGATGGGGAGGAGTTCCTGGTGTCTCAGGCTTTTATTGCACAGAAAGAGAAATAAATAATCTGAAGGCTGAAATTATCAGAGATGAAACAAAGTAAAAGGCAGTGATTTCCCCCTCCTCATAATGTCAGAACCAATGTGTGGTGCTGGGGCCAAACTTATTTTGCTAAAGCAATTCTGAATCATTTGTCCCTTCAGCCAGAAGATGCTCTAAGTGGGCCTGCTATTTCATCAGGTCTCAGCTCTCACATCAGAAAGGATGTGGGAAATAACTATGAACAGCTTCTAAGACATAATTTCACAGTTTTACGGAAGAGGTCATTATTCTGCATTACTGCATTTAAATGTGTGATTTCAGTTGTGAATATACTTCATAATCTTCTCATACTTGCCACTGATTCTGGCCTATTGTCTAATTCCTTAAAGTACTTTCTAAGACCTTGGTAATTGAAATGCTGAGGTAGAAAATTACTGTATTACAAGCAGGGAAATTCATGCTGAGAGGAGAAGTGAATTGACCTGGAAGGTCGCATCCATCCGTGGCACAGCTGGGAGTGGGGCGCCGGCTCCCGCTGTCAACGTCACTGCTCCCAGGCAGAGCGTCCCCAGTCACCCAGAGGACATCTGAAATGGGGTGTTGTAAGCTTTCAGAGCGGCAACCGCTTTTAGAACTCAATAGGGCTTATAATTGAATTCTTTAAAAGGGTTATACTGTCCTCAGTAACTCATCACTTCTCTGGACTGGCCCTTTCATTTCCATTTTTTCCCCTCAGTTTGGGTAAGGTTTGGTGCCCAGCAATGCTGTAGTTTGCATAAACAAACAAGTCTCAAATACCTAAATAGCTATTCACATCCTTTGTGTGTACATTCAAGTATTTCACAAGGCACCCGTGGCAGCCATTAGCACTTCTAAATGCTTTTCGAAGTAACGGATTGATTTTTTTTTTTTGGTGTGTGTGTGCATGTCCTTCACTGGAACTGGTTCCCAAATTCCTCTCTGCTGATGAGCGAGGACTGGTGATAGCGGTCCCGTGAGGCGAAGTCTGCGTTCTCCTCGGTGAGCTGCCTGGTCTCCATGCCAACTGTTGCAAAGGACGGTGTCACCACGATCTGCTCCTGGGGAGATGGCCTGCTCCTGCAAACAGAGAAGCAGAGGTGCCTGCATCACCCCCTGTTTGTTACCCATCACCAGCCGTGCTCTCGGCTGTGCAAGCAAGGCAGGGTGATTCCAGAAGAGGCTAAGTCCTTCTTGGTGCCCTTTGGAGGCACAGAGCTAACCTGAAAGCATTTTTCTTAGAAGGCACACAAAAAATGTACTCCGTTTCCCCAAATGAACACTGCAAAATATACATTTTCTTAACAAATGGGTTTCCTCTTTGGATATTGACTATGGCAAACACCTTCCACACTGCGCAGGAAAAGAAAGAGCACAAACCACTTCTAATGAAAAATATCCTTTTTACAGTTTACTTAGCAATAAAAAAAAGTAAAACAATTTTTGTAACTTTTAAGTAAAATGGAGATTTTCCTGCAATCTCTTCATCCCATAAGCTGATTTTAAGAAAACATTATTGGCATTTTTAAATCAAAACTGTAAGACAAATATAACACTGACTAAGACCTCATCAAGCACCTAAGAGCCTTAGAGGTGTCAAGAACCCTTGGCTGCCTCCAACTCCCTTGCAGTCTAATGGGATTTATTCTTTTTCTCCAGTTCATTAAAATATCTTGACTGGGTTTCAGGAAAACAGGGCTTAGGAAAAAACTGTAAATTACATCAATGCAATTTCTTGCAGCACAACATAGATGGGCTTCAGAACGACCCACCCGACTCCCAAGCAGAGCCCAAGTTGTCTTTGTGCCAGTACCTTGGGCACCTGCCAGATCTCCCCTCAGCCCTCCTTGGCAAGGTCTTTGCTCATCAATTGCACTGACCAAAGCACCAAGGATTCTGGTAACCCAAAGATAAAATCCCCCTGTGACAACAGCACCTCTCCACACAAGAGGCAGGGCTGCCTCTCCAGGAGGAGTAGTTCCTCCTTTCCACACATGGTAATTCTTCATGAAGCCTCACACCTCAACCAGACTTCCACGGGGATTTCTGACAATGGGCAGGAGACACAACTGAGATGCACCAAAGGACCACTGGGAGGAAAATGCTGTTCTATAATCACAGATGCACCGAGCTAAAACGACCAGTCAGAAATCGGCATGGGGTGGAAACAGACAGAATTGCCCAGGATATGAAGCAGCAGGGTCTGGCTCACTGTGCCATGAATAATTGTGGCAGCATTTCAGCATGGCCCCACACACCCTGCTCCCAGTCTCAACTCCTCACCCTTGGCTTGGGCTCGTGTCACCAGTCCAACAGATGTTGTGCAAAGGGATAGAGAACAATCCCTTACTCCCAATGAGATATGCAGAAAATGTATGTGGTGATGCATCCCCTGCCCCTTGGGCTGCACTGTGATCTGAGAAATGCTTGTTAGGCCTCAGCCTTGACAAAGAGCACCTGGGCTCAGCTCGTCTTGAGCATATCAGAAACACTGTCTTCTTCAGGGAGCTTATGCTGTCCAACAGCTCCTGGTTTTTAATGAATATCCTTGGAAACTTATTTTTCTTGCATGAGTATCAACCCAAGTGGAACAACATTTTTGTTATAGAACACTCAAAGAAAGTTACTGACCCAAATCATGGCCAGGATGGAAAATTACTGTGACCAAAGCCAACTCTCTTGCTACACTGTAAGCAGCAGTCCACAGTGAGACCCTTTGAGCTCTCCTGGACTGCAGTGGGCTGAGACCAGCACCTCCCTCTGAGTGGGGCCTCTCAGAGCAGTGAACTCTCAAGTTTTCTATACTTGGAGGACCATTGACAAATGCCAATGATGGAGCCTGGGCTGATTCCCCCACTCCTCGAGGCTCAGCCTTTCACCTGCTGGAAGATGCAAAGGAGTCCAACATGAGTACTTCATTGAACCCAAAGGGAATTTTTCACAGGTTCATACTTTGTACCAACTCTTTAGGTCTGTGTGATGCGAGTGTGAACATGCTGTAGCAAATGTACCACGAATGCTGCTCTCCTAGGTTCTTAAGTACTTTAGATCTGTAAGTTAGGCTTATAAGTGAGTTACTGTAATGCTGTAATAAATTCCACAAGAATCTTTTGTTAAATGGTTTAAATTAAGCTATAAATTAAGTGCTGTCATGGCTAAGACCTGACATGGGGACCTCAGAGAGGTCCCTCACCCCTGGCTTCTCTCCCCGAGCAACTCTGCTACCAAAAGCATGTGGTCATGTTATAGGAACTGTGGGTAGAGACAGGACCTGGCAATGTGCTTAATTGCCTGGACTTCCATTGATTTTAAAGGAGCCACCAAATTGGCACATCTTAATGCATGGCAGCTCATGCTGCACAGTCCCCGCTACAGTGTTCACTCACCCCAGCAAAAAAGAAACCCAACGGAATGAGAAACTCAAAATCCACTGCTCAGAGGCAGAGGTGGTCATAAGCTGCTATAGGCAATCCAACATGATGGAATTAATATTTAATAGCATCAAATAAGATTAACAAAACTAGTTAATAACCAACCAAACAAGACCCTCAAGGTCCCCTGGGAATCAAAACCCCAAGACAATGCTACTGCAGTCCCATGCAAACTCAGTACTGAATGGTTCCTTCACCAAAGACCCTGTTTATCTTATTTGCCCTGCAGTTATTGCAGCTCCCCCACCCCAGATTTCCTCTCTGAAACCTGAACACAGCTGCCATGTGTGCCTGTTCCACCACCACCAGAGGAATTCGCTTTCAGTGAATGGTGGGTGGAAGAGGAGGAGTCTCCAATCTCTCATTTCCTTTCAGATTTTCCAGTTCAGCCTGAACCATAAAGGTTGAGCACAGACCTTTTGTGTAAGATAAAGCTTCAAGCACCAAGATATGGTTATCAGCTGACATTCCCACACACAAAGCAGAGGAGACTCCTGCTTCCCCACATACACAGCCTGGCTGATGGGAGCAAACAGCTCTTTTTACCATTAAATAAGAATAACCCAGAGTATGCAAGAAGGGGCAGAAAGACTACCTCAGGTAATAAGCAAGTCAATTCTTCCAGCCCTCTCTGTGCACATTAGTGGGTCATGGGAACAATGAGCAGCGTGTTGGTCACTGCCAAGTGACTGGTACCAACCTGCATGAAGTGATCAAAACCGACTTAATCCAGCCAAAGAAACTGAAATTTGCTGCTGCTCCTATGGAGAAAAGGCACAAGAAGTCAGTATGCTGCTAATTCTCTCATAATAGCATTACACTACTGAATTTTTGCATAAAATCTCAAACCAGCACGCTTGTTATTAGCCTGCAGTACCCAAAGATTGTGTGATAGTGAGAACATTCCTGCAGTCTGCCTACATGCTGTGGCTTTTAAACAACTGTCAAGAAATGAACCCAAATTTCCTACGGAGAACAGCTATCCCTTCCCAGCCCAACAGCTTGTTAAACCCCAGTAAAGCATGAGCAAAGCACAGACACCCACCACAGTACCTTTTACTGCAAAAACCATTCCCACTGCAGGGATGGGGAGACGGGAGAAGCCATTCAGCCAACCTCAGCCAGGGTGGCTGTGGTCTCACCATTCATTGCTTCTTGTCTGACCCCAAAGAGAGCTGGTTTAGCTTATTACACCAAAACTGATATAATTTCTGATTTCTCAGTAGAGTTAGTTTCCTGCATTGGCTCCCTGCAGGGGCAGGGAAGCATCAGAGATGGAAGCAAAAGCAGCAGGAGAATTTTATGGTGAGGGACAGGGAGAACTGAGACCTGTGAGCGCCTGCTGGATTTAACTTAGGCTGCTGGGGAGCATGAGAGAGAGGGATGTATCAATCACAGGGCATTCCTCCTGCCAAGGTCTTCATCTAGCCCCCAATCCACAGCATCTCTCAGGCCAGTGTCTCCTAACCTTTCTAAACAGAAGAGCTGTTTGATCCTCTGAAGAACAGACTCACAGATCATCGGGAGCCTTGTGACCACAAAGTAACATTCCCTCACAACCAAGCAAAAATCAGGCTGAATTTTGAGCATTCACTTCTAACATTTTCAATGCCATGCATTGTTTTACTGTATGTATGAGAATGCACATGCAAAAGAAACCAAGAAAAAAATGCCTTATCCTGCTGCTGTTTCTCAGATCAGCTTCCAAAACGCTCTATCCACTGACAGAGAAATTCTTATTAAAGTAATTTTTGGTAAATATTTCAAAAGCAGATTACAGAGATATAATACAGTGAGTATACAAAGGCAAAAAAGATTCCAACATCTGAAAAGATTATTTGTGTTTTGTTTCATATATGGGGACCATTAACAACTTTGTTAAAACTTATATGTGTATTTCAAAGCATACAAATTAGCAACTACTATCCACAATCTCAGCTCTTTTCTTCTGTTCCCTACAGATATATAGAAAGGAAATAACTCAAGAGTAGAAAAAGAACAGTTGAGCAATGTTTGGATGGGGGTGATTCGTTTTTTGTTTCTCATCATCTGCATTTCTGAAATCTAGTACATACTTACCTACTGTCTAATAACCTGTCAGCTAAATAAACCCAGGTAGCTATTTCTGCACATATTGCATATGAACTCAGGCTCTGGATTTTTCTCATCCTGGACAAAAACCTGCACATCCAGGCCTGCAGTCAGCTGTGTATGCACACACCTACCTATGGATGGATGGAAGGATGGATGGATGGATGGGATGGATGGGATGGATGGGATGGATGGGATGGATGGGATGGATGGGATGGATATACTCATGAGCAGGGGAAGATGCCCACACCATGTCCCTTCAGAGACACAGAGCACTGCAAACCACCCCCCGGCCTTGCCAAGCAGCTGTGGGCTCTCATGAGTTGCTTGCTGAATGTGCTCCACTGTTTAATTTTGAACTTGTTTAAGCCGATCACATGCACAGATCTTTCTAATGCCCTCTGCCTAAAAGCATTTTCCCAGATTATGTTCCCAACATATTCAAAGTGTTTAGGTCTGGAATCAAAAGGCTCTCTTGTTCTACAGTTATGAATGCTGAGATTTGATGAGACACTCATCATAATTCCCATTTTCCTTAAAGTTCTCTCAGGTGGGTTTAGATTGATTAGGTTTATTAAAACTTATTTACGGCAGATTTTTCTCATTGCTGGGAAACATTTACAAACTGCTACCCCTATCAAGTCTTAGTATCTGGTTTTGCCAGATTTAAAGTACAATTAATAAAGCAACAAACACTATGTTCAAACTATCAAACCAATGCTAGTTGCAGTTAGAATTCAATAGAAAATTAAAGACTCAGAGAGAAAATTTATTAAAACCAGCAATGAAACAAAACCTCATCATTCACTGTGTCATCTGCATATTAAACACAAGAGTCTCAATTCCTAATTAAGTTAAATTAAAGTTTAATGAATTTTTAAGCAGGTTTAATAATACTGGGGAAAAAAAACTCACCAAGAGGGAGTCCTGGGCTCACTTGGCCGATGTAGAAATACAGAATAACCGCTGCTCCCAGGCTGACAAGGGTGTAGATCCACTGAATGACAAACATTATGATGAGGGACACAAGCGCCTGTTGGAAAGACACGGTTTGGGGTTACCCCAGAGTCTGGGAAGTAAGACCACATTGACAGTCTGACAGTCATTTTCCTGCAAGGCCCAGTTTTCCATGTTGCGGGGAACCTCGTTTGGTCTCACTCGTAAAAGCAGGGACAGCACAGGTTTACAGTGTCATCTTCAGCAGCATGGGAGTAGCTCCAGCGAGCTACCCTGAGTCCCAGAGGCAGCGTGGGTCCCTGCTTGGGCTTCTCCAAGAGAAGCATCCAGAGGCTCACTAGCTCAGGAGGAGATTTGGCTCAAGTTGCATATGAACAGGAGCAGAGGTAGCATCTCCATGGGAGAGGCTGAGAACAGCAAGGGGCAGCACACAAAAGAGAGCTAAAATGGTCTAACTGAGACAATCGGTGAAGCTCAAAGAGAGAGGACAGAGGGGAGAGGAGTCAGGATGAATAAACACATCCAATTTTTGCTTTTGTGTTTTTATTTTGCATTGTCAATCCCATCCCAGCTCTGTTGCAACCTCCTCCCAAGCCTGATTATTGACAAGAAACCAAATCTGCTTTAATGAGCACATCAGTCACCTCCATGAGCAAATTCCCTCATGAAGGCAGAGAGCTGATGGCTCTGCCATGATGTGCACTTGGGAGCCACATTAGATACGAGCCCAGAGATGGCATCAGCACACAACCTCCTGAAGACGTCATCCTACAGAGGGGCCACCACTCCCAGCCCACCCCTGGTGCTGCAGCCGACTGGGACCCCTCACCACGAGGGGCAGCAGAAGCAGTGAATTTGAAAAGCAGGTGTCAAATGCCATCTGAGGATTAAACTAACGGGGTTTGGTGGGTTGTTTGAGTGGGTTTGTTAGATTTTATGCACCGCTATGAAATCCTCATCCATGCAGCAAAGCCATATGGCTCATTCATTATGCATATATGACCCTTTCCCTGTCATCTGCCCAATAATCCATCTTCCCAAGATGAATTTAAGTGTCTTAAAATTCTCAGCAGCTTAAGGCAGAAGCTATTTAAAAGTTATTTAAAGTAACATACTGTAGGAATGCTCTCCTTTCCTCCCTCAAAAGATGGAATTTCACAGCCGGGCTGCTGGTATCAGGAGGTCAGCACTAATGAAACCCCACCCCAAGCTTGCAGAAACTGGCCCAAGAATAAAAGCAACACAGCTTTGAAGCTGATGTCTCAGTCCACCCCACAGCAAGAAAAAGCACACTGGCACACGGTGAAAAGAGGGACACTGATTTTTTTTTTTTTCCCGTGCAGCCATGCATTTTTCAAGTCCTAAGACTCCAGACTTTGAATTATTACTTTTGATTTGGGTTGGGGCTTTTTTGTTTGTTTGCTTGGGTTTTTTCTTGTTGTTATTTAATTTAATATGCCATCAAGCTTTCCCTGAATTTGAACTGCTGGATGCATGGTACCTTGAGTATTTAATTCAGGTGACCTGGAATACTAGAATCAAAAGGCATTATTTAAAGTACTGGAGTATTAACACTGCAGTATGAGATGCATTTCTTTCTGTTTTCTACAATCACAAACCACTGCTCAAAATAAATGAAAATTACTTACACCAACAAAGGAAATCCAGTGACTGAAAAATCTGGAGTAGAAAGATTCTGGTATTTGCTGAATTCCCAGTTCTGGATTTTGTTGCTTTATAGATGTTTCTACAGAAAAGGAAAACAAAACCAAAAAATTAGAAAGGATTTATAATGTGGGTTTTTTTCCTCTACTTTATATTACCAGATTCCAGGAATCAAAGCAAAAATTCTAGCTGATAGCTGGGTATTACAAAGTTAAATCAAAACCTCTAAAGAGAAAACTGAAAACAAGTGCAAGAAAAGAATCAAAAAGTTGCCAGCTCTGGTACTAAGTCCATTTGAAGGGCACATCTGTCTTTGGCTCCATTTCACAATTCATGAAATAAGAAAAATAATACTTTTCTCCCTCAGAGGGGTTTAGGAAGCTTAGCTGACTAATGCTGATGAAACACTCCAGCACTGGGAATGACAAGCTCCATGCACACACGCTGTATCAAATACCCACATCACCAACAGAACAAATTCAGACCTTCACCTATGGACGTTGAGTTACAGGCTCCACCTATGTTGTGGGGACCACTGCATTTTGATAGCCTGAGTTTTAAACTCACACAGTTCCAACCATCGTACCCCACACCAGGATGAAATAAATCCCAGGATACACCCAAACCCTTTTTAATGTACAGCGTTCAGCATGTCTGTGAAGAATTATGAGTATATCGTAAACAACCCAACACTAAATTTAGTCCTGACTGCTTTCCTGTGATTAATCTTCTGTAGGAAATTGCATTGGAACTTCTTCTGTGATGCATTGCAATGAACTCTACCCTCACCTGGAATAAATGATATTATTGCCATGAATCACTGAATGACAGCCCCGTATAAAGCTCGTTTCACGCCTGCCTTCAGGAAAGCACTGGGAGTACCAAGGTTATAAACAATTTCCTCTGAGCATGGAGATGCCCATCTCCTGCACGCCTTACCTTCTCCCCTCGGGCCAGGGAGCATCATCACCTCACTGCAGAGCTGTTCCCTCTGCTCCAGCACCCTGGGTGTGTGCTGGGTATCCGCATCTGCTTCCCACTGACCTCCCTGCTCCTCCATGTCCTGCTGGCTCTCCTGGGGCTCCGTGGTCTCATCCCAGCCGGACTGAGCCAGGGGAGCATCGTGATGGAGATCCAGGAGAAAGCTGTCCTGTAATGTCTGCTTGGCTGGCTTCCTTGTCTTCTTTCGTTTGACCTTTTGGGTTAAATTCTCAGCTCCTTCTCTTTTGCAAGTGCTTGGCTCACTAAAAAATGGTTTAAAAAGCTGGTCCATGTCTTTTTTGAATTCCAGCAAGGTGCCATTTGATCTGCTTTGAATTACCCCATCTGCTGCACGGCTGGGGGGCTGGTTGAAAATTAAAGGCTGGGAAGAGCGAGCAGCTCTAGCAGTTCCCACCTGGGTCTCATCAGGTTTCTGCTGAATGTTGTAGCTCAAGGATAGTGAGAAATAGGAATAGTCCACAGCAATATATGTCAGCATGAAGTTGATGGTGACTATGGGAGCAAGAACGTTCACTTGCCCAATGAAGACAAAAGCCATGGTGATGAGACTTGTTAAGCAAATCGCAGCCACTGGAGTCTTGTTGGGGCCTTTCTAGTTCATAAATAAAACAAAATCACATTTAAATTAATAACCATGAACCTTGCCATGAGGATTTCCCACTTGCTCAGCTGCCATGTGTGGTTACCTGGGTTGTCTGCAGTACCCCCTTAGTCATGAAATGCATGCATGTGCAAACAGAGGCTCACAGGCTTAATAAATTAAAGAACAGACTGGAAGCCAAAAGCTATTGAGCTCCCACTTCATCCCTAAGCCTTACTCAAGCTGTGTCTTTAGTAAATTCATCCACTCTCACTCATATCTCCATGGTAAAACAATGTCATTAAAGCAGTAATAAACCTTCAGAGAGATTTGTGGGGCTTGTGGGAAGTCTGGCAATAAAACCTGTTAATTAGAGTTAACTGTTCTTCTCTAATTATTCTACAGGACTCTGCATCACCGCCTACCCAAAAGGCTCCTTCATGCTGCCCTTGGAAAAGCTCTGAATGGAGCAGTGCCACCTTCACACCAGCAGCTTCTGGCCCTGCCCTGACAGGCAGCTGAGCTGAGCCCATGGTCTGCTGAGCCTCTGCGCACGGGGCACCCCTCCTTCCATCCACCCCAGCAGCAGGTGGAAAGCAGCAGTGAGGCTGGGCAGGTGAGGAGGCTGGGGGTGGCAGCCAGCCCCAGCAATGACAGGCATGTGTCAGGAGGGCAGGCAGCCAGGAAAAACATTGCCTGCTCCTCTCCTTTGGGACTGGGTAAGGGCAGGGAAAGGAGAAGGAAAATAGGGACAAAACAAAGAGCATCTGGAGTGGAAATACCTGAGCCTTCGGCTCATGAACTTTAATCCCAGGTCTAACATATCTAACCAGGTCTAACCAGGCACCATCTTGACATTTTGCCACCTGACAAGCTTGTGCAAGCTGTGTAAAGACTTTGCTGAAAAATATCTTACAAGGTATCTTACAAAATATCTTAGGATTTCACTTAACTGCATCTACTTCTTTAATAAACACACAGCTCAAATGGAAACTATTTCTGTTTCCTCCACTCTTATTTATTAATAGAAAAGGGTACCAGTTCTGGGACATTACATCTTTTCAGAATGGACAAAAATACATCTCAGGGACAAAGGAACACAGATCTCAGAAAGCATCTTCAGTATCAGAAAGATGTACTGAGATGGGGAACAGATGGGATGATCTCAGGATGCATCTGGCTTGGGTTTAGCTCTAGAGAAAACATTCATGTCCTGCCCATCAGCTGAATTATAGTGACCACACCAACTTTTTCAGCCATGGAAAAGAAGAACTGATGTGGAGTAGATTGGTAAGGACAAATTAAATGTATTTACTCTCCATAAACCAAATCTAAACAATTCCCAAGGTGGCAGAGAGAAGGAAGGGCGGAAAGTGATCTACTTTTGATTTCTCACCTCTGTTTGAGCCCTTCCCATCATGGCATTCTGTCTGGAGTTCAGAGCAGAAAATTTGTCAGAAAGACAGAAAACTATCAGAGAAGAGAGGGAGTCAACTTTGCTAAACCCCTGATAATTTCACAAGGGTGGCCATGCGGAGAACAGCTTATTCTGGAATCACCTGAAAACTGCCTTCAGGAGCTGGAAGTTTTTGCAGTCATTATTGTTTCTGTTTTCCCTACAATTATTACTATTGGTTTTGCTATTACTATAACTTTTAATTTAGAAAATTACTTTGAGAAACATAAAACAATGGAGAGAAAATTATTATACTTATAAAACGTTTAAATATTTTAAAACATTCATAAATACCAATATTGAAAAATGTATTTCTGTGTTTACAAGCTGCTCTGAAGGAGCAAAGCACCATAAGGCTTTTCCAACCACTCTGTACAGACAGTTAGGTATTGCAGGTTACTGAGAATAATGGAAATATTTTCTCCCTATTTAGAGTAAGGGAAAATCACGTATGGATGTATAGCCCAAGACTAAACAAAGAAAAAGCTTCTTGTCATATTCCAAGCAAGGTTTTGTTTCAAGGCATATCTAAAGCTTAGAAGCCCCCTAACTTAACCTTTCAAATCTATTCTTTGTTTTTATTTAATAGTGTCCAAAAGGCACCTTATCTTACAAAGTGTCCTCTTCTCCACCACACACAGACTGAATCCACAACATCACGACTGGCCATGTACTCAGCTATGAGGTTACCACAGAGGATGGGAACAGATCAAAGAAAACGTGCAGGAAAGAAGAAGAAAGAAAACAGATAAAAGGTAAAGAAACAGTTACCATCCTTTTCACCAAGTGCTGGGACAAAAGCTTCAGGCTTCTGCCCCAGACAGGAGGGCAAAGGAAAGGTAGGTGCTTTCTTTTGGCATAGTCAGGATCAGCACCAGCATGGATAAGGTGTTTTCAAAAAAAAAAAACCCCACGCAAAGTTATATCACAAGTGTCTGTTCTACTGGTGACATCCTGAATGAGTGGGTCAGAGGGAGGGAGGGGCCCGATGACAGCCCAGGAAGGGCTGTGTGTGCATGGGGGCAGGACAGGCAGCCCCAGATCAGGACAGAGAGCCCCAGGCCGGGGTGCACAGGTGGGGGAGAGAGATGCTGGGATGGTGAAGCAGGGCTGCTCCTGCACAGCACCAGTCCCATGGGAGGGCTCGGAGCAGAGGTAGTGCACAGAGGGGACGGGCAGGGAAAGGTCCACAGGCAGCTGGATGCTCGGTTTTTTCTGTAAAACCACCCATTTCCTGGCTTTTCTGCCTATGCACGGGATACCAGATCCTGAGCCTTCCCTTCCTCACATTTCATGCATCCCCCATCTCACTCTACAGACACATGGAAATCTTGGCTTCTTCAGGTAAAAGTTTGACAGCAATCCCAGAGAAAGGATGACTAACCCCACGTCCAAGGAAGGCGAGCATGGGGATCACGTTCTCCTGGGCGATGCACTGCAGGATCCTGGGTGCTCCATACAGCCCTCCCATGCAGGAGGCCAGGGATGAGATGTACAGCCCTAGCAAAAACAAAAAACCCACCAAGGATACCTGGAGAAAGCAGAGATAATGCAAAGTTCATTATATTGTGCCTTAAAGACACCCAAGCAGCCTTAAATACATGTATTTTAAGAGATCACATATATTTGCTAACATTGTTAAATGAACAGAGCGAGCCCTGGGAAAGCAGCAATTTAATTGGTCTGTGGTATAAAGTACAAGCAATTAATACAGGAAAATTATCCCATAAAAGTAATTTAATACTGAACATCCTGTACTGACAGAACCATTTTACAAGCTCATATCCAAGAAATTCTTTGCCACTTAGAGCAATTGCAGCAAAGCAGCAGCTATTAGATTCCCCTTAGGTAACTGGAAGTGAGTTTATTTCAGGCAAGATCACTTATATACAGAGCACATCATACAGGAAAAGCTGCCCAGGCTTCTCACCATCCAAAATAGGAAGACAAACCCCTGTGTCTCAGAGGGGAAAACCAATCCTGAAAGAAAACCCACAGTAAAACCAAATCAAAACTGCCACTTAAGTAAATGGCATCTCAAAAAACATGCTCCAAAGGATATAATACAATGACCTTATTTTCCTGTCTTCAATGCAAAAAGAATTTCCTTTGGCCAACATGAAACTAAAAAAAAAAAATTTAAAGCCATAGTACTAACAAGGCTGGGTTTAGAACTGGTTTCTGAAGAACCCTTTCAAGCTGGGAGCATCTCCTGTAGGTGTGGGGGGAAACAAAGGGCAGACCCTGGTCTGTCACACAGAAGTGAGGACTAGGGTCCCCCTAAGCAGAGAGCTTAAGCACAGACAGCCTATGTAAAAAATCCCACACAAATACACAAAACCCCACAATATAAACATTGTGCAAGAAAGTTTTGAAATAGGAATGCTCCTGGCACCACAGTGTAAGGACATGGACAGAAAAAATAAGGAATCCAAGATCTAGGGTCACCTGAGGCATTTCAAGTGCTGCAAGACCACACAAATCTGACAGGCAGCAGCCAGGCACAGAGAATGGCAAGGCATGGGGGTAACACCAGCACAAAGACCAGGCAGAGAGAGAAACCCCACATTTTGGTCCAAATCCAACATGCCCATATTCCTCTGAAGCGAGTGCTGGAGGTGCAGACAAACATCTGTTGCAAAGAATGTCACTAAATGCAGGTTCCTGCATCCCACATGTCCTTTGCTCCCACCCCTCCTTCTGTGAAAAAGAGAGTCTAAATGAACACAGGTCCTCCCAGCTTCTGTCCCCATTAAAGTCAGGTGGCACATGCTTTACTAGAAGGAATTACAAAAATTTACATGGCTAAAGATGATTCAAGCTACATCTGACTTTTTCTTGTCTACAAAATCTGCAGGCAGCAAAAAGGAGATTGGGTAGAAAGCCATAAAAAGTTTGCTGTTGGAGGAGGCATGTGAAATTAATGTCATGATCCAGAACCGTTCAAATGTCCTACCACAACATTTCCCCATGAAAATCCACTTGGCCTTGTGAATTGTATCTTGTGGGACAGAAGGAACCTGAGGCAAAGATGAGCAGATACCTGTGACAACACAGACTCTTTCCCACGGGAATTCTTCCCTTCTTCTACTGAAGTTTACTAAATATAAGTTCCATGTTACTGAGAGTGGCTTTTGGAAACAGGCGGTCAGAGCCTGGGGCCAATCAATCCAGGGTGGTGGAGGACTCTCAGCCTATCCGAACAGCCCTCTCACGTGCATATAAAGCTGTTATTAATTAAATAAATTCACTCAGTGTTCTCTCAAGATTCGTGTGTCCCTTCGCTCCGCTATCGGTTCAACAGCGACAGATACCAGCTCTCATTAGACCAACAGACAGGCACTCAGTGGGGAATCCTCCCTTCCCTCTCCTCTAATCCCACCCTGCTCTGAGAAATACTCGGAAGAAACAAACAGTTGTGCCAGACACCATATATTATTTTAGCTGCCAAAAATGCTTGCATTTAAATGTGCTACTTGACATTCAAATCAGGGTTAGAGGGGAAGAGTCCCTTTCACCGAGGCTGATGAAAGGTTTTGCTATGGGTTTTGAACATAGCGTGAATACATTGCAAGGAATTGGCAGTTGGAGCTCATTAGAAGTGAAATTACTGAGTCTCATTTTTGTGTTTAAAAAGCCAAACAAATATTGCAACAGAGAAAAGCAGCCAAGCACTCGTTCACCTGTGATAGACAGGGAGAGTTTGAAGGAGTAATGATCTCTCCCCCCCTCCCTCTCTCCAAAGTCATTAAAATCTAAAGCATCTTGTAATAACTCAAAGAAGAAACATGAATATTGGGATTGCACCATTTGTTTGTTCAGTATTAGGGGAAAGAAAACTGAATTTGTTTGTTTGCTTGTTTATTTTTTATATTTGACATTATTAAATATCTCCTTATTCATTACTAGATTTTTCATTTCCCCCCTGAGGGTTTTGAAGATAAAACAGAGCTTTAACAATCTCTTTCTCTTCATCAGATTCATTTAAAGCTGATTCTTTTGGTTACTGCACTTTTTGCCCATTAAGTCACTGACATACAAAGAGGTTGCCTTACAGAAGGCAGGATCATTGTTTTTTTCCCTGAAACAGAGGTGGGTTTTTTTTACCTCAGCAGGAAGTAGCAGAGTCCCACCAATAACTGGGAATTTATTTGGGGGGTGGAAGAAGTTTAAAACTGCAATTACTTAAGAAAAAAAGCCAGAGTTTCAAATTGATATTTTAGATTAAAACCATACTACAGATCAAACTATGTAAACTTCTCAACTTCAAACAAATCACAAGAAATAGTGTCAAATACAGTGAACCTATGATTTTGGATTGTACTGAATAACGGGAAATCAGCCCTTTTATATCCCATCCAAAGACAATGGCACACCCCAAAATCTCTTGCTCCCATTTTAGAGGTAAGGTTCATTGTGTGTTACACTACAAACCCCCCTCATGTAAATACTCCGTGTGGAATGTCTTGAGTTTAATAATCCTGTTGCTCGCCCTGCAATTACAGCCTGCTAGATGTGGAAATGTGAGCTTCGCTTGACTTAGTAAAGATAAGCAGGGGGGTTCTTTAGAGATTTCAATTTGGTCTAAGCTTTCATCAGCAAGAAAGGATACATTGAATAAAATACAGCATTTATCATTAGACAACATTAGCATAGTTTAGCTCTTAAACCTATTGCTGGGTGATTATGCCAAGATTTTGCATTATGGGGTATGCTGGTGAATGCAAAGCTATTCAAATCAATTGTACACTGGGATTTGCAATGAGGAATTCCCCCTGGATTTTAATGAGGGATGCGTACCCAAATTCCTTAGGCTTTTGGAAAACTCAAGCATTCAGTAAGGCAAATGGCAACCTGAAACCACCATTGTATAAAACCACAAGTTACCTTCTCTGCTATCATGAAGTCATAGCGGAGTGACTGACGGGTACAAATGGCTCCCAGCAAAAAAACAAAGACCATGTACAGAAACCACCTGCAAACAACAAAAATAAACCAATTTCTTCACAGCAAGACAAGACCATTGAGAATTCTGCCACTAGGAGAGCCAGGAGACAGTCAAGCACCCCCAAGTTGGGTCTTCAATCACTCTGCATGGTTCCTGCATGATTTAGCTTCAGGGATAAATTTGACACCAATCCGTGTCACTTACCCACTATGATGTGTCAGGGACAGCTGCAGCATGACTGCAGGTACCCCTGAGGGGAAGCTACCTGCACTCCTGAGGTGTGCAGGTGGGAAATATCCCAGTCCTGGACACAGACTTTTTAGTAGAGCCTGTAGCAATAGGCCAGGGCAGAATGGTATAAACTAAAAGAGAGTCAATTCAGACTAGCTGTAGGGAATAAATTTTCTTCAATGAAGGTGGTGAAACATGGGAATTGGTTGCCAAGAGAGGTGGTGGATGCCCCATCTCTGGAAACATTCAAGGTCAGGATGGATGGGGCTGAGCAATCTGATCTGGTTTAAGAAGTCCCTGCTCATTGCAGGGTGTTGGACTGGATGGCCTTTAAAGGTCCCTTCCAGCCCAAACAATTCTGTGATTCTGTGGTTCTTCAGGTACACAGGTCCCCCCATCTGGCAGTAACATTAACAGCACAGCCAGCCTGCTCTGCAGCCTGCCAGGATCCTCTTCTGATGTTCTGGCCTTTCCAGCACTCAGGTTGGGGGATAATTTTGTCTGTAAAGTTCAGACAGCAGAGAAGGGAATGACCACGGCCTGGGATAGATGGTGATGTGATACTTCTGTGTCCTGTGGAATCCCCCCTCTTAAAACAAGCAGCAATTTCAGCAGGAATCCCTCCAAATTGTGAAGATTCTTCCTTCCTGACTGAACCTTGGTACACAATTCAAAGTAATAATTTCAAAGGCAATTTAGATGGCAATGAAAGCAGGCAGGAAAACCTACTGAGGGCTTTTTTTTTTAATATGTAACAGTGGAAAGTTCTCCTGAAAAGTAGCATTTCCTTGGGAAGAGCACTACTTGGTGCTGCAGAGCTTCTCTGTTTCCCTGATCTTGCGAGTAGGTCATCTCACCTCTCTTGGCCTCATTTTCCCAGTAATAAAAAATACAAAATTTTGATATTTCTTTACTATTTATATAGAAAAAGAACATAAGGAGGAAAAAAAAGGAAATAAACCCCTCCTTTGAAATCAACAGCAGTGAATGACAAAATCATGCCCCTCCCAAGCCTTGGAGAGCTCTGCATCTCACTCTGGGACAGGCAGGCTGCAGCAGCACAAGTACAGGTCCCACCCAGCAGAGGAAGGACTGAGCCCGTCGACGCTAACATCTCCTCCAACCCACCCAGAGTATGTGGTGCTAATGGATGACAATTTGAATGAGAGCCACACTTTAATCTTCCAGATGGCTGAGTAACAGAAGGTTGATTGGAATATGAAATGGATTGGTCACACTCAGGGCAGTCTCCAGAGCAAATTTTCCCAAATCAATGACTTACGAGGTGCCAATAGCAGCCAGAGAGCCCAGAGGGATGTTGGTAGAAGGTTTCTGGAGATCTCCACTCATGTTGAACCCAGCCATCACACCTGTATTTTGCAGACACAAGTGCAATTTAGAGTCAATCTAAGTTATAGTATATATAATACACATTGCAATATGTAATATAATTTAATCAGTCAGTTCATTGATTGTTTCAGAATAGTAACTGTATCACTTCATTGCACTGCCAAACAGATGAATACTGGCTCCCATCATTTGCTTGGGAAGAAACTGTTCATGTCTTTAACAGAAGCAAGTCACCACCAATACACAACACATCAAAGAACCCTTTGTCTAGTTTGAACGATGCTGGGGGAGGGAAAAGAAACAATATGTGAACAAAACCCATCTTATCTTCATACAAACCTAACAGAAGACAATGCTGCCCAATTGTTGAAAAGAAAAATGCCCCTGTTCATCAGGGCAGCACATGCAGCAGGTGGTTCAACCCCCAGACCAGATCCATTACAGGTCCCTGCATTCACAGGGGACAGCCACTGCTACAAAACAGCCTGTCCTGTCCATATTAAATGATGATCACATTAGCAGAGGGAATAACAGTGCTCTCGGCACATAGCTGGCACCTTCCAGCCAAGGGATCTGCTTTGGAAGTAGGCATTATCTCTGCCTTGCAGATAGGAAAACAGAAACACTGAGAGGGCAAGTGATTGTCCCAGTGTCACGTAGAAAACACACGGTAGGACTAAGAATAAAATACTGAACTGTTATTTTAGGCCAGAGTACAGGGTATTATACAATCAGGGACGGTCCTTAGCCTAAAATTTACCATCTAAAGACTCAAGAAAGGGAAACAGGATGAAGCAGAGGATTACAGTCTCCACATTAAGGCTAGAAAGCCAAGGTACAGATTGGTTAAAGGGCTTTGTCCATAGCTGAAGGAGGAGTCATACCAGACTTGTCAAGAAAACACAGCTTCCCCTGTCACATTATGCTAAAAGTTTTCCTAAAAGACTTCAGGTATCTGCTAGAAATAAAAATAAATAAAAAACTGTGATTTAGAATCCTGATAGAATTTGGGCAATCTGAAAGCAGGACCAAAGAACCTCTTAAAGATGCTAACTTCTGCCAATCACTGTCCCCTGCTGGGATGTCAGACTAATGTCTTCATAAGGACACGTGGGCCAGGAGCCAGCCAGCAGTGCTGATGACATGGTCCCTGGAGCCAGGGTGAGATCAGCACAGAACAATGGGAAGGAGGATGCCAGCACCGTGGCACTCACAGCATCTGGCAGCCCCAGCAGCAGGGACCGACCGCACGCCGCTGCACCCGGCTGCCAAGCCCAGCAGCCATTCCTCATGTTCAGAGGGCACAAGAATGACAAAGTCAGTCTCTGCAGCTGCAAATCTGAGTGACTACAGCTCTAAATCAGCAACAGCCCATTGCATTTTAAAGCTCAAACATTGATTGCTGCTTGGAAGGGTTTTTTCCCAAGATGAAGGATAGACAAGAGCCATGGGACCAATCTCGGGGCAAAGGGGACAAACGCAAATCAGCCAGATGGATGCTGTCCCTGTTCCCTACTCCCTACAGACCTCGCATGGCTGCTGATGGGCTGTCAGCAATGGCTGGGTTGCCAGTCATGGAACACAAACTCTGCTCTGCTCTGTCCCAGGCTTTGCTGTGCATCTGGACAGCACCATCTCCACATCTGCTCAAAGGGAATTGTGACACCTCCTCTCCTCGCTGCCCTGCCATGAGGACAGCACATAAATGGGCACAAGGCACTCTCATGTTGCCACACACATCCAAGGCTTTATTTATTTATTATTAATGCTTTTTCCTTGATCATCTCTTTTTTTTCCCTTGATCAGTCAACTCACCAGCCATCTTCTCCTGTCATCTCCACCATGGAGCCAGAGCCCCAACAACCATGCCCTGCTCCCCACAGAATCCTGGCATTCCTCAGCTTCTGGAAGAGCTTTTCTTCCAAATTCAGACCAGATTTGAATCCTTGACACTATGCTGAAAGCATTACAAATCGAGTTCTTAGTTTTCTCCTGGAAGACTATTTTGTGGATATACTTCTGAACAGCACAGCTAAAAGCCTGACAGCTGCTCTGGTTTTCTCTAAATAAAGCTTCCATGCAGTGTTCAAGCCCTGCTCCTTTCAAACAGCTACACAATAGACTTAGCTAGAGGTGAGAAAAGTTAGGAACGCAGAAGTCCATGGAAATGGTCACAAATATGCTAAATAAAGTCTCTATGAAGCACTCTTTGATGACATGCTACTTCGTAATTCAGAGACAAAGCAGAAAACACAGAATTCTCTGAGCTTTTCTTCCAAAGGGAACAAACTATTGTCAGGAGGACAGCTGTTAATCTCATGTGCTTCTTGGCCAAGTTTCTCAAACATCTGGCACCACCTTTAAATCTTCCAGCTTGAGTCACCTCTTCCTCATCCAAAGTCCTGCCTCAGCAAAGCACTGGGGAAACACCAAAATGGCATTTTCTGGACTGAACATAAAAAAGTTGAAGACGTGAGTCATCGGCACGGCGATGACTGCACAGCCTGGGCTGCCTCGTTGCCTCCCTCCCACAGACCCACGCACGCTCAGGAGCAGCCAGGAGATGACTTCCCAGAGCCCACATAAAGAGGATCTTGAGACTGATGATTGACCTCCTGCCCAGAAGTGACCAGGGGTCACACCCAGGCCACTGCACACCCTTAGCTTCTGTCAGAGCCCCCAGGAGGTCACCAGAGTCTCATGGGTTCCACAACCAAAGGTCAAGGCCACCACAGAGGGAACCAACTCAGATACTCTCAGCCACTCAGGCCAAAGCCACCTCCTCTGTGGTGCAATTATGACTCTGACACGACTAGTGCAAAAGTAGGGACAATCTGGCAGTACAGATGTATGGACAGTGCCAGAGCCACCTCTCCACCACCATTCAAAAAGTAGTTTTCCAGACAGGATGACAGCTGCCAAAGAGCAGTTCTGAGAAGGTGTTTTGCAAGCAGCTGACTAAGCAACCCACTTTTCAATGAAAGGACAATCTGACTAATTAAAAAAAATAATATCCTAAACAATCTCCACCGTCCATAGTCTCAGTCTCCCCCTGCCAGAGAACTGCTCTGACTTGCAAGAAGCTACAAAAAGCCTTGTCAGAGATTCTGGCTGCTCAACAGAGGAAAAACCCCACACTTGCCTCTAAAACTCAGCAACACAGAGAAATCGGGATGTTCCTTCCTTCAGACACAGGCCTATCCCTAGGGAAATGGCCAATCCCTTCTGAACTCAAGCAATCATATCAGCAGATTGTCCATGGAGAAAATTATCCACCTCTCTGTTTCAATGAGATAGCAGGCTGGATTTTCCACACTGGCTATTATCTTAGAGAGCAGCAGATAGTGACAAAGCTTCTGGACAAAGAAGCATGCAAACACAGTCAACCCAGCCAGGAAATTATGGCTGAGACAGTCGGTACATTGCTGCTATTCCCAGTGTAATCTGGTCCTGGGCATCATCCAGGAGGTGGATACGTGCATGAGGGGACCACCTACATTGTGTGTTAGACACAACCATCAGCTCCACCAGCCATGGTTCAGAACTGCAGATAGGATCGCTCTTGCAAACGCCCAGCGCATTTTTCAGTAAACATACTATAAAATATAAAAGGTGGGTCTTTTTACTTCACCAAGGAGGTGAGGAATGGAAAATCTTAGATAAGAAATGTAGCTAATTTTTTTAAAGGGCCAACTTCTCCACTGATGTAAGCTGGCACCTCGCCATAGACTTCAATGGAGTTGTGCCAGTTTACATCATCTGATAACTTAGCCCAAAACTTCTAAATCTATTTGCTGTCATTTTGCAAGTGCCAAACATGGTTTATTTCAGAACTGGTTTCTGTGCGATGATATTTTCCACTAACGCCGCTTCAAAAGACATCTTACTTTCTTGTATCACAAGACAACACACTTCTTTCATTAGTCAGAAAAACCTCAGGGATTTAGCAGAAAAACATTTTTTGCACAACAGAAACGGCATTTATCTTAATTTTAAAAATGCACTGACGGCTGCGTGGCTGCTGCTGGGAGCTGGCTGTGGGCAGGCGGCTCCCCAGACTCCCTCCCTGTTGAAAAGCCCTGGCTGGGTGGGTAGCCAAGTGTTCACCTATCACAGCAGAGCAGCAAAACCTGTGCATTAAGAAGGTATTTACAAACACGCAGAAGAGCAGCTGATTAATGCACAGCATCTCTACAGGGGCACGTTCATATCTTCCACAGCGTGTATTTCAGTCTTTCGACTGAAGCCAGCAAATCCGAGTCTTCCATGCCCATGCTCTCCCATTTAGGCCAGCTCTAGATGTATGTTTTGGATCGCTCAGCTACTTCCCTATGATTAAATGACAAACTTGGGGGAATAAAGCCAGCTGCACTGAACATCCAGCTGAAATGGTTTAAACAGCTAATGCACAGGTAGCAAACAGACCGGCCTCTCCTTACCAGCACTCAGCCCTAAAACTGGGGTAACTTCATTCACATTGCTCCAGTTGTACCAATAAAACACAGAGGAACAGAGAAAACAACCTGACCTGGAGCAAAAAAATCCAAGGAGATGCTCATAAGAGGCAGCATGAGGCTGCTGGTCTGCCAAAGGCTGGGATGACCATCCTGTGCCCGTCAGTTGAAGCACGGCCCCAGCTGCTCCTCCTGCCTGTTTGGTCCTGGCAAGGGTCTCCCCACAGGTCCTGCCTCCCTCCTCCTGAAGTGGCTGTCCCTCTTTGCATTTCAGCCTGCATTTCAGACATTTCTGTTTCACTGCTCTGTCTGGGCAACTTAGAACCACTTTTCAGTACATCCCAGAGACCCAACTTAAACTGGTTGAATTCAGATAGTCATTTCAGAGAGAGAGGAAAAAGCCTACCCTGAAGAGATCAAAATAGTTTCACTTCAAAGAGGAACATTTCATCTCAGAAAGGTCCAAACAATTTGTTTCACAATTTCCGAAACAATTTTTTAAAAAAACTTTGTTATCAAAGTAGCATCTTAAATTGTAAACTAGCATATGCTAAAAATTAAAAAGGGTAAACACAGCATTTAATAATTAAAGATAAACAGAACAGTGCTCTGGATCAAAGAACTGTTTCAAACTGGCTTAATGTAACCCCTCAAAACTAAACAACATATTGTTTTGCTGAAATTCTCCCCAAATTTCTGTTGTATCTTAAGGCAAAGGATTTTGCTTCCAGTGCTTCAGCTGGGTCACTGTGGGGGTTCCAGCAGAGGTGGGTACCACTGGGGGATGGTGGTGGGGAGGACCACAGGCTGGAGGGGACAGCCTGGGAGCAGTGCTAACCTGTCCCTGGCATTCCTCAGTGCCACTTGCTCGCAGTCTGCATCACTGGCAGTGGCAGCACAGAAGTCTTGACTCCCATCCTAGAAATTTCTTAGTCAGACCACAAACTCTTCCATGCAGAGCACCAAACACAGCCTTGTCTTTTGTGAGGCTCCTGAACTCCACAGTGCTCCGAACAGCAATGACAGGAGTGATAGTGGTGTTACATGGTACCACTGCCACTGCTACTCTGAAGGAATAACTTAAATCCTGTAAATAACCAACCAATTAAACAGAACACATGAAAAAGCTGTGTCAACAACCAAAGTAATTATACATCATCCCAAACTGTATTTTCAGAGAATGTTTGATATTACTACTGCTAACTAAACAGTAGGCAACAGGCTGCCAGGGCTTTAAACAAATTCTATCTATTCGCTTTGGCATTCTTCCTAGCAGCCAAGCATTAGCAGTGATGAAGAATCATTTAATATGGCTAATCACGGTAATTTTCTGCACAGTTTTGTCATAACTGTTCCTTCTTCTATAACCAGGGAACTGGAAAAAAACCTGCTTTCCTACACCAGTGGCAGAGCTCACGAGAAAGGTCTTTTTCTCTTGGGAACTCACTTGGGCCAGTCAAAAATGACAATAAAGAAGAGGGCAGAAGCTGTCTTCTTCATGGTGCCAATAGTTCAGGAAGGTGAGTTTTCCAGGAGGAAGTCTACACAGAGGCAATAGCCAGCCTGATAAGGTGGAAGAGAGGATTTCAAAGAAAAATTTGAAGTCCTGCACTAGGTGCACCTGACAAAGTGACTTCTGCTACCAGACCATTCCTCTGGTCCCATCTGTTTCACAAAACCCTTTCATTTGTCTCCTTGTACCACAGCAATTCTGCAACTTCCAGTGAGTTGCTTAGAGTTAATCCTCTGAACATTCATTCTGTAATCCAAGGATTCATTGCTATGGAAACTGCTTATAATCAGTACTTTTTATAGCTTAAAACACCCAGCATCAACAAAAGGTATTGTAACTTCAACTGAGAGTTACTGCATTCCCACTGGAGATTGTCAGCTCTGGAAGGGGGACATGCATCTTCCTGGTAATTTAAGGGAAGGAATAATACAAAGGTATCTAATTAAGCTCATATCTATGAGCTCTGCTGACATACAAGGATGAACCCATGACACCAGGCAGTGAGTGGTGGGTCCATCATGAGCAGTGGCATCAGCCCAGCTCAGCCTCCTGCTGAGGTAAGGATGGAGAGAAAGCCCTCCTGTGCTCTTCCCACTCTCCCAGTGCTATCAAGTCATAAGGCTCATCTGATGTGACAAATCATGATTGGCCCTTTTAAATAGGCTTGATACCTTCTGCCCTGACAGTATTGGCCAAGATCAGTGCCCAAGCCTTATCCTTGGCAGGGAAAGATTTACAGGACCATGTCAACCCACAGAGTTCACCAGCAGTTTCTGACCACTGAGACAGAAGAGCACGTTCAAGTGGACAAGACAGGAGTGCACAAAATTTGAGATGCTGGACGGAAGCCTGAACCTTTGAATTGACCACTTGGGTCTGCTATGGCCAAGTGCAGTCCTGCTCACTTCGCCTCGCAGCCCAGAGGAGCTCCCCTAGCTTCTGCTCCTCTCCAAGATGTTCCTGTGGAGGAAAAAAGAGTGAGGAAAAAACTAAACTGTACCTGTGGCAGCTGGGAAAAACACTCCAAAAACAGTGAAGAAGGACTCCCCCTGGCTGTAGTCTGGCAATGTGTTGTTCAACATCAGCTCTTCCGAGTAGCCGACGAAGCCGTGCTCTGTGGAGACATGGAGGGCGAGAGGAGAACCTCAGGAGCCACCAGGGCTGCAGGAGCCCCTCCAGCTGCTCCCAGCCATCACCCCCCTCTAAACACATGCAGCTGCAGGGGCTGCTCCCAAGGACCACCTGAAAGGATGAATGTCAACTTATAGGGTGGGGGAGAAGGCAGAAAGCAGAGTTGCCACTCCTGCCCCATCTTTCTAAGGTCACACACACACAAGTTTTACTTTCCAAATAAGTCTTACAGAAGATGGGGGAGAGGGGAAAGCGATGGGTAGGATACCAGTGTCATGCACTGGTTTACTGGGTATATAATGGAGGATCCTCTTCCCTCACTGCACACTTGAGGGATGGGTCAAATTCTTCCACAAACCTGAATTTGTTAGCAAGAGTTAAGCCTGACAGCTGACATGCAAGGCATTAATTAGGAAAGGTTTTAGATGCTTATAGATAGAAAAAATAACTCACAAAAGCAAGTTAAGGAATTAATAGGTATGACTAAGAAATTAATAGTTTCCTTTTTAACAGGCAACACTGCTTTTTAATGGAGTATCTTAATCTATGGAAACTTCTCCTCCCTGTCAGTAATCCAAATGCTCATGCCAGCTGGGGGTGGAAGGTGAGCAAAGTTGGTTCCTTTTTTTCTCCTGCCACTACAATCTATTTCCACAAGACATGTGACTGCAATAACTTGAATTTTCTCATTAGCAGGCAGGATGTTGTTTATGGCTGCACAGGGTGACAGCCAGAAATTAAAAAAATGCTCCATCAAAGCTGTCCCATGCCTCAAAGACAACATTAATGATGTTTGGACAATAGATTAAACCAGTACATTAAATCAGAGCTCTGAGCAGAAGACATATCCATTTAAAGTCTCAGAATATAACTAACCACAGAGCTTTGAAGTTTTCACAGAAAAACCCTATAGATAATCAAAAGTTTCCTACTACATCTGCATTCATTGTGTTGCCCAAACATGGATGGAAACACACTGATAGAAGAGGTCTCCTGCTGCTAGGCTTTGTAAAAGCACTAGCTCTCTCCACTAGGAACAAGTCTCAGATGAGATTTACAGGGAACAAGCTCAGCACAACACACTGACCTCTGCAACTCACAGATGTCTGCAGAAAATGCAGTTTCTGGAGAAATAGAGGGGGAGTTTGTGCAGGCTGTATGTTACTGTAAGTCCAGACCTGTGTGGCTTCAACCAGAATTGATGCTCACTACAGCACAGCACATGCCCTGGCTGCACAGCTCCCACCAAACTGCTCGAGGGAAATGTTGGTCCTTGGCCAAGGGATTTTTCACCAAGTATGTGCTCCTCATAGAAATGTTAACGTTTCATTTAAAAAATGAACAAAATTCTCATCTCACCCCAAGAAGATCTGCAGACCTTCTCAAACCAGCGCTTTGAAGCAGCAGCATCAAATACATCTATGCCACTTGAAAAAAGTTTGCCCCACTGATTCATAAAAATCTCCTATGAAGTGAACTCTAGCCTCTCTTGACAGTTTACTCTCACATATTCCTATCACTCAGGTTTTCCCTAATCACAAACTGTCCTTTTCACACCACTTGCCCAGTTTGTGGAGGTCATCTGAAAGCCTGACCCTCTCTGCCAGGCTATGCAAGCCCTTCCCAGCTGGGGGTCGTCTTCAAATTGAATTTGCACATTCCCCTTTCCATCATCCAGGAAGTTAAGAAAAATGCCAAATAACTCTAAACCAAAACCAGACTGTTGCAGAACCTCACCAGGCACAGTGTTGTGCTTTGTAAGTAAACCATCTCCAGCTGGGGTCTTCCAATGGCGTTTTGGGGCTATATAATTCAAATGAGGCACTTTGGGTGCCTTCTATTTCCTTCCTTGTACAAAAGGCCAAGCGTACAGACCAGTGAACAACCAGACTGTATTTTCTGTGGTACTGTTTTGACCATATTATGGCCACAGACTGACCATGAGACCCATGAGTCCAGTGTCTGACCTGCACCTGTGTCCATCTGACCTCTATTAATCTCAAGAAATTAAATGATCCCCTTGTGCTCCATTCATTTGCATGTTGTTCCCTTTCCTACCTTGTTCCCCTAAGTGGAAATCCTCAGTGGAAGAGACAAAAGCTCAAAGCCATGGCAGATGTCACTGGAACCACAGAAAACGACAGCCATGGATTTGTTGAACGAGCCACAGGATGTGCCTACAACTCTATCCCACTTCTGCTTCCTCTCCTCACAGCTCTGGCAGGTGAGAGGCCATTCCACATTTCCCCTGTATACAGAACCAGGAACCTTCTTGACTAATTAAAGAGAAGTTCCTCCAAATGTTAGTTGTTATTGCAACTCCATTTCTCAGTCAATCACCCTTCTGTGAAGCAAACCTCACATCCCTTTTGATGGGACTAGGATCTGCAATCACCATCAGTTTAGGGGCACAGGAGCATGGGACTGAGGACAACATGCTGGGAGCATCTCCTGCCTGCCCCTGTGCCTGCGACCAGCACAAGTCATCTGTGACCTTTCAGCTGTCATATTAATGCGACTAATTGTAGCTGACGGGGCAATTGGGCTGAAAATCATCCAAAACAAAACAGGAATCAGCAACTGAGACCAATCGGTTAAAGCAACAGAGCCCTCGGTCAGTTGTTCGCAGAGTCAATTATCCACATCCCATTGAAAGTGCACTTCAAAAGGACGAGCTTCGGAAGGAGGAGGGAAGGAAATGCGATAGGGTCTATATTTGGCACTCTGATCTTCAAACGAGGCAAGATCATTTTATACATTTTTTTCTGTAAGATCTTTTCCTCCAGCTTACTGCTGGGTACATGAGACCCAAACCAGATTCCTCCCTCCTTGCTCATTACAAAATATTTGTCTGAAAAAATTTTGCTCTCAATCAATTTATGCGACCCCACAGCCTCTAAATCCTGCCTTTAATGATCCTGCTCTCAGCTGGCTTGCAGAGGGCTGGAGCTGAAGTGCTATAAACAATCTTCCCTGTGTCATGCTAGAAGAAAAGGATCCGGTTCCTTCTCTGTGCCGTGTCAGCCTTATGGGAAATGCACAATAAAGAGCAGTAACAATTTATTTTCATCATTAGATACTCAATAAGGAGAAAGCAAATAATGCGTTTCTCAAGTGGCTGAGCTGATCTAAATAAACAATAGGGAAAAAAATATACTTAGAGCAACATCTGAATTACTCCTGTGATTTTTCACAAATCACGTCCTTCCAGTTGCTCTTAATAAAATGATGTAATAAACATTAAAAACCACCTAGCAAGTTTGAAATGGAAGAGTTTTCAGGATGAGCATCCTCCGTTCACATGTGCAGGGGACCACAGGAGGTTGTACACCAGCCTGATGCAGCCAGAGGAGAAGGAGGAAGATGGGCAGAACTCTGATGTCTTTCCAGCCATCACAGATGCCTGGGAGGAGGCACCAGCTTTCATCTGATTGCCGCTGCTGCATCCCCTCTCTTCCCCAGTGGGTTTCCACGTTTGGGCTTTTCTTGTACTTTCTTCAACCTCTCACCCCAAGGAAGAGCATCCAAGCACCTCCTGCTTGGTGCACTTGGTGCACTTGGAGCACTCAGGACTCCCCTTACGAGGGCAGCCCCTCCATGAAGCCCAGAGCTCCAGAATGGGAACTCAGAGAGGTTGGAGAAGGGGTGCAAGGCAAAGCTGTGGTTACACAGGGTCAGGTCATTATGCAACAGCACAGAGCACGGCGGCGCTGCCAAGTTCCAGGCAACCTGGAGCTCATTACAGATTAGTTAAGCCTTGGCCAAATTCAATAAGCCTGTTCACAAGCTTAAGGTTAAGTAAAGCCTGGCACCAAGGCAGGAACTAAATTGTGCAAAAATGGGAAACCACCTTAAGAAACAGCTCCCTGAAGACAGGCACATATTGCACTCTGCTTGTCATTAGAGATTTTAATTACAAAGGTGAATGCTGAAGGCTTGAAATGGTGAGATTTTTTCTTTTTCAAAATAAGTGAGCCCACACATTCCCTCCTGGAAGGTACTTGCTGAGATTTGCTTTCAGAGGAACAGCTGGAAGTGTTTGTCTCGCAGCACATTTCCCAGGTCTAACCTCAGCGTTTTCAGGATCCTGTGTGATGTAAGACATGGAGTGCCAAAGAGTAATTATATATCCTTGGCATAATTATCTCTGCTCTCTATCTTTTTCCCATTTCTTCATCCACCACTAAACCCTTCTGGCATGAGTTCTGAAATCCAGTTGTTCCCCTTGGATGCCAGGCCAAGCACACACCCAGAACGAGGTCCTGGTGCTGGTGTTGGAGATACCTGGACACACCACTGTGGAGAAAACAGGAATGGTCCCCACGGCCTGGTCCCACAGCTGCCATCCTTATCTAAACACACACCTCTGCAGTAAGATAAAGTTTCACTCCTGACCAACCACATGCTTACATTTTCCTCCTTCAAACTCGTAGCCAAGGGCAAGGTACAAGCCCAGAACTTCTGAGCTGTTGACACCCCCGCAGGCAAGTCAAGCCCTGTCAGGCTGGTAACTGTCAGAAGTTGTGGTCTATCAGATGACCTTTGGGTGGCCTAAACCAAATTAATTCCTACCTAGGCTGGAGTGCTCTACAGCAGGGAAGGAGTGAAATTCTACCCCCAAAAGCCCTTGCAATACGAGTTCTTCTGCCTGCAGAATAAGCTCACCCATGGTCTGGTGATGACCAAACTTCCCCAAACACACACACTATCATAGCTTATCACATGAGAACAGCATCTTCACTTGTCAAAGGAAAACCAGGCATGCCTAGCTTAAATGAAGTAAAATTTGGATGCCAAAGTACCACCAGCAATAGGTTTTTCAGCATCTCAGTGTGCAATTGCAGATACACAGGATTAACCATCCACATAGAAACTGTGGGTGTGCAGAGATGGGTGCAAAGCCATGAATCTTGTCAAAACCCTAAGGACGTTATCTTTGTGTTCCCCCCCACTCTATGCAAACTGAAATTTAACTTCAGGCAACAAACAGCACAAGATCATTTGATGCAACAGCTCTGAAAGATGCTCTGCCACATTCTGAGTGCCATGCTCTACCAACACAGCCACTTTCTGGATGGCTCTGGATTTCCTCAGTGAAGTGCAGGATGTGCCAGAGAATGACATGGGTCCAGCTGACCACAACCACAGCCCTGCAGTGCCATGCAGCACACCCAGTGATAGGCACTGAGAATGGTGCACCTCTCCAGTGGACTGGCATAATCAGAGAGGCATGAAAAGGGCACCATGGTCAAGAATAACACTCGAATCACCTTTCCCAACAGAATGAAAAATAAATCAATCAAAGCAGTGCAGTCACAAGCCTCCACATCTCTCCCTGCACACACTTGGCTTCCTGTGTTTGGGCTCGTTTAACACCAACATTAACAATCATATTCATAAGCTCTTCCAAGGCTGGGCTGTTTCTGCAGCCATGCCTTCACAACTACCCAGCTCCAGCTCCCAAGGTCCTTCCAATATTTTTTCCCAGGCAAGCCCAACAGTACCACTGCTACTGCCAGGCATTGCCCCACTGCTGACAGCCTGGTACGGGTCCGGTGCAGGCAGCACTGTATGAGAAAAATGTGGAAAGGTTGGGAAGGAAAACAGGGAGAGGGAAGTAGCCCTGGAGGCGGACAGAGGACAGTGTGGTGGTTTTCACATGCTACCAGTCCACTGCTCAGCTTGCTGCCGGCTGACACTTGACCTGCAGGATGTATGAACAGATTTTCACCAGAAAGTCCCAGTTCTCTAAGAGAACGGTGAGGGAACTGATGAGTCATGGAAGCAGAGGGTGTTGAGCAGCAGAGCTGTGCTGACAAGAACAGAGAATAAACATGACCTTTGCTGAACTTGTACAGGAATACAAAAATGTTTTAACATCTTCCAGGACATTGCCTGCTTCACCTTTGGGTAGACAGGTTTTCGCTGGAAGACTGGGAAGAAGCAGAAGGAAAAGAGAAGAGCTGCAGGGGAGCAGAGTTTGAGGAGATGGGACAGACTGATGAGACTGATGTCCCTGTCTTCTGTCAGCTACTGCTGGACTCACCTACCCAGGGGACCACATGCACCAAACCCAGGCTGCCCTTTTCTGCAGCTCCAGTGCAATGCCTGTGCCATGTGAGTCAGCATGGATCAGTGCACATTTCCTGCAAGTTAGGAGCACATCAGCTCCCTCTTGGACTTGTGGGCAGCAGCACAGCTCCATAGCTGGAGATGGGGCATGTGCAGCCCAGCCCAGAGCAAACACAGGATCATTCCCTCTCCATATGTCACAAACGGTGTCATGACTTCGGTTCATGTCAGTCCTCAGGGCCATGTCCTGCATGCTGGCAGCTCCCACAACCTCAGTATTTCTGCTTTAAGAATCTTAAACTGGGCGAGGGAAAAAATAGAGGGGAATTTTTGTGTTGAATACGTGCAGGTCAATGATTATGCAGTGATAAAAAGGTAGCTATTATGCAATTAACACATCAGCATGTGGCCATACTGACAGATCAGTGCAGAAAGGCTGCAGAGCATCTGCCTGAGCTGCCAGGGCACTGAGAGATGCAGGATGTGGGAAATCCTCAGCTCCTGCTCTACCCCACCCCAACCCATGTTGCTGTTGGCAGCCCTCAGTAGAAAGTACTGGGAAGAAGAGGAGGTAAGAATGCAAAGGGACTCACTTCCCTCTGTAATTTCATCCCTAAATGCCAGTTAAACACATTTACTATCAAAAGAGCTCAGAGTGACCACAGACCCCAAGCCACAGGAAGCAGAAGCGAAAGCAGCACCTCTGCCACTGCTGTGACCCCGTGTGTCAGGACAGTGCCAGCTGAAAATTGTCACATCTGGCATCGCCCCAATGCCTCACAGCAAGTGACACCCTCAGAAAGGCCAAACCAAAGCTGAGCAGCAAGAGGCGGCCCAGGGTGGGGAGAGAAGCTCATTGCTATTTTTCCACTTGTGAACAAATGAACTCCTATTTTATCATCAGCACCAGGGAGATTGTTTCATGAATCAGGACAAACACCACACTTATGTTTCAAATTCGTCAGAGCTGCAAGTAGCAAAAAAATCGACAGGTTTTAGTGGGAAAAAAACTTGGCAACAGAGTGGTGAGGAGGAAGGATCAGAGCAAATTTAAAGAAAGTAGGGAAGGAGTTTCCTTGCCCAAGATTTTCTCTGCACCCACAATAAACCCAGCAAAGCTAAAAGGAGAGAGTATGTACAGTCTGTAATTGAAGGAGCAAAAGCCACAGTTAAAACAATCTAAAAAGGCCAAGCCCTGAGAAAGGCAACTCAAATCCCTTATCTTTTGATGGAAAAGAATGTGCTCCCTCAGATTAATGACGTGTTTACCCGAAAGGAAATCGCCGCCCTTCTGAAGCAGCAAGTGTTTGTTCCTCCCGAGTCCCTGTTTTCTGCTCCAGAGCTGATCTCCCAAACCTCCTGTTTAAAGTCAACACACAATACGGCTTCCTGCTGCCATGGGCTCCGGGGGATCCCACCATTAACCCTCTCCCAAAAACCACCCTCCACCGCACCTGTGCATCCCCACCAACAGTGGCAGAGACAAACCAGGGGTGTTCAGATGTCACTTGGAGCTGGAGCAGGAGCAGGAGCAGCACAGGGACATCACGCTGACAGCTGCCAGCGATCTCGCCGCAGGGAGATGAATCACCCCCGTGCATAAACACCGCTCAGTCTAGCAGACAAATTAGCAGGCGTGGAGACTGACAGCGCTGTCGAGGGAAAGCACTCTGGGCGACCTCTTCTTGAGTTGCTCAGGGTTTCGGCAGCGCGTCCTGCAGATCAGCCCGCTGCAGGATGCTCTTGGAAAGAGGTTCAACATCAGCCAGTGCAAGGGTCCGCTGTGTTAGAGGAGGTACGGAGGGACATGGGATCTCTGCACTGAATACCCTCAGGTGAGCAACAAGGACTGGAGCAAAAGCGCCGGGGCTGATCTGTTTGAGGAAACCTGGAAAAAAACCTGCTCGGGATCATCATCCCTTTACGTATTTACCCTCTCTGGTAACTGCACCCCAATTTCCTCGGGAGTATCCCAACCATGAGAGCCATCAGACCACAAGCACCTCCTCTCCCTAAAGCCAATGGACCTGCAGTACTGGGTGCTGGCCAACAGCTAAAAATAGCACAAAAGGCAGAATAAACAAAGCGAGCTGCTTAAATCCGTCTCCGATGTTTGTCTTTAGCTAATGGAGCAATTTTCATTTGCAGGATGCTGTCACCTCTCTCAGATCAGGAGGTAGCCTATGCTCCCCCCAGCCACACCACATCTCCTGCAGGACTGGACTGGCTGGGAGGAAATGCTAATTTCTGCCCAACTCCCCATGCGCCTGCTTTATCTCTGCCTCAGCTCCTCGGGAAAGTGGAAAACCACTAACGCACACACGAGCACACTCAGAGCCTGCACAGGCAGCGACTCATCACAAAAGCACTGCTTAAATAAACAAAAATTTAGGAATGTGCACGTGGAAGTAGCTAGTAGAGCTGTTTGGCGCTTACTCTGTCTCTACAGGTTGGTGGGGTTTAATAATTTTTTTCCAAAAAAAAAACCAACCAAACAATGAATATTTTCTGCAGGTAGAAACTATGAAATTCTGGTTAGGAGGAAAAAAAGGAAGAGATTTTAACACAGGTGTTTTAACTTTATAAATTCTACTTATGTTTTACATTATTTAATGCTAAGCACTAGATTTACTGTAATATATAAATCCTTCCATTACTATTTGATTTTTTGATGTGGTATTTACAGCCTGGCTTGTTCAGTGGTATTCAAACCAGCTGGCAAGAATTATTTTATTCATTGCAAAGAGGACAAAAAGTACAATGTCCCTTGCTCCATCCTTCTTCTAGGAAAATAGTTTTCACCAAGGGGATATCATTATCAATTACATAATGGTATTTCTTGGAAGTCATGCCCAGAGTGCCCAGTTGTGGGAGGCTCTGAAGAACTTCTCCAGTGAAAAGCCCGAGGCTCGAGAGATCAGAATTTGGGCTGAGTCAAGGCACAACAATTGGAGGAAAATGAGTGGCAGCTGAGCGGCAGCGGCGATGACACACATCCGCTGGACTCTCGGAGTGACCTCCCCTCCGTCTCGGAGCCACTCCGTGTATGGTTTGGGACAAAGCCCAATCCATGCTGATCAAATCCCCATCTTTCTAAAGAAAGATGATACAGCTTAATCCACCAGATCCTGCCATGAGTCTTCTGCCATCCACATGACTACGGCATCCCATACTCCCAGCTTCCCATGCCAAACTATGGATATATTGTCTATATGACAGTGGTACCTCAAAAGAAAACTATTCCTTTTGATGACTTTTTGATTTTGTGTCTACAGTGACAGTTTACTTTTATTTTTGGTAGGTTTTTATTATCCTCTATACAACACACACAGCTACAGCTTTAAACCTGGCTTCAGAATGCAAATCAAACCAGTGTTTGATTTTGGAAAGGTTGAGCAAGATGTTGTCACCTAAAAGGATTTTTTTGAGTTTGTTTGAAACTATTAATTGAATTCTGTGTAAGTCATAGAATACATTTTCCCCACAAAAATCAATTTTTCAATGGATGCATTTCCCCTTCGAGTGAAAAAGAAAACCAGAAAGAACCACTGAGCCACCAGCCAGGTTAGTGAAGGTATAACCAGGATAAAATCCGTACCTACAGCCAAAAAAGGCCAAAAACTGTTAACACAAGCCAGAACATAAGATGATGAAGAGTAGATAAAGACCTATTTCCCACAGAAAGTTTTCTCTTTAGCCCAGGAGAGGAATGCAAACTACAAGTGAAGCGGCTGGAGGAAGAATCTAATATGTAGAAATTATCTTAATAAATTAAATCCCTAAATAAGGAAAGCTGATTCAGGGCACAGCTGAATTGTGACTGGAATTAAACATTGGGAGAATGAAATAAGAGGAGGTAAAATATCTCCATCATTTGAAAACGATTATGTGGTGGCACCAAAAAAAGAGGGGAAAAAATCAATGCAATTAAATAAAGCTGTCCCATCTAAACACAGCAATGGGGAGAGAGGGAGAGATTGTAGGGTGATATATATCTTCCTCAAAACAGTCAGTTTTATTAGTTTGCTAGCATTAAACAAGTTGCTGCTGAAGGAGAGCCTGCACAGGAGGTTTTATGGGAGGAATGGATAGGGAAAGCCCACAGAAGACAACGTCTAGTAGGGAACAAAGCCAGCTGAGGTATTTCAGGATTTATTTACAAGCTCTAGGAAGATGAGCTTAGCATTGCTTCGCAGGGAAACAGTGAACAAATTAAAGGTTAAATCAATGTGTGCAAAACCTCCTGTGTACATCAGGAGCTCTATTACCTACTGAGCAAGTTTAAATCTCTAACAACCTCAGCAAACCCTCTTCTGGCTCCAGGAATGGACCTGGGCCAGCCAGTCACTGACAGCACCATTCAGTGGCACACTTTGGGGTTTCAGGGGAAGCCAGGACCCTCCTCATCCTCAGCAGCACGTGGCAGAGGGCTGCTTGCTCCCATGGCCACTCAGATGGAGCAGCCTGGAGAACAGACGACTGAAGAAGAGCACCAAGGGTGTTCTATGCAAGAAGGAAGGACACCAGATTGTGCCAAGTCCTCAAGAGACCCAAAACAGTGGGTTTAGGCTGCAACAAGAGGGGGTTAGCCCGAGATAGCTGTGACTAGAGCAGGGTCCCCAAGGATGCAGCAAAGGACCCATCAGTGGAAATTTTGAGGAGCAGATTGGATGCACATGGCATCCATCCCCGGTGCAGCCCAGTCACTGCAGGAGGGCGGGACCCGCAGACCCCTCCTCTCCTCTTTACCCACCGCCCGGGAGATGCCTCGGGGCTCAGGAATCCTGCCTGGTCTCGGCAGAGCAGGGAACAGGGATGCAGTGCCAGCCCCGGGGTGCAGCAGCTGTGCTGACCCCTGAGCATCTGCCGGCAATCCAGACTGCTGGTCCTCAACACAGCCCTACTGCTGGATGTCCTCCAGCAAGGAAACACCGTGAAAACCTACCTACAAACAGAGTTACACCTCAGCCTAACCGGGTTTTTTTCTTCTAAATAAACTGCTTTAAATACCTACTTCAGAGAAGCTGGACAGAGTGGTGTAGCTTTCCTCTCACTATCTAAATAAGGCCTCTAACAATGTTATCACTTTCCAAAACACATCTGTCCCGCAGCTCCTAGCCCAGACAATTGGCAGGTAACCAGTTAATAAATGTCTTTGCCAGACTGTTGAATAGGCTGGCCCCGGCTCAAGAGTGATGTCAGGGCCATTCAATGCACTATAATTGGAAAAACCTGGGAAAAGCAATCCCATGTTTTTTAATAAATAAAGAGTGCATTAGCAGCCTCCTGCCTTTATTCACCACAGTGTGTACCTTGTTCAGTAGCAAAGTGGGATTTTACTTTTTTCTGCTGCTGCTCGCACAGTGATTTCTACTTGGAATTTGATGCCAGTTTCCAGATGTGTCTCAGGCCAGGAAGTCAGCAATCAGCCTGGATAAAGCCTCTGGGATTTGCTGCAGATCATCTTCTGACACACACATCCTTCCTGCACCCTCTCTTATGATATTGGGGCACACCCCTTGTGCCCAAAAATAAAATAAAATAACCCAGAGCCAAGCAGAAGATGCTGATTAGAATGCTTTGATCACTTTCATATTCAATCTATGGGAATATTTTTAATTAATTCAGTCCATCGAAGCCCCAGAGGCAGCATTTGAGGGATCTTTACAACAGCAGCGTGTCTATATACATAAATCACTTCAACAACTGCCGGTTCCCTGCCTGCTGGAGCAGCTCCGGGCAAAGCTCATCTCCCACAGATCCTCACCAGTGGTACCCACAGGAGAGCATCAGCTCCCCAGCCTGGCCACAGAACATTGGAGAAAGATGAATCCTCCAAAGCACTTGCCCTCAGAGGAATACATGAAGATGATAAATGAGTTTTCTGGGCTCTGTGTGAGCAACTTTGGGAAGCTAAAACCCAAGCGAGTGACGTGAAGGATGTGGTTTGCATGGAAAATAATCCCAAGCAGAAGCACCCTGACAGCAATATGTCTTTCAAACCTCCCTGCATCCCTGAGAAATGAATTACCCAGATTTCCCAGCCTGAGGAGAGGGGTTTAGCCCCACACAGCCAAGCTCCACCCTCACCCCTGCTATGTGGTACCATCTGTGCAGGACAGGGGAATCCCAGCCCAAGGGGACACAATTACTGAATTACCAACAAGATAATTTATGTTTTCCCCCTGCCAGGCATTTAAGAGGCTGTTGTTGGGCCCCTTTTGCTTGTGTTGTCATTCCTTTCATCTCCCCATCAAAGCACAACCAAATTAACACCAGCCCTCCTCCCAGTGATCACCCCCCCAGCACCTGGGAGCCACTGCCAAAACAGGAAAGCAGGCGCCTAATTGCAAGGGAGTATTTGGGAGTCACCCTACACAAAAATTAGCAGAGATATGCTAGGAAAATAAAAGAGTGGGCATTAACGGATGGCTTATCTTCTTTTTTCCGTGACTCTAATGTTCAGGACGTTAGGCCAAAAAGTTTCACATACTGTTCTGAGGAGCTGGTCAGGGAGAGGAGCATCCTCTCCTCTACTTTCACTGCTCCTTCCAAAATAACTCAGGCTGCTTTTGAGGTATGGACCACCATCATGAAAATGCAGATATACACAAGCCAAAACCACCCTGCATTGCTACTACGAAAATTTGTAGCAAGTGCTGGGTCTTGGTTATGGGTTGAGAAGTCGAGTGCTGACAGATTTCAATTCACCTGTGTTAGGTTTGCTAAAAACACTAACCTGTGCCTAGGGAGAAAGGGAATAGGGATGTCTTCTGTCTGAAGGAAGTAGGACAGGGGTCTCTGTTTCTGGAGGAGGGACTCAATTTTAAGGTGAGCGGCCAGAAACAGCTCAGCAAGGCTGGTGTTCAGACAGAACAGGGAGCCCCTCTCCTCGCTACCCACCCTTGGCAGAGGTCCCAGCCTGGGACTGTGACCAAGCCCCAGGGGAAGTGCCATCTGGAGCCAAGGGAGGATTTAGGATTAACTCCAAAAAATCAGCCAGTCCCACCCCACCCTGCAGGCAGCCTGTGGAAAGGAGCAAAAGCCCTAGGGGCCAGGCAGAGGGACTGGGTAGCCTGGTAGCAAGCAGGCTGGCAGGCCCAGAGAGGTCAGCAGCATCTGGACAAGTGACCCAGAGCACTCCCTGTCTGCTGGAGCCACTCAGCTCCTCCAGTCCGAGCTCCGGGCTGCAGGAGCCTGGCTGGCTCTTGGAGCAGGAGCGAGCCACAGCGAGAGGGAGGGGAAAAAAAAAGGAGAAAGAGCAGCAGGAAGCCCTGCTGAGAAGCCCCCTTTTGTGTAAACATGCTCCGTCCTCAGACTAAAAATAAAGGCAAACCACAGGAAGGGAGTGAGTGCTTGGACAATATCCGATTTGGTGTGTGCCTGGGTGTGAGCTGCGGGAACAGGGAGAAGAGCAGGGGACTCCACCCAGCGCAACCACACAAAGGCAGCCGGTTCAGACCTTCAAGATGGACAGGCATTCCTGGAGATTATTTAAATTCAAGTAACTGCTGCTTGGCAGATGTGCAGTCCTTTGGTATGTGCGCAGCACTCGGAAATGTTAAGAGAGGGAAAAGGCTGCCATGGCAGCAGCAGAAAAGGCAGAATGACTGCACAAGGCCCATTTTACAGGGTCAGAGACTGAGACCCAAGGCTGTGAACTGAAACCCCGTAAACCTGCCATAAAACAAGGACACAACCCAGACAAGCTGTCAGCTACAATCCAGCTCACAGGTCAAGCCTCAAAAACCACCTCTCCCTGCACGCTGCCTTTGCATCTCAGTCTCTGCTGCAGCCACAGAGACAAAGTGGAAACAACTGCATGCTCCTGAGGGCTGTGGGGAGCCCATCAGTGGAATGCCCACCCCAAAGGGGTCTCAAATGCTTCCCCCAGTGCTGGGCTTTGATGCAGTGCACGCTGCCATTGCCATCAGCTGGCTCTGGAGGTTGGAGCTGCACCACCACCTGCATATCCCACCCACAGGCTCCTTGCAGGAGGGACGCTTTGCTGGTGGGTGCCATCCCAAGAGACAGGCATCCATCCATCCATGCGGCGCAGAAAGCGTGCAACACAGCGTGAGGAGGCTCCTTGGAGCCCAGCGCTCACCCTTGGTGCTGACACACCACTCAGAGGCCTTCTGGGGAAATGCAGGGCTCGGGAACACCCCCGGACCAGCCTGGAGGGAAACCCCACTCTCACAGGGAATGGTCTGTGAAAGCAGAGAAACCCACAGCGCTCCCCTGCCACCTGTAGGGCCGCAGGTCCCACCCTAGGGCAGCGCTGCTCTGGGGTACTGGCGTTTGGGGCTTGGATCCGGCCACCATCAGCCCCATGTCCTTCCATCCACGGAAGTCCTCCTTTCTTTAGCCAGCCATGGCTAAACTGCAGCATCTGCAATGCTCAGCCACCTCATTTCCCTTCCTTTCTCTATTTTCTGTCAGAAGAAAATGACAGTGCTTAGCAGTGGAGGAAATCAAAGATGACTATGCTGGCCTCCACTTGGGCATGTTTCCTGCTGACATTTGTATTCCTCTAATTCTTGCCTCCTGGTCCCATGTTCACTTTCCTACCATCAGGTCTCACCTCGAGTATTTATTTTTCTCTACTATTAGAAAGGTCTCCTACGAGCACAACCAAAATGCAGCACACACTTCCCCCCAGCCCCATTTCCTTTAGAAAACAACTTCCTATGAAACACAGCTGTTTGGAGCAGGTCACTTGTTTTCTCTGCACAACATGCCACAACAACACAACTGTCCTTGCTTCATTCTCATTTACAAGTATCTGCTGAAACTTTCACAGGCTTTCATTTGAGGCATTTCTTACATGCTAAATATAAAGTGCAAATGCCTTTCCATAAGGCTCTGTCTGACAGGGGAGCAGCTGTTTCTGTCCCCATGCCACCGTCCTCACACACCACACCAGCAGCACGAAATAAAACAGCAGCAAGCACGACACTTGTGCCACCGGTGCTACGAGTACCCACATGACACCTCCTGCCACCCAGCCCAGCAGCTGAATCACAGCTGTCAGCCAAAACTGAAGATCTTTCCTTCAACTCACTTTAGTAGGTCACTTGCAAACCCCCAAGGTGCTGCTGGACACAGAGGAAGCCAAGAAAAAGGTGACACCTTCTGTTTACTCAGCTAATTACACTTCATTATTGCTGGAGTGGCCGCTGCCGCACTCGTGGGCCCCTTCCACCACAGCAACCCACGTCCTGGGATGTGTTTCCCAGCAAACAGACAGAGGGAAGGGAACAGAACTTGAGGTGTATGCAGGGCTGCAGGTGGGAGCACTGAACCTCCGCCTTGCCTGAGCTGGAGCTGCCACTGCAGGCTGAACCCAGTCTGGGAAAAGTTAGCACGAGAACTCCCACTCGTGGCTCCTGGAAACCCCAGCAGTCGCCTGCCCTCACCCAGCTCCCTGCTCAGATCCCCTGCACAGCCCTGGGCCACAGACCCAGCAGAGTGGACAGCACAGGACAGCACAGCCAGAGTCTAAGTGACCTCGGTGGTCTCTGGGACAAGATCTCCATCACTCCAAGTCACAATCCTCCATTTTCATGGGCACAATGCTTAATGCCTAATTAGGCAGCAGAAGGCTGCAAAGAACACTGCAAACACAGATACTGTCTGTTGTTAGAAAACCTCCAAGTGCAACGTAAGAACACAAATTGAGAGCTGAATCCCTGGGGTTAAACACCTAAAATAATAAGGCATCTTCAGTCATGCTCTGGAAATACTCCTTGCAAAATTATGGGTTGTCTCTAAAAGATCAGTTCCAAAGGGCAGGGGACACATCTGGAAGCTCTGAACTCTACCTCTGCCCAAGTGTGTGTCACTTCACAAACACTCCTAGGGAGAAAACCCCAGGGAATTAATGCCTCCTGACTCCAATGCGATGAAGCCCCAGTTTTACCTGGATCAAGGTGAGTAAAGGAGCCAATGACAAAGTCCAGTGTTGAGACAGCCAGCAGGAAGAGCAGCAGGAGCTGGAGCCTGATGATCCACTTCACCCCAGCCAGGTTGATCCCCAGCAGGCCGAGCAGGACAGCCAGGGAGATGCCACGCACTGCCCAGATGTTGCTGAGGCTCAGGACATCTGCAATGGACTCTGCAAAGCCAGTGATGTACATGGCACCTGCAACACACTGAGGGACACAGCTCTGTCAGGGCCCCGCGGGAGGAAAAGGGATCCCCACCCACAGCCCCCATGCCGGGCTGCAGGAACTCTGCTCAGACAGACAGACAGACATTTGCTGTCACAGTACTACCTTTAATGTAACTCTGGCCTACAGGCACTGAACCTTGTTGCTGTAAGACAGCACACTGCCAAGGCAGCAGAGCTACTGCCCGGGCAAACAGCAAAGGCTGGGTGCTAGGGCCAGCAGCCCAGCAGCGTTCCACTGGAACATTTACCCTCTATTAACACTCCAGCAGAAACCACACTGGCTTCTCTGAGAGAGAAAAGGATGAGTCAACCTCTGTGTTTCTTCCCTTCTGCTGTTTCTCTGGAGGAAAGGGTCCCAGTTCAACACCTGCCTGAAGAACAGCAGTTTGTTTCCCCCTTCATTGCCTCCCGGGGCTTATTTTTAACTCGGTGTTTAGTTTGGATGCAAACGCTGACGTTTCACCGGTTCCCCATCTCGCTGCTGGAATGGAGCCTGCGCTTTTGAGGAGAGCACATTGTGTGAGCCGTGCCCCCCGGGCTCCCAGGAAAGCTGCCTGTTTGCCTTGCAGCAGGACAGGACACATGCTCTGCCCCGGGTGGCTGAGAGCCTGCAGGACAGGACATCTGCAGCACAGGCTCAGGCCTCAAACACCACTGCAGGGCAGCAATCCCAAATACCAGGACGTTTCTCTGCAGAAATTCCCACTAGCTGGGAATTTCAGCAACAACCCTTTCCAGTGCATGGCATCCCTGGAAAATCAGGCCAGGGCAGACAGCTGCATTTGATATGGCTGCTATGACTTTGGATCCTGCAACCCCACCATCCCTGTCCACGGATGAGGGAGGGGCAGCTCCCACATGGCTGGAAGGGAGAAAACCCCCACCCAAGCCAGCAAGAGCAGAGCCCTCATTGACTGCAGATCCCCCACCTGGGACAGACCCAGCACTGCTCTGGACAACCTGGCTCATACCCAGGAGCTGCAGGATTTCTGTGGTTTTCAGCAAGTTCATGGCATTCATATGTTCAGACTCGGACACCTACAACTTGGAGGTCCTGCAGGATTCACTTCCATCACAGGCAGGCACCTAGATGGGGGGAACCAGACCCTGAGGGTCTGTCTCTGCAGCACGTGGCCAGTCATTCCCCACTTGCTCCAGTCAGAGCAGGGAATAGGGAATACCCCATTTCTGGCAGTAGTTGCCTTATGACAGAGGTTACAGCACTCCCTGAGCCCCCTGTAGCAAGGGCTCAGCCTGCAGCTGGTGCAGAGCACGTTGGACAGAAAGCACAGCCGAGAAGGGGAAGGCATCAGCAGCTTTTGGGAGCAGGCAAAGCGATTTTAAGTGAGTTGCCAGCTCCCAGCCTGCAGTCCCTGTGCACACGGGATGCCAAGTCAGGGGCCAGGGCTGCTGCAGCCCAGTTTTTATGACCCTCAGGACAGGCTGCAACCTGATTGCTTTCCCAGACAGGGTCCTCTCGGAGAGCAAGAGTGGAAAATATGACAGGAAGGATTCTCATGTGTGGCCCTTTTCCATATCTTGGCTTGTAACTGGGTTCAGTTTGTATTTTATGGACACTTGCTTTTAATCTGGAGTGAAAGGAGAAGAGGGGATTATTTTTGGTTTGGGGGCTGTTAAGGGGTTTTGGAGATTGCTGTAAGCCAGTCAGTTAAAAACAAACCTCCATAAAAATGCTTCTCTGCTCACCACACTTTACACTGTTCATAACATCTTTATGGGGGGAGAGGGTTAAGTTACTGCAGGTTTAAGTGATTATTTTCCATTCTTTATGCATACTACTTGTGTATTTTTGTGCTTCACCACCACAACAGCTCCTTGGGATGTTTCAGAAAATCCAGAACTGTGACTTTTGGCTCACAAGAAGTCAATTAGCTGTGGCCCTTACCCCTACCCAGCTCTCCTCCCACACCAGCTCCACTTCTGCTGGCTCCCACAAAGAAGTAGCCAAGGCTTGCCCGATCCCTAAGGGTATGTGGAGCATGCCAAGGCCAACCTTCAGTCCACAGCCACTCACCAAGCTTTGCTTGGCCACCCTGACCTCTCCTGCTTTGTTTAATTTCAGTCTCCCGCCAGCAAGGGCATGTCCTGGCAATGGGGCAATTTGGGATGGGAGGACATGTCCTGCATGGCTTGTCCAGACACTCAGCTCCTCCACCAGAGTGCCCCATGCCAGGCAGCACATTGCCATGCACAGGCTTGCTCCTGGGGAGCAGCCTGGGGCTGAGTGCTCCCCATGGTGCTCTCCCATGTTGTCCAGCACAGTGGAGCATTACTCAGATTTTACCTGAAACATTACTTTTTGCAGCAGGACAGCACAAAATTAATATCTGCAATGCAAAGTTTCCAAATTTTCTTTGAATAACTTTTTTTAATTACCTGGCCAAAAATGTAAAGGAGGCCAACGGTGCCCCCTACTTGACCTCCAAGGACAGTAGAAATCATGGAGTAGACTCCTCCACTTCCAATGCTGCACTTCTCACACACCCCAATTCCAGACAAGACTGTGACCAGGGCAACCAGAATGACAAAGGACACCAGAAACATGCCCATTACAATGCCAGTGTTTCCCTGGAACGAAATGAAAAAAAAAAAAAAAATTCAAATAAAGATTAATTGACACCAATCTGCTGGGACAGAAAAAAGGAACTACCCACTTCTAGTCACTAGTGATCTATGAATCTGGAGTCATTACAGATTAAAACACACACACAAACACCCCTACTTGTCTAATTAACATAATTGATTGCCAAATTTACCACCTTTATTAGCACCCCTTTGATGAAAACATGTCTTGTCTTGGGGCTGGGCAGACCTTTGCATGAGCAGGTTCTGCTCTGTCAATGGGCTCCTCCGTGAATCACTGATTCTGTCCTCTGGTTTAGAAGGAATGAGGTCAAACAATGATTCAGCCACCACAGTCAGGGGATCACTGCCTGTCTGCATGGTTCAGAATGACATGCTTTAAAAAAACCCGAAAGACTTTCATAACAAAAAGTAGTTTCAAAATTGAACCCCTGGGATTTGCAACAACTCATTTATTAACAGCATCAAGCTTGCGTTTTAATTTTTCACAACGTTTACCTTTGAAAGCTCTGATCCTTCCGAACAATGAGATCCCACAGAACAAAACCCCAAAGGCAACACAGCGTGGAAGACAAATAACACTCTCATAAAGTAGCATGCACCGTCCCTTATCTGCGGGGCGTACGCAGAGTGGCAGGTGGCTCTCGCCCTGCCTGCACTCGGGGGAGTTTTCTGCAGAGGATTCAGCCCCACGGAAAAAAAAACAAACCCTTCCTGCTTGGGGTGGAGGGAGAGCCCCAGGAGGAGCTGCTGCACCCACCACGGTCTCACTGTGGGGTGAAGAGCAAAAGCCTCTGAACAAACACAGCTGCAGGTCCCCGTTGGCAGCTTGAAGGGCCAGCACAACCCCTTCTTTGGGGGGTTCAGTTTGCCATTTAGGGCCGAATTTGCAGAAAGACAAGGTGCTTAGGACCTCCAAAAGCATTTAAGAACTCTTCTGAGCTCAGGACCTTCCCACTCTCTCGCACATGGCTGTAATTTATTTTCCAGGATCAGGAGTTTTCCCTTGTGCTCCAGCCCACCTTCCCCTGCTGACAAATCACTCAGGCCAGTGCACAGCAATCAGAAATCTCCTCCAGTGCCCAGTGCTTTGTTAACATCTGGCTTCCCTTCCTTTACTCATGTCCCAGGCCATGTCCACATCCCCTCTTTCCAATCTTGCCCCAGCAATGCACATCTCTGAGGTCACACTAGCCGTGATGGGGTTTTTATCATTAGCACTAAAAAGCTGCTTCTCTGCTCTGGGGTTGGTTGAAATCCCAGATTTTTTTTTTTCCTTTTCTCTTTTTTGTGAAAAAACAGAAACATATCCAGGATGTTGCTATCATCATGAAAACCTATTTTGGTTCATCATCCTGCTGCCTTTGACAGGGGTGTTATCTGGTCAGCGGGGAACAGAGCCAAGGCTTGCTGTAAACACAGCTGTGGTTGGGTCAGCACCACAGCCCACTCCAACCCCGTGCTTCTTTTTAAAAGGACAATTGTTCTTTTTCTTCAGCTGCTTAGCCCAGGTTAAATGGTTAATAAATATGATACGCTTCAGTTAAAAAAAAAAAAAAAAGGCAAACATATGCAAACATTCACTTAGCCTTGGGCTTTTCCAGAAAGGTGGTGCCAGGCTATGGCAGCAGTTAATGGGCAATCCAACGGGTCCCACAGAAGAAAGAGTTAACACTAAGACCCGAGGGGAAATGCTGGACTCACGGCAACAATAGCAAGCAGAGAAAGTGGGAAGAAAAAGCCCCCATTAAACACTGATGCTTATTTATGCATGCGTGCTGGAAGGGGTTAGAGCAGCAGCAATCCCCGTTGAACGTTTCAGCAAGATTAGGTCCCCTGGAACTGCAAAGCTTCACCAGTCCCGGCTCCAGCTCTGGAAATTTATAGCAAAAGCCTGACTCTGGGAATAGCTCGGCATATGACTGTCCTCTGCCAGGGGAGCTCTCTGCCAACCCTGACTTCTCCTCCCTTCCCTTTCATGCTAGCTTCCAGCTGGTTCAGTTTTTCTTTTATTTACTGGCTTTATTTATATTTGTGTTTGCTCCAGCAGTAACTTCCTTTCAAAGGAGGTGTGGAGGAAATAAAATCAGAGGAAAAAGGAAGCTAGAAAATCATCCCAACTTCACCACCACAGCAACTGCAGGTCCTCACAACACCTCCAGTGATGCAATTTTCAGTGCAGAGTGCAAGTCTTCCTGCTCCTTTTGGAAGATGTCCACCATGCCTGTGACAAGAACTCTGCCTGAAGCTCAAATCCCACCCATTTCTGGAGAAGCTTTCCTTCTTCTAAGGGGAAATTTTGAGGCTTAATAGAATGTTTTGCATCAGGAGGGGACAGTATTCCAGGCTCTGACCCTCAGTGAGATACTATTATGGAGCCAGCAGTGGAAGTTCCTTTCATAGCAATGACAATTTCACCTGACTGAGGATTCCCCATTCAAAAAATCGCGGACTCCAACACTGACATGTTTGGAAGAGACCTCCTTCAGTGGTGTTGGGAAGATGGACAAGTGGCTGTAACTACCTGTTGAGGTTGTTTTGCCTCAACAACACAACACAAGTGTGTCCCTGTTCATTGTCAAGGTTGATTGTTGTGTTTTTCTCCCTGAAAGCTAAAAGAGGAAACTGCTCACATAGACCACTTCAGCTACACATTTTAGTGGAACTTTTTGAAACGCTACAAAATACCAGAGAGCATGAGCAACATCTGTAAGGCAGAGCACAGAATCCAAAACACTTGAGTGATGATGGAGATACAAAGCAAGGAGGGGCAGAGGAAAATGTCTGTTCAAACCTTCAACCAAGTCAGCACTCACTCACCACGAGCCATCCCGTCCTCAGGAAAAGAACCACTCCAAAAATGTTGATCATGCAGGAGGTGAAGACCCCATCCCACGTTCCAAAAAGCACCGGCTCCCACACAAACAGCTGGATCTTCCACCAGGGCTTGGTCTGCGTTTGAGATACCTAGAGAAAAGCAAAGCCTGGGCTCTACCTCTCATGTTTTATGGGCAGGCTGCACAAGTGGTGCCACAGGCAGCCACCAACAGCTGCTAAGACACCTCTTTGCTGCAAGGTGTCCCTAAGATGGAGGGGCTGTCAGGCTGTTGGGATCCCTGGGCCCTGAAAGAGAGGGCTCCCTGCAATACCCTGTTTCTATTCTTGTAGGATAAACAGCTACTGAGCCTCAGTGAATTAACCTCGATGCATGAACCAAAAACACCATTCAAGGGTCCTTCACAGAGCCTGCAGCTACACACTGGGCTTCTCCTCCTGTCCCTACCAAACGCTCCACCAAGGCAAGCAGGGTCCTCAGTGCATGGGAGAAGTCTCTTACAGGATATGACAAACCAGGCTGGGCCAGCTTGGACCAGCAGAGTAGGTTAAGATGGTCTTCCCATCACAGTCATGTCTGATCAGGACCCTTTGTTTCTCGAGGAGACACAGAACTCTGGTACTTGGGGCACGGTGAATTTCCAGAGTGGCTGGAACCAAGATCTGAAACTCCTGGGAAACTGCAGTTTTCCTATGGCAACTGCTTCCTATGCCTCTGGAAATCAAATCTCCTCTTTCCCTTTCTAAGTCATACACCTCAGATTTACACAGCAAAAAGAAGGGTAGTTTTGTTACTTCAGTCCTGCTCACTTGCCACAGAGATGACCAGGAGTGCAAAGACCATGGAGATAGAAATTTGGGAAAGGGAATGGCTCTCTGACATACCTGCTGTGCTTCCTCATGGAAGAGCTCTTGGACATATCCCTCACTTCGGGCACCATTCCGGCTGAACATCGTCTCCTCCGCGTCACCTCTGCCTGCCCAAAGCACAGCTCTAACACATCCACAGGCAAAGTTGATCCGAGTGGAAGGTCAGCTCAGTCAAATTCCTGCAGTGCTGAGTCCTCCATTGTAGAAGATTCATGGTTTTATTCTGGCTTTACTGTGAAAGCAGGAAAGATGAAGACACGACTGCTGCTTTCTCAGCCTGCCAAAGCACAAGGCCATTGTCCACACAGTCAATAGCAGCTCGTAGCAGATGTTGAACCAGAGTGACACCGCAGCAAGCAGAGAGCAATGCTCCCCCAGCACCCTCCCAAGCCCTGCTCCCAGCACAGGCTCCCCCATCAGCCCTACATTTAACAGCTCTTGGTAGCCTTTTCCAAATCTGCCCCCAGCATCCTGTAGCACTGGCTCCGCAGCTTCACAGTGTTGTCTGCTAAATGCATTTCCTCTCGTTTGTTTTAAATCTGGTGCCTTGTAATGTCATTGTATCCTGTGCTCCAGTGACATAGGATACATGGATTATTCACTTCCCAGCACCACTCATCACTTCACAGCCTTGATCACGTCTCCTTCAGCTGTACCTTTTGCAGACTAAGGTCATGCCATTGTATTCAGTTACGCACAGTCTCCCAAACCAGCTGTGAAGAGAGACTTTTTGGCAATTTCTCAGTACAGTACACCATGCCTAGGTAAGACAAAGAGGGCTTCAGCCAGAGGGGAGCAAGGCTTGCTCCACAAATGTGGAGAGGGCAGATTGTCTGGATCATTGGCTCTCCTGGGGCTGGTAGTTTGCTGGCCTGTTGAGCCCACAGGCTTACAGGGACCAACCATGATCACACAAGGCTGGTGCCAATGGCTGGACACCTTACCTGAGACCAGAGACCAAATTAATCACAGGCACAGGGTAGGAATCTCTGACTCCTCAAGCCTACAAACTATGGAGACACGGCAACCAACAGAAATGTGCTTTGCCTATTGCACAGGGACAGAGACACACAGAAACTACTCTGTGTCACTCAGGATTTCTGCACCAGTGTATGAATGCCTTTCACCATCCTGCCCATATTACTCTACTTTGAAATACCCAATAATAAATAACCAAAGCAGATGCTGCTCCACCACAGTGTTTCAGCTGCAGAAGGTCTCCTGCAGCTGGGGTACAATGGCCAGCACAGGAAGTTTTTCTTTGCCCTGCCCACATAGCCAGTTAAGCAGCACCAAAACCGTAAGGGTTCACTGATGTCCTGCTGCTGCCTCCACGTTTTTTGAAACAAACAACCCTTCACAATATCACAAATGGTTGCTGTTACAGGGAGATTGGGGCTTCAAGCAGGGCAAAAGCAGCAGAAGCAGATGAACTCTAAAGAAACAAAGCTTGTGTTTTTATTCAAATAGCCACAGTAATAAAAAATGGAAGAAAATACACAACGTGAAACAAGATTACAATTGAATAGCCATATTCTCCTAAGAATCCCCAATGCAATCCTTCCTCAATAGAGGCTTCACTCAGTAAAGCATTCACTGGGGTCATCCAAACTCCAGTCTGCCACAGCAGTCCCATCTGGATGCGGAGAAACAGGGAGGCTGCAGCCCTGCAGCTCCCTGCTCTCCTAAACCACTCCACCAAGGGAGCCAGAAGGAGCTGGCCCCAATGCCCTGCAGTAGCTCAGGGCTGAAATGGCTCACTCAGTGTATCTGGTGGGTAACATTACAGGGATAGGTTTGATGCACCCATATTTCCCATCTGAAACTTGCAAAACACAGAAAGAAGGGCTGCATGCGTGGATTTCAGACCTGAAGCACACCTAGCTAGAAACGTTACCCACCTAGACATTTAAGTCCCCTTATCTCACCATTTCCCTCCTTTTTCTCTGCTTTAAAACCCTTCTCCTGCCCTGTACTCCGGAGCCCTTTCTGCTCAGCTACTGCTCACCTTGGTTTAAGATCTTCCTCCTCCAAAATCACAGGAAATTGCCTCTGCACTGCTGCTCCCCTGTGGCATTTCCAACTGCCTAAAATCTTATTACCCAATTCTGTAATTATTTGCATCCCACCACAACTCATGGATCCATTGGTCCCTACAAGGCAGCCAAAGCAAACACAGGAGGGGGTGTAAAGCACAGAAGCAGGAGCTGAACAAACGTGCCAGGGCAGCCGCTGCACGCACAGCCACATCCCAATCCATGACCATGCAAGCATTTCTGCAGTTTAGGGTCTGCAAGTGGAACGTCCTTGGGGCAGGAGCCCTCCTCTTGCCCCACGCAGCACTCTATCAGCACAGGGATATTTTTGGGCACTATTTTGTATCTAGGTCACCAAACGTGAGGAGGCTTTTTCTGCTATACACACCAGCAGCATAAATAAACTAAACAGGCACAATTTTCCTCTAATATAAGTAAGCCTCTAACTTGAAAGTAAATTGATGTTATTTTTCCTAAGGTTTCTGCCAAATACACTAACCAGTCTATAAATTAAAGAAGAACGTCTGTTTTAATCTTTCCATACCATTTAGCACTCGAGAGAGCAGAAGAGCATTAGCAAACCTCGCAGAAACATTACAAAGGCTCATCTCCTTTTCCTGCAACACTTCCATATTTAATTGCAAAACCAGATTCCTATAGATTAAATTCCTGTGACCTTCATATCCTTTCAAAGCACTATTTTATTAATCATCACATTAAAGCTACTTCTGAGCTAAGCGTTGCTGCTCTGAGCTGCTCAACAGCCGGCTGATTTTGGAGAGGAAAGGTTAACGCCTTCCCAAGCACAACTGCGTGTGGTCCCACGACCTCCGAAGCCTCCCTCCCCCAAGGGACCCAGCAGCCAACAGCATTTTAGTTTTAATATACCCCTTCAACTCCTCTCCGGGTCAAGTTCTTAAAAACATCTAATTTAGGCGACTTTTAGGAAGGCACAATTAAAGGGAAATGCAGCAGCCATCAGTGCAGCGAAGGTAAAGCCAGAGCGAGCAGCGCTCGGCTATTCCCAGTTACTCATTTACTGCACCAGCCAGGACAATTACCCGGCTCGTTTTGTTTTCACATATCTCCGTGGTGTAACGAAGGCTGCGGAACACCAGATGTGGGAAACGAGCCCGGGCTCTCCCCAGTAGCTTCGATTTCCCGGTGTGGCCGGAGCGCTTTGGTTTGGCAGAGGCCACAGCGTTGCCAACACCTTCGTGCCGCGGGCTGCGGCCACCGCCACACCGGGCTGCCACCCCTGCCTGGAGCGCTCCGACTTACCCGTTCCCTCTCCCGTCTGTTTGTTTTTCCTTTTTTTAATTCATTTTTTTCTCACATTTTCCGGTTTTTTCCCCTTGTTTTTTTGGGGTTTTTTTTGTTTTTTTTTTTTTTTAATTTTTTTGTTTGTTTCCCTGGTTTGGGATTTTCTCTCTTTTTTTTTTTTTTCTTTTTTCTGGTTTTTTTTTTCCTTTTTCCTGGTTTTCTTTTACCTTTTTTTTTTTTTTAACTTCCTCCCCACGCCCTTTTTTATTTGCCTTTCTTTTATCTTTTACCTTTTTCGGGGCGACCCTCTTTTCCACCTTTTTTTTTTCCCCCACCACGGTTTCTAATTTTCAGCTTTCCTCTCTCCCGTTTATCTCCCTCCCTCCGCCACCTCCGCCCCGACCGAGCCGCCGCAACGCCGGAGGGAGCAGCGGGCAAAGCCAAGCCAAGGCCGGCGCCAGCTGCGCGGTGCCCGGGCGGCTCAGGCTGGTCCCCATCCCGGCTCGGGGGTGTCCCACGGTGCCGACCCCACTCACCTGGCGGCTGCCGGGCCCTCCCTCCCTCCTTCCCACCGGCTCCCGCGGCGCCGCCTCCCGCCGGGGCGGCCCCGGGCGCTGC
>VZTJ01004575.1:304209-351817 GCA_013397795.1 Orthonyx spaldingii
CACGTCTGCCCGGGCACCGCGCCCGCCCCCGCAGCGGCAGCGGCAGCGGCATCTGCCCGGCTCGGGCCGGTGCCACCCGCGCCCGGGACACGCCGCTGCCCGGAGCGCCGAGACCCCGCAGCGCCCGGCCCGGGGAACCGAACTCAGCAAGGGCTGGGAGCAGATTGCCGCTCAATCTGCAGTTCTCAGGAGTGTGACTAAATAAGGGAATAAATAAACAAATTCATAGCTGCTCGAGGAAACGCTGGCCACGGGGAAAGGGGGCTCTGGTTCCACACAGGAGCGGCTGCAGCGACGTTTCGATAGGAACTCGATCCAGTCCAACTTCCCAGCCCTGGGCTGCCAAGAAATCCTGTGACCCTGTGCAAAAGCTCCATCTGAATTAAAGGCACGAATTTTGGATAGTCTCAATATAAAGAGGATCAAATCTAGGGCCAACCACCCTTCCTTAGAGCTCCTGTGGCACACATCGATTTAATTTACTTCCAAAATGAATTAGAGCCATTTTAATTTTCAAAAAGAATCCATACAAGACATCCATGCAATCCAGTGAACCTGTTTCAATTTTCCTGCAGAGGAAAAGTATGAACAAACCTTTATTCTTGGATAGAAACACCAAATTTCTGCAAGTGGCAGAAAAAGAAAGCAAGAGTTCAGAGAAGACAGATGACTCCTCAAAGGAGGATGAAGCCTGAGGAAATCACAGAACGGCTGGGGTTCGAAGGGACCTTAAAGATCACCTCATTCCAACTGCCCTGCTTTGGGCAGAGACACCTTTCACTACACCAGGTTGCTCAAAGCCCTGTCCAACCTGGCCTCGAATACTTCCAGGGATGGGGCATCCACACACAGCTTCTCTGGGCAACCTGTGCCAGTGCCTCGCCACCCTCACAGTAAAGAATTTCTTCCCAGTTTCTAATCTAAACTGCTCTCTTTCTGTTTGAAGCCATTCCTGTTCATCCTGTCACTACATGCTCTTGTCAATAGTCTCTCTCCATGTTTCTTTTAAGCTCCGTTCAGGCGCTGGAAGGCTGCAATTAGGTCACCCCTAAGCCTCTTTTCCAGCCTGAACAATCCCAATTCTATGGATATCTCCCCAGGATACCCCATTCCTGGAATATTTCGGAAGCTGTCCTCCACTCCCTTCTCTTTACAACTACCAGGAAACAGGTTCAGCCAGATTCTCCCATCACGAGGCCCAGTGAAAAATCTGAAATAAGTATCTTGAATTTGTTGCGGAACTGATGAAGAGTCACTAATTCTCAGAGGATCAAGCCCTGTAGACTGCCTGCCAGCACTTCTGTGCCCCCACACACACACATGTGCACACCAGTGCTAAAGAAGTTTCTTGGGCCAGCTGCTACTGCCACTGGCCACTGCTGAACACTCCTTTGGGAAAGCCTGCCTCTGCACTGGAAAGAACCACAGGAGAAAACCAGTAAAAGGTGTTTTTTCAAGGACCGTAACTGACACATTAAAATCACCAAGCACTGCTAAGAAGCACTTTCAGGAATGCTCGGTGTTGATCTCTCTCTCTTCCTATTTAAGTCATGGCAATTCTCAACATTTTCCTGCTTATCAAGACAATCCTTTCAAGAGCAGGAGCACTCCTTCAGCAGGGCTGTGCACATTTTGGAACCAGTGTCTCCATTTGAGTCTTACTCCATACCACTTTCAGGCCAACATAACAAAAAGTTTGAGAAAGTTTTCTAAAAGCCCTAATTAAAATTCTCTCTCATTACGTGAGTACCTTAGCTCTAGAGGGAATAAAAGGAGGGAAAAATGAAACTAAGAGTTAAAATAGTTTTCTCGAAGTCCAACTCTTGAGTGCTTTCAGGGCTAGCAAAGAACACTGTGAATTCCACAGACCAGCTAGAATCCTCTCCCTCCAGTTAAGTCGATCCTGGGGACTGGCAGATGGAATCATCCAAAGTCTGGCAGGCCCCATGTATCGGACTTCCTGAACTGCGATTTGAGAAGACTTTTGATGATCCATGTGGTGTCACTCAGTGGAAATTGTTCCAGGGAATGGAGTCTGGAAATGGATTTAAGAGAGTAAAGAGGGTGACAAAAGGTTACGTGGGATAGAACAGGTATGGGAACAATAGAGGTGTCAAAGATATAAACGTGGCCACCAGAAACAGCGAACGCAGAGCGCAGAGGTCAGTCAGCAAGAGCAGATGTGAATTTGAAACATCCGTAAGTCTGAGCCATCCTGTGAAATACAGAAAGGATTGATTCTTAATAGGATGGATATTAATTCTCACCTACCTCATCACCATCTTCTTCAGCTGCCAGACATACATGTCTGATAACACAGCAATGTGCAATTTCCATGTACACACACAGCATGAACTGTGAATAAACTATCCAGTTTAGCTAATCACATCACTTAATGACCTACAAACCCTAGACTGAAAGTAAAATGGGCTGTGACATACAGAGTATGTTCGCAGACTAAATGAAGAGACAATCTTTTTCAAGTTCACTCACAGCTGCAAACTGTAAAATACTTTGCCTTTAAAATGGATTTTTACCTGGTGTTGTTTAGTGTATGTAATAGCAGTTATCAACATAATACCTGAGCATCACTACAAACCCATTCTTGTTTCAATTCCTTAAAATGGATTTTCAGGCAACAACTCCGTGAGAGCCAATACTATCAAAGTGCATTTCCACACCCGCTGTGGGGACTCACGCTGTCCTCACGGCTCATTTTCGAGTAGCTGCAACATCCATCACTCTAGCTACGTGTTTGACTTGGAGACGGATCAATCATCTTGTTCACTTCCTTCACGGTAACAGATGTTGTCTTAAAGAAAATCCCCGTTTCAGAGTCCTGGTTTGCAGGAAAAGTCCCACTAGTACCCTTGCACTTGCTTATCTGTCTGAGTTGTACCTTTCTTAGGCTGTTCTAGCTATAATTAGCTTTATAACAATGACGATTTCAGGAACTGGCAAGACAAATGGAAGAAAATGCAGGACTTGAGAGAAAACAAGTCATCCTTTCAGCTTCTGATGTCATCCTCTGTTTTGTTCTTGCACATTACTCCATGGTTGAGATTACCTCGCAATTACCCTGAATATTCCCTGCACTCGCAGTCATTGCTTTATCATCTCTCATGACTCAGTTTGTCTTGTGACAAGACCAGTTAAAAATGTGCTGCTCCTGAAGAGCTTTCAGAGTATAATACTTACACATTTTGAACAGTCATTATTTATAACAGAGAAATATTTTTTTTATAAATTACACAGCTAAAATAATGGATCCTTTTGGTTTCATTTGGGCCAGGCTAGTGCTTTTGATCTAACAAAAGCTGTTACTTTTGCCGCTGTGAAATGGCACTAATGATCACATCTGACCATGAAAACGAAGATTCGATGTGAATAAAAGTGAAAATTACATGTTCAGCGGTACTACTTGTATTTCCATATCTGCTGAGAAGGTATCACCTCCTCTAAATGAAGGCAGCTACATACAAGCTACTGCCAAGGCACTGCTCTATCTCAAAAGATGTCAGCACAAAGCCTGGTCTGGGACTAGGCACCACATTTCTAGCCAAGGGGTCTGGAAGACACAGCTGCTACCCAATGAAATCACACAAACAGTGATCACACAGCAACATGTCTTGGCTCTGCTGTGGTGGAAGACAGGCAGAGCTGCCCAGGGAGATAGACTCCGAGTGGAAGTAACAACAGTGACTTGTACACCCACCAAACATCCAGAAGTGGGTTTAAATAATGGAAGCAGGAACTGGATTCCATGCTTTCTGCATGATGTGCACAGCTGCCAACACCAGCAAAAGTGATGTAGGCTGGCTGGACTGCAAGACCCACACAGACATTTTAAAATGGAACCTCACCAAATCATCCTATTTAATCTCTGCCAGTGCCTTGTACCCGTATGCATTCGAAGCAGATGGTGCAGCAGGGATGTCACGAACCTGAAGACCAGCCCTGGTGTGAAAGGGGAGGGCGCTGCACAGGAGGCAACTCACCTGAGCAACCAGGGCAGGGCTGTTGGCTTCGGAAAGGACAGCACAGATGGGCTCCTTTTTAACCCCCTGTTCCAGTGAACAGCTCTCTTCTTTAAACTCCATGTCTTGACAACTAGAGCAGACAAAAAAGCAAACAATATTCTATAGAAGACTATCTTCTGTTGATTTGGCAAGTGCAATGCAGAAGACAACCAACAAATGAGATACTTTTTGAGACTACCTCCCTAAGCCAACACACCTCCAAATCTCCAGACTTTCATAAGCTGCTGTCTATTCTGAAACCACAAAATAATTTACCCTGTGCCCTGCAATAAAAAATATTAACTTCAGATATTTTTAATGCCTCTAAATAAACAAATAACCAATTATTTTACAGAAAACTGCTTCCTGCTAGCAACAAAAAAAAAAAAAAAAAAAAAGAAAATAAATTTAAATGGACTGTTTTTCTCACTCAACACAAAATGTAGGTTCTGATAATTCTTTTCAATATCAGAATGTTGAAAAGTATCTTTTCAGTATCACTTTACTCTTTGACAGTGTTAATCATGTAAGTCAATAAGCAGATGTGATCAGTTTTGATTTCTTATTTCCACCACATAATTAAAACAAATGAAAATCAGTATAATTAATGTAAGTGAACAGAAAGACAAGCAGGGTGGCTGAGTACATAGACACTACGTCATCAGGCACGTCGCAGAGTCGGAGCGCACCCACAACTTAAAACTATTAAACATGAAACCACTAAAAGCACTTACTATGCTGGCTGGATGTTAACATACCATGTGAATTTTATAAGGTATTTTAAAAAGGCAATAGCGTAACGTGCACACTGGAGTGATTGAAACCAAGTCCTGTCCAATGCCAGAACTGTGCTCACACCCTGCTCCAGGGGTACACAAAGGCCCTCAGAGACAGCAGTGCCTCCCACGGCTCAGAGGGGCTGACCAGGGGCATTTCCTATGGCCAGTTTCAGTCTGTGCTGGTGCAGTCAGTGACCACCCCTGCCAGGGCTGCTGCCCCCAGGTAAGACCTGAGAGCAAATCTCCCTTCTCTGCTACTGCCCAATCCAGCCAGCTGAGCCCACCTCCTCAGCAGGGTGCAGGCTGAGGCCAGACCAGGAGCTCCTCTCATGTAGCCACCGCTGCCCAAAGCAGGCTCCCCAAGGTGGCTCCTGGATGCCCAGGGGGTGGCCCTGCTGCACCCACTGGGTGAGGGGCTGGTGACATCCCAGACCCGCCACCTCTTCCTGCTGCACTCGTCTGATCACAGTTCCAGTCTTCACACACTGCTTCACTAGCTTGTTTCTCTTTAAAAGGTGGTGTGCCACTTTTAACACCTTCTGACATAAAATTTGTTCTTACATGAAGTAAAATCAACATAGCCAAGCATTTCACAAAAATAAAGTATTTACCAGGAGGGTCCCTACCAAAAGATTCAGGGAAACATTATCCCTTATACACATGAACAAATAAAAGCGAGAAAATGGAATTATCAGTAATTAATGCTACAGGGCATATTTCTGGTGTTGTAGGTGCATAAATGCTATGATCCTCAATTTTTTTTTTTTTTAATATTTGCCTTAACAATAGAAAAATCTATGTAACAAATACTCCATAAACTACACACGCTACAAAATACCATAGTGCATGCATGGCATACTGTTATCCAACAGACTTGAAATCCTGAGCAATCAAGTTCACCCTTCTTACAACTCAGATTAAAACAAAGTCCTGATTCTCATTTATGAGAGGAGCTGCTGGCACCAAACAAACTCACTCCAGTGCAAACAAAAATTACAAAAGGAAAGCTGGTCTAACACTAGGTGTTTCTATTAAAGTGATTTCAGTGCAATCTTCTCAGACAAGCAGATTAAAGTTAAGGTCCGATATTCTGTTTTCTGTAATCAAAGGAGGCAAGGAGATCCAAAGGAGAAGAAAACCCAAGTAAGTTCTGTATGTTTCAAATCAAATATTTAAATATTTCATTTAATTGTTGAAAAGTATCCACTTCAGTTCTTCCACAACAATATGTATCTTTACATGCCTTCATCTGTCTCATTAAGAAAGCAGATTTTGCTTGAAATTATCTAACATGAAAAATACTGCTAAGTCTATTCATAAAACAGTATTCTATATTTTTATTTTTCAAACAGCAAGTGACCACATTTAAAATGCATCATTTGCAAATATAAATTATCAAACTATTAGTTTAATTAAAAATAAAGCAAAAACATAACTTCCCTTAGTATCACAATACATAGAAGGGTATTATAAACCCAAAAAGACTAAGTTAACCATAAGAAAACAATAACGTCAAAAGTGAAGAAACTCATTAAGTCACTTAATGAATAAATCAGTCCTAAGAATACAATACCATTCACCATGATTATGTAAAAAAAAAAGCAATCTTTCATTGTATTATACAGATAAAACAATCCAATCCTTCATGCCACATTTTGTAAACCATGATATAAATTACACTCACAGTCAAATGAACAGGAAGAGTAACTCCCAAAATATTTTAAGTTGCTTTTAGGGCAGAAATAAAGGCAGAAATAGAATCATTTAAAATATATCAAGTTTAACCAAAAAAATTCATTTGGTCAAGCCTGCTATCCAAATAGTTTTGTTCCCTGCAAAACTATTTTTGGTTTTTGTTTTTTTTCTGAATTATGAAATTTAAATGTTTCTTTTACATATTAAATGTAAGTCACGTGTTGAGCTACATTAAAATCCTTTTATTCTTTTATCATTTTGGCCTTGAGACCCAAACATCTTCCATGGACCTACACACACCCACACACACACACACCCACACACTCACTCTCTTCTTGGTATCAGGAAATTCCTCATTTCACAGGATAATGAAAGACTCACATACTGATTTCTGTCAGAAACATAAGGAATATGCAAATTCATACTTTCCAGGTTCCTATAAAACCATCTTTCACCTATATATACATACTTCAACTTATGAAATTCAGGTTACGGTCTTTTGTCTGATAATAAAGGGACGGAATAGATGTTGTAGGATAAAGAAATACAGTATAATGATTGAAATAAACCTATTATCCTAAATTTATCTATACAAATTATCCTTTTTTTTATTAACTGAAATACAAAGAAGGCATATTGACTTCAGGAAAATAGCACTATATCAGAAATTCACTGTAACAGTGTTTCACTATATATATCATCAGGTTTTTCATAACACAATTTCTTCTGTACACTAGATTTTGTACTAATTTCTCTGTCTTCAAATCCATTACATTTTCAGATCCAATTCAGCACTATATAGTATGCCTTCAAAATAAAAGGAAGCCACTTGCTTTATTGAATACCAAGTTCCCTTCCAGACAGTATTTAAAGAAAGACAAGACTACACAGACAAAGTCCAGTATAATTCATTTCTGACAATGAAAATTTCAACCCCTCATACTGTTGCAAAATTCCTCCTACTGAAATGTCTACAATAATAATAATTATAATAATAAAAAGCATACATTACATATAAAAGATACCAGTGTACTAAAAGTGACAGAAGTGGACTAGCAAATCCTTCAAAGCACATATTATATAAATGACTAGCATTTAAAAACATTTCTTTTTCTATAAAATGTAGGTCATATACATTTATAAATTGGGGGGAGGGAGGTTCTAAAGCAGTGACGACTGTTCAAATAGATATGCTGCTCTGTACAGTCTAATACCTATTCAATTCAAACTATAAGTTTGACATCTAGTTTATCAGAATAAACCCATCTCATCATCTCATAGCTCATAATTTGAAAAATACGCAACTCAAAGGAAGAGGTGACTCAAAAGTTCACTGTTTATCTGCATATGAAATAAGAAGAGAACTACTCCTTTTCTATGGGTGGCCCAAGTCCCATCAGTTCAATATCTCTATCAGTTAAAGACTCCAAATTTATGTAGAGGAACTGTCAGGAATCAGCACAGAAGCAGAATAGTGTCTCTGATCCTTTAGAGACACAGCTATTCAACCTCAGCAGTCTTCCTCGTCTCGCAGAAGTGCAGCCAAGCCATTCATTTCTCACTCAAAGTGGATGAAGCCATAGATCTAAAGACTGTCCTCTCTGTGACTGAAATTGTGCTCTGTAAACAATGTTATACATTCCAGCAGGAGGACATCTGAATTTATTTATAAAAAAATGATTAAGAATACTCATTAACTCAAACAAGGCTATTAACTCCCAAAGGTATTTTTGGAACTTATCCTTATGCTACTTGTCAAGTTAGCACTGTCATGTATTATTGCTTACAAACAGTACATCATCATATGCCTTCTAACAGAGCAGTACTGTGATCAGTTCGTATTTACAGGCTTTTTTGTTTGTTTTTAAACAAGCTATAAAAACATTACATACTTTACAGACAATACAAATACTCAAGTCAAACAAATGGAATGCATAACAATAAGAAATGTCATAAAGGAAGACTGACATAAGTCCTTGATTGTCAAGACACATTTATATTTATATATAAACTCTAGCTGTGCAGAATCAAAGATTCAATCATAGGTACATCCTCATTTGATAAATCATATTTACAGCATGATATTGCATAAAAAAATAAAATAATGTTGTTTACACAATATTACCTTTCCATCCATTGGATTAAGGAAAGCAAGAAACAACTCTTAGAAATGTTTGCTTGCCTCAGTTTGTGTTTCCTACCAAAAGATGTAATTTTAAAAAGGAAACAGAAGGTTTTAAATGTTGAGTAGAGCAAAAGGGACTATAAATTTATTTCCCTGACACAAAGCAAATTGAACTTGAACAGAAGTTTAAATTTCAAATTGAAGACATGTCTTTTCATTAGCAATCATACTTTCTTAGTGCTTGTCCTTTGCAAAGTGAGTTTCAGCTAAATGCATTACATGCCTAACATAAACATGCATTACCGTTAAGTCGAATGAACTTTCAAAGTTACAAGGCTTCATTTTAGTAAAACATTTAATTCTAGGAAACTGTAACATTATTCATTTGCTTCAGTACCAACCATGTAATTTGAAAGTTCACATGTGTACTGGTACCAACTGCATAAACATATGTCTGCCTGTTAACATTTCCAAATGGATTCCCAGGAGTATTAGGATTTTCCCTGCTATTTGTAATGGTATTAAAACAAGCAAACAAAGATGAATAAAAATCAAAGCTCTCAAAGCCAAGAAAATTTAGTTAGCAAATATACATACATAATGTAATCCAATGCTGCAAAATTCAGAGTGAATTCATCCAAATATTCTGGTTCATTTCAAATAGTTACTACATATGATACAAATACTATAAAAATATTCTGATCAAGCATGGAATATAATGTATCTGTTCAGTGGAAAGTTTTCATAGGAGAACACGAATACTTTGGAATAAATTCCAAAAGTTACAGTAGAACCCCAATAATTCGCAGCAATGCCTTAGAAACCCTTTACAAATCACAATTTTGAAAACAGTGAAGAAGCAGGCAACAAAAGCAAGGATGTCACATCACAAAATGTACTTTGTTCATTTATTTTGACAACTGCAATTTAGTTTTCAATACTCCTTCTACCTCCCAGTATACTAATGTAGATCCTATAGTATACTTGGGTGAAGTAGTACAGTATTATTGTGTGAGACCTTGCTACAGTACTTTTTAGACCATTGCAGAGAGGTGGGAAGGGACCATGAGGGATGTAGAAACCCATCAGATGCTCTGTTTAGAGGTCAGCGAATTAGCAAGATTTTACTGTACTTCTCAATTAACAATGAAAAGCTCCCATCATCCAAAAAAACTGACAAGTACAATATAAAAATAATACAAGTGTTATTTCACATGAATACTTTTTTTCCTATTTTCTTCTTGAAACACAATTTTCCTAAAGACAACACTAGGAGACACAAGATCATAAACATGGTTCTTTTATCATCCAATTTAAATTGTTTATGTTGTTATTTGTAAACCAACATACAGTAATACACATGGTTAATCCTTCTCCCCAAAACTTGTCATTTATGATTAATTCATTCTCAAATCAAATGAAGAAAATGTAAATGCCTATTAGTATACCATTACAAGCTGATTCCTTCATTGTCTGTTATATTAATGGTACAACGTATCAAAAGATTCATGCTAAAAGGGACACTGTCAAGTAATTTAGGACCAAAATATGGCCTATTAATAAGTGCATGTATATATATATATATGTCTTGTGTGTATATATATATATATATATAGACAAAGAGAGAGAGAGAGCTTGGTAATAAATGTCATCAATTTCCTCTTTTTCAAAATGATCATTGCTCTATCACTAGCAGATATCCCCAAAAATTCCACCTTACACACACACACATATCTGGTGCTTGCATGACCTTTTGGTAAGAATGTCTGCTGTTGGCTCAGGAGGATCTCCACCTCACCCCAGCCTTACGCTGACAGCACAAGAACAGAACAGACAACCAAAGCTGCTTTTTTCCTAGACATACACAGAAAACTAACGAAAATGATCAGATCAACATGAAGAGTGTGTATCTGCAGCAGATTAAAAGCAGCAAAATGTGAGCAGTGAAAAACATTATTAAATAATGCCATTATTAAACAAGCAAGAGCTTTTAACAGAGCTAAACCTCTCAGAACTACATAAACACTTATTCCAGAATAAAAGAGGATGCACTCAGGAAATCACAGCAGTATATTTGGCTAACTCCTCCACTGCAGAAAGCTTCAAGCATCAGCAGATCATACCACTGCTTTAATTGTACATGTGGAAGAACCCTACAAGACAGTCCCTGTGGCTTAGATGGGACTTCACAGCCTGTCCTAAGGCACAGAGTGCAGCTGGAATGGCTCAGCAGCAGGCTGGGGAATGAGCTGTGACGTAAGGAATGGCAGTTCCTCTGGTGATCCCCACTTGGCTGCAGGGGAGAGCAAGATCCTTCACTCTGTACAGCAGCCTGCTCCCTCACACACCGCGGAGTGATTCCCAAGTGTGACCATGGCATGGGAGAGCCACTCCCTCTGAGTCCTCAATCACATTCTCACACCAGAGTGTCAATGCAGTAACTTTTTATAAATAAAGCTGAGTCAGTCCCCTTAGGGAGAAGGAGGCTTCATTCCTCTTACCTCCCTATGGGGCCAGAGAAGTGCAGTAATACAGTATTAACCCAGCCTTTTTTTTTCCTTTTGTTCCTTGCTATATTTAACAAATGATACAATTAATTGCCATCTCCTTGCAACATCAGGGCATAGGAACAAAAGTGCCAACACAGTATTATTCAGGCACCACAAGCTAGGATGTCATGGAAATGAAACACTGAAAACAAAGTATGCCTTACAAGAGGTGGTTTCCTGGGATATAGGGACTGTTATATGTCATTTCTGAGCAACACAGAACAGAAAGTCAAAAAACCAAACTGACCATAAAGGAAGAAAAACAGAGACCATGAATCAGTTTAAAAATATTCTTTCAAAGAAATTTCTTTACATGTATCATTAATAATCCATAAGGAATTTACTTTTCTCCCTTGATGCCCACTCTTTTTAAGTTGTGGCCAAATATTCAGACACAAGTTACTGGTAAGTCACAGCATGCTGAAATGCCTTACTGTATTAGACACAAGGTCAAGAAATCAAAACAGCCTGCTTTCTTATACAAAAGTATTAAGAAATTAGTTTATGTAGACTGTATTCTTGCCAATAGAAAAAGCAGGCTAGGGATAATAAATGGCCTTTCTCCCTGAACTGTACCAAGTGAAATTAGTGCTGTAGTAGTGCTGCCATAACGGGAAAAGACAAAGTGGGATCAGATTCCTGGTAATGAAAATTCAGAAAAATATTGCTACTGCTTTGGTAAGAGATGGGAACTGTTCTAGGTCCTGCTCAAGTCCTTTCTTAAAAGACAGGATGTATTTTAGCCCCTTGAGATGCAGCCTTTTCTCCTACCTGATGGCTTTGTCTGAGAGACACCAGCTAGCAACAGTGCTGTAAAAGCATGGATGCAATCCTATTTAAAAAACCACCATATACACACCTACCTACGTATATGTGTGTGTGTGTGTGTTTTTCCCTGGTTAATCAGCCTACACGAGGCTTAAACTGCCTTGAACTACCAGACAGTGTCCCTTTAGGGAAGGTGCAACAGAATGAACATACAGTTCAAAAATCTGAAACTTGTTAACTTAAACTACACAATAGTTAGGCTACTCAAATCTTACCACCTTAAAAATGCACACAGAACTACTTATCGTACCATACTGCATACTTCAAGACAAAGTACTATTCAAAAAAACATATTCGTGGTACAGGGATAAACTTTGCAGTTTATTTATACTGTGAAATGCAATGAAAACTTCTGATCACTCTCCTAGGCTGGAAAAAGAAATCCCGTTCACTAGCATCATTCACCAGCTTGGGTTGGTAAAACTGTAGTGACTTTCACTAAGCAAACACTAAAAAGTAAGGAATTTGAATGCCCACTTCTTCAGCTTTCAGGGATGCTTCAATAAATTTAATAATTGGAATTGTCAAAATTCTAGACAGAGAATTAAAACAGTTTTTACAGAAGCTAAAAATACCCAATCTCAAGTATATTGAAAAGAATTACTGGAGCTGTATGAGATGAAAATGATGCAACCGTATCAAACCTAAAAATCTAAAAAAGGGTTTTATTTTTTGAGAAATCAAAAACTATAAAGTTGGCTAAGTGCTCTATGTTAATCGTTATGAGTATGTAGGGTAAGGTACAATTAAGCTTTTAAATCTTGGAATACACAGTTTGTGTAAGCATTTTGCAATTGGGAATGTCATCTACAGAGTATTTTAACTAAAACTTCAAAATCTTGGTTTCTGCATATGAAAAAGTCATTAAAAAGTTACATCTAGATTCAGCTGTACAAAGAAATACCCATTACTTCAGGAATGAAGTAAAGGCTTTAGCAGTTAGGCATTTTGCTTAAAAAAGTGTTTAAAGTATTTTAAATTAATTAGACTTTTAAATAGTAGGGTTAGTCTATCAGAATTCACTTTCTTTCCCTCCAAACACAACTCAAGGTAATGCAAAGCAGAAATAAAGGGCACATGGTCTAAAATTATTTTTGAGACTGAAGATTACTCTTCTAGAAAACGCTTTCTTTTAAAGCCGCATTTGACTTTTGAAACTTAATTGTTTATTCTGTGTGGTTAGTACACGTTGATTCCCTGCTGAAGAGCAATGACTATGCTGACAGGCTTAGAAATGACAATGTGAACAGTATCAGACAATAAACTGTCCTCCCAAAGCATACAAGGAAACCAGCAAGGAAACAATCATGGGGGAAAGTCTTACCTGGGGATTTTGTTTATTTTAGAATTTCATAGAAGGTAAAATATTTTCTGGATTCAAACAAGTGAATAATAAACTGCCTTTGATAGGGGCACCAACATCAGGCAGTTCAATGACTGATGGCTAACCAAAAAATTTTTAAAAAGGAAAAAAAAAGAAAGAAGCAGTTATTGGTCTTGCTAATATCAGCTTAATTTTGTTTTAACATAGCGCTCTTAAAAGCTGTACAGAACTCCGTCTTATACAGAGCAACCCCCTTTTGACAAATGTGTTCTAAAGTGCCAGTATTATTTACAAAGATTTCTTAGCCAAAAGTCTGGCCCGTTGTGGCATCAGGTGAAGAAGTCATCCCAGCTCTGCTATCATTTACATTCACCAAGGGAAATTCTGGGAAATCAGCACTTGTCCCTGGTCCCCGAAGGTTCACCTGTCCATTGGCAGTGCTAAACTGAGATGATATTCCAGCTCTTGCCCCATGGTACTGAGCTCTAAAGGGCTGCTCAAAGGAGCTAATTTGATATGCTTGATGAACAGACTGTGCCTCTGCTTTCTTCTGAGAAGTTACTTGATCCAAGAAGTCCTGTGTAGAGGAGGAAGAAGAATGATTTGCCTCATCACCTGAAAAGGGAAAAGGGTGCTGCGAATCACCAACCATTAGTCCAAAGTGAGACTTGTCTGGAGTTGTTCTTAATGGAGAGTTCATGCCCGACCGAAAGCTATTGACGGGTATAGATGTGTAGACCTTCTCCATGGAAGGAAATGCTGGCTGGGTTGTAAGAGTCTGGTTATCAGTCACAAAATTAAGGCTCGGGTTGTTCAAATAGGCATCATTTTGGCTAGTTCTGTCCAAAGCTTGTTGTAAAAACTTTGAATATTCTTGTAACATACTAGCTTTATCTGATGAGGAAGCTTGAGAGCTTGTTCCAACCGTCTCAGATTGAGTCACCTCAGATACTTCAGAGGAATTGATGGATATACTGGAGGTCACTTCTGTGTCAGCCACACTGAAAGAGATCTCATGCTGTCCATTAGCCTTGTGTGAATAATGATCTAACAGAGTTTGCAGTACCTCATCTGGAATGACATTTTTGTCATGGTTACCTTTAATTTCAACATTCAGTGCCTGTGTGTCTAGTATTGAGGCTGTAGCAGTTTCATCAATGACACTGGCCACAGCTGCCTGTGTTACTGAAGGTTGAGACGCTATGGTACTTACATTCAAGGCATATTCTCGACTGTTGTTACTAGCTGCTTGTAGATACCTCTTTTTCTTTAAAAACTGCATTGCATCATCATAATTAGTGCTGCTGTGCACAGGTTTACTGGGCCCTTCCTGTAACGTGTCAACTTGATCGATGTCAGCATTACCTTCAGAGTCCAGTAAACTTTGCTTATCCACAAGATCAAAGGCATACTTTGAAACCTTGCTGTCTTCATATGTAGATAAAGGTGAAATGGTTTGACTTTGCTCAAGTGGCTGCTTTAGACTCCTCTTGTTGACCTTTTTGAGAACGAGCTTCGGTGGATGTATTTCTCCAGAATTTGCCTCCTCTAAGTGCGATCCACCGACCGAAGAATGTGGCATCTCAACAGCATATTCCGCTACCATATACTCATCTTTTACTTTAGTACTAGAAGAGTACACAGGCAAATAGTCATTTCTGTCCTTCTTGTGTTCTGATTTATCTGTACTTTCCTTATCCCCAGATTTTGTTTTTTCTGTTTTCTGCCTTTTCTTCTTTGGCAAGGAGCTGTCTTTCAGAGGCGTAGAGAAACCAGAATCTTCCTCCGATGGCAAAAAGCCAACTTTGGTGGCACTTCTGTTGGGTTTCTTCTCACGGTTCTCATGGCACATACGTTTGTGTTTCAGCACACGGTCGGTCCTGGAGAAATACTGGAAAAGATGATGGTGGTGATTACGATTGTTGTTATTATTATGCAAAAATAAATATATTAGCAGAAAAAAAAGAAACCTTTCATTCTAATGAATTTACTTGGATGATTCACCCACTTTACCAACTTCTAATAAAGTGTCAACACCACACAGTCACTAAAATCAAACATAGCCAGCTGTGACTCTGCTCCACCTGCGCAACAAGACAGCCCATCTTAACAGAAAAAGCATTCATTATATATTTATTTGTATAAAATGGAGAAAGCCCCATCTGCAATACTTGGGAATTGACTGGTGTTTTGGTTTTCAATCACAAAAGATTTCACTAAGTCATCTTACCTGCAAACAATATTCACACTGGTAAGGCTTCTCTCCACTGTGAGTTCTTTTGTGCCTTTCCATATGATACTTCTGAATAAACCTCATACCACATTCATCACAACGAAATGGCTTTTCACCTGATAAAAAACATGGAGCAATATTAATCCAAAAGAATAAATCAACATTTTTCCATAAAATTACTAGGTCACATACTACATTCTCTATTAGAAGCAGTAAGAGGATTTAGTCTATTGCTATTGACAAAAAACATAGGGCTTGCTTACATCACTGTTTTTTCAATACTCAGTTGCTGATGCCTCAAATGACTTTAAGCTTTTATGCTAAAAAAGCCCCCACCTTTAAAACTAAATCCTTACTCCTCTTTCTAATGTAGGTGCAGGTATGTCTTACACCTAACAAATTAAGAACTGCAAAGATGGTCTTCCTGAATTGTTGCTACAGTATGCATTTTTTAGGGCAGATGACTGTTTAAAAATACCTCAATCCTCTCACCAACTCATTAACTCAAACACATCCCTTCTAGGAGAGAATTAATGCGTTTCTGAACCTTGAATATAACATTTTTAAGGGTGTTTTCTATTTTTCCATGTTTCTTTCCCTTATCTGCATGTGGAATTGAAATAACTTCTTTGAAAAAGTCCTACTATTTTGGTTGGAACCCAAATTAATTTATTTTTTTAAAAACTAATTAAAAAATATTTTAAAAATTCATCCAAAACCAAGAAACATCTGTAGCAGAACTAGTGTTTGCACACTTACAGGTTTCTCATTTTGGTTGTTGTGTTTGCTTAGTTTGGTTTCTGATTTGCTTTCACGAAATACTTGTTCAGACAATATGCACTGCCCTGAATTCATCTTCAGTTCTCCCTTTATTTTTCCTCACAAAGAAACTCTGTAATGATCCTTTCTGAGCAGGGAGTAACTCTATTTTTATTTCTTTTAACTTTTGCCTTACATCTTCCCTCTAATTTTTTTTTCTAGGTTTCTCTGACAAAACCTAAAAATTCCAAGCGCATTGAAAAGTTAGTTTTGCTTTTATAGAAGTACACTATTATTTACTAGAACTCACTCTGAACAACAGTGACCTCTCCTCTTAGTATTTAATATGAAATCTTTTGGACTGACATAGAGGTCAGGGATTGTCTTGGCAGTATCTGTCAAGACCCTCTTTGTTCTGGATACTGCACTGCACTGATTTTTGGGATATAAACATTTATGTTTTGTTTCCAGAAATATGCAGACTATTGCTGTTTTCTGCGGTAGTTTTTTTCTTACTAATTATGTCATGAACTAACTGTTAAATTACCAATAATTAACTGTTAAAGTTCAAAACTATAAATGAATAGATTTTATTATTTAAAATGATGCCAGAATGTGCATTTTCCATTTACACTAGAGAAATTTATCCACATCCTTCTACAAATGGGAATACCTTAAAATCAGATTCCAGTATTTATAGAAACTAGAATGGAAAATATCTGTATCACCCACACATGTGCTCCTAGTCAGATCATTAATGCCCAGAGTTTCAACTTCCTTAATTCCAAGCATTTTCTAAATCTCTCTCTTTGTAAGCCTATGTCCTATTTCCAATTATTAATTCTTACCCCTCCATGTGGCTTCGCAGCCAATCCCTTTCTTGGATGAAATTATTCCAATTTATTCTCTCCTAAATCAAATTATCTCCTCTCCTCAGATCTCTCAGCTTCCATCAGCTCTTTTTCTACAGGCTCACAACCTCAGCATCCTATCTCTTCTTTCACTTGAGTTAGAGAACTTTACCATTTCTTGCTTATTAATAAGCACCATAAAATTTTGCTTTTTTTTCACTATCCCTTGTAAGTCGTAACACCTATCCTATCATTCTCTCTCATACTGCCTATAAGCAAATCCTCCTCTCTGGCCTATTTCTTAACTTTCAAACTCCAGTTTCACTCTTCATGTTCTCTTTATTTGTTAGGCATCCTCACGACCACGGTGCCTTACTCCCAACAAGCCTGGCCAGACTTTCTGAATCAAATTCCAATTCTTGCCTTCCATTTTCAGAAAGCTGAGGCAAGACATTGAGACCTTATTTTTCTTGTTTAATGTATGGGAACTCTTCCATTCCTGAAGACTACTACTTAGTCCTTGTTACTTACTGTTTTCTTTCCCTTTGCTCCACTATTCCACTTTGTGGTTTTTTTTAATTGCCCCTTCAAACAACTCTCCTTACCTTGTCTCAAAGCTTGCTTTCATGCTACCTTAGATTTTTTTCCTTTGAGAATGGAGTGGTTGTTTGGGTTGAAAACTAGCCTGAGCCTTAAAGCAAGATAGCTGAGTCCTGTTCTGGCCTTGAACAGCCCTCTAAGGAGCTATCCTGCAATCCCAGGAAATGCAGAACACTTCATTAATACACTTACCTGCAGCCTTAGACTCATTTCAGTAAATGAATGGACACAGAGTTCCTTAACATTTTCCTACTCAAGCTGGCTATTTGCTGGCAGAAGACTCCCCAGCTACCTATTCCCATTTCAAGGCTTAAAGAGGGTCAAACAGGGGTCTGTGGTTTATCAGTGTATTACAACCACCAGCTATACTGGAGACTTTCAGGGCACGTACAAATGCACTGCTGGCCATGCCTGAACAGGGAGAAAAATCTGGGGACACTATCCTGGAGTTACTCAGCACAATACAGAAAATAATATTTTTCAGTAGAATTCCAGAACACTCTGAAAGTGAGATTAAGAAAAACTTTGTGAAACTGATACCATACTTAATTTTGGCTTTAATCTTCATATGGAAGATAATGTCAGAAAAAGATTAAAAATTAATATGAAGATGGGCTTCCAATAATAACTTCATCCTAGCAGAAGCTCGAAACTTCAGATGCCTTCTGCAATTTTGTTGTACTTTTCAAACAGGATCTATTTCAAATGGAGGAGATCATTAAGAACAGTCTTTTGCTAATGCAGGGAGAATCCAGGACACATTTTTCTGAAATGTCTTGGTGAGTGGGAAAGAATCAGATGTATTAAAAAAAAGTCAAAATTTAAAAATACAATACAACAATTAATGCATTATTTATGAAAACAGCCCATGTGTTGTGTCTATGTTGGCAATCTATTAAAACCAAGCAACAGAACTACTCATCAAGTGGAGTACAAATATTATGTGTATGAAGGCTATAACAACTATAAATCCAACCATTTTAAAGTCTAAACAGACAAAAAACAAATTATAAAATACCAAAAAATGCAATAAAAAAATCAGCATGACTGAATAAGAAGGCACTTGAATTATAAGCCCCAATGGTGTTTTTTTTTTTTAATGTAATCTTAGCTTTTGTGTTTAAAATGGAAAGTAGGGTGGCTTACACAATTAGGACACATGAATGCATGAGTGGATAAGGTATATAGAATATATAGAAACATCTCTAAGCAAAATTAAGCAGACATATTTGGAAAAAAAAACAAAAAACATTCAGCATCTTCTCCAACCTCGTAAACCGAAAATATTTGCGTAACAGTGACTCTTCCCTTTCTTACAACTAAAATAGCAATTTTCTGCATCATTAGGGACAAGTATAGCAGCAGGGTTCCAACACTGCTGCCCTCCTCTACATACACTTATAAGCAAATTTTGTATTAATGCAATGTCTGCTTTTAGATGCAACTGTTTAATTATTTACACAGAATGAGGCTGTTCATTGATTGCTTCCTAACTCCCTCACAACATTTCCTTTGAAAGAGTGATTTAGACAACTAAAGTCGAATCAGACTGGAACTAGCTGGGGCACCTGTAACCTGGGGGCTTGTAACAGGCATAAAATGGGGCTTCTACCTATTACTACTCTCTTTGATTGGATTAAACTGGAAAATTTGATAAACATCTTTAAAAGAGTAAGAGATTTCCTGTTCCTCATCAGCATCTTGAACCCTGTACAAAAATTGGTGCTAAAAGTGGTCATTCATGGAGATAAAAATGCAAAATAAAAAGAAAAAAACATTTAATAAAGTTAAGAAACATTTTTAAAAGAGTATGAATAATACAAACAGATCTTTACTTTCATCAAAGTGTAACACAGACCCACTGCTCACCTCCTCATTAGAGAAGCAAGTTGAAAATTCAGCTTTTCTGGATGGGTTTAGTTATGCAGTCCTGAACAACAGAGTGACTACACAAACAGCTAAGGCCCAGTAGTGAACACTGTCATATGAAAGCACAGACAGGTATGCAGAGTGCCAATTAGCTACACTATAACTGCGTGAAGCCAAAAATTAAACACTAGTTAAATTCTTGTTAACTAAACAGCCTTCAGAAAAAAATTTGCCACTCCTGGAAGTTGGGTTTTACATGTTTTCTCCTAATCATTACTAGCTGTCACCTAGGAAAACATCCATGATTCAACAATTTAAACACAAGCATCACCTTCTATTTTCTCAGAAACAACCAAACTATACCTCAGGATGCTGAGGAAAGGAGGAAAACACAGTTGTCTAAAAAAAGTCAGATAACAATATGGTTAATTAGTTAAATGGCACCTTTTCCTCTGCTAAACAAAGACTAGCATATGTAAGAGCAGGCATAAAAACCTACAATCCCACCACATTCAGCCCCTCCCTCCAAAGCTGACAATCAACACAGAATTCTCATTAGAGCTAGAAGCTAAATTTAAAAAGGTAATTAATTTTTTAAAATATTTGCAGTCAAGTGTTAATTAATATTGTCCAGACTCTCATTTTCAAAGCCACGTACAGGGAATAACCTTCATTGGGAAAAAAAAAATGAAAAATCTTCTAAAAAATGTGAAGACTGCATTTAAATTTTTGTCTTTTTTGGGGGGGGTTGGGGGGTAGATAGATGGAAGAGACTGAATGAGCATTCTTTTCAAGAATAAGTATCTACACAAAGTGGAGGCAGCATGGTTCACCAATTCAGAGCCAGAGGAAAGTCTAGGAGCAGAACAAAGACACTGGACAGAAGAATGGAAGACTCTTCTGCGGCTGACTGGCTGAAGGAAACCTACTTAGTCTGGACTCATGGCAACCTAGGATACAAAAATCCCATAAACAACAGGGCATTTGTGCATGTAACGCCCTGTACACCGCTCTGAAAATTCATTTTGCAGAGTTTTTTCTCCCTCTCAGCCCTTACACATGCACACACTGCACTGCGTGTTAGTAGCTTTCATATCCATTTAAATGCTACAGCCAAGAAACACTGTGCACATTCACCAGCTCTGCTTTTCTGAAAAAGAGGCTGAGAAATTGGCATCTAGTCCAAAAGGGACCATATTACAAAATATTTCAAGAGGGATTGAAAGGCCATGCACCAAAATGCCAAAAACCCAATGAAACCAAACCTGTTAAAGAATGTGGTTCTGTGTGGTGCAACAAGATAAAAAAATAAACATACATAAACTTTAACTCTCTTTGGCTTAAAGCTTCAGGCCTTATTTGACCTATATTGCATATTTTTAAACTAAGACTCTTATTTTTAGAACAGTTCTGAATTAAACCTAAAAGAAGAAAAAAAGTGAAAAGAAAAGCTGATACTAATACCTTTGGGGTTAGGCATTTTGGCCATTTTAGTCCTGGCATTTTTCCATCAAATTCCAAAACAAACAAACAGACAAACAAACAAACAAATCTATGGAAATGTAATTTGGAAGTCCCCCTTGTCTAAATTAACTTGATACAACAAAAGACAGAACTGCTTAACGAACTTTGACTTTTATGAATGCACAAACTTCAGGATTTGCTGCTCTGGGGTTATTTATAGAAAACTACTTTCAGATCTGCTTACTGGAGTTCATACTCATTTTACAGCCAAAGGAAAGTGGAACAACTGGAAAGCACAAAACTAATTTCTTTTTTAAAGTTTTATAACTTTGTAACATGTGTTAAATTAAAACAAACTACAACAGGGTTTTAGGCTGCATATTTATTACCAGAAACCTTGCCTGAGTGGGGAAACAGTTTTTAAGCACGCCAGTAAAGATACTCAAGGCACTATACTCACCAGTATGAATCTTCTCATGCCTCTGTAGCAGGTACTTCTGTATGAAACGCATGTCGCACTGACTGCACTGAAATGGTTTTTCACCTTGAACAATATAATTCCACATCCATAAGTTAATAACTACAAACTGTTGTTTCTGATAACTATTTTCGAGGAATATTAAAATGTCTATTAAAAAAAAAAACCCAGCATCTGAGCGAATTCCAAAAATACCCTGATACCAAAAAACATTTGCCTTACTACGTATATGAACTGCAGAGCTCTCACCATGATCCTAAGAGTCACATTAAGAGTAGCACGGAAGAGTGACCTGGAATGGCTGTAATTTCCTCATGAGCAAAATCAATCAGGATGCTGGCATGGACTGCATTCAGGATACTGGCAAGCTATTATAACAGTAAGTACCTTTTTCACTTCTCCGAACAGAGAGAGAGATACCTCATCAGGCAAATAAGCAGCTGCAGCACATTTTACAAAGGGGTCAATTTTTGGCACTTAGGCTACAAGTCAACCCATTACTTTCTGATAAAGAAAGAAAAGAAACCTTGTAAACAGTTAGCTCTTCAGTTTATTAAATATATGTTGATTTTTTTTTCTGATATTCTTTTGACACTTTGGTGCATGGAATCTCTAAGCTTAGATGCCAAGTTAGCTACACTCTTAGAACTGAAATTCGCATAGAGCTGAAAACATTTTTAACATAAGTAAACAACTCTTTATATAGTAGAAAAGACAAATTTGAAGTCAAGCAGTACCTGTATGAATGAAGACATGTCTCTGTAAATGGTAGTTGGTTCTAAAGGCAGCATTGCAATGCTCACAAACATGAGATTTGTGGGTTTTCAGACCAAGTGATCCATCCTCATTTATTGTAAGGATCTATTTTAAAAAGAGTAAAATTTGTTCTCACACTACCCTCTAAAGATGTCTTATTAACTACAAAAAAAAAAAAACATTAATTTTTTCGATGCAGAAAATTTAAATATTTCAGGTAAAACAATGCTAATTTCTACAAAACTATGCGTTAAGCTTCTAATACACATTTCCAATTGCAGTCCAATCCAACTTGTGTCTCGTTGTGTGTTAAGAGATATTTCAACAGGACAGAGACAAAAGCAGCTCATGGAAGATCAGCTTAGAGCTTCCCTAGGCACAGTTGAGTCACTTTATATGCTACTGTTTATTTTGTCCGTCTGTTGGAAAGGATGCAAAGTAATCAAACCACTTCTGGGCACTAAACCATGCATAATCATATTTTAAAGCAAAAGTGAAAAGTTATATTCTTTTTTCAAATCACAACTCTAAATGTTTGCTAAAAGTCATTAAAGCTTAAGCAGAATAGTTATATATATTATCTACATCTATATAATACCAATAGTCTCAAAGGTAAAATTATATTTTAAAAACCAAAATCCCAAAGCCAAACAACCAAGGAAATAGTATTATTCTTCTCCCCTTTCACTCACTAAAGTATTGCTCACTTAATATACATATTAAAGCATCTCCTTGATGACTTCGACTTGCCACACTCAATTGCTTTGCTGTCAAACAAAGCCACTATTTTCACATAAAGTTAAAAAAACTTAAATTAAAAAAAATGCACCACATCTACCTTATTCAATAAAGCTAATCACAGGTTTTCTCTAATTTGTCAAAAAGAAAAATTATAGAAAACTAAACCAAAACCCAAAATCTCTACTATCTCTGGCAAGAGAATACGAAAACCAGTAAACAAATTACTTTTACAAAAGTCTTGCTTAACTGCAAACAGAACTATAAATAAGAGCTTAAGAAACCTTAAATAATACAGTTTAGTCCCTTGTTATTAACAAAAAATAAAAGTATGCTGGGAAAACACATCTGCAATTAGATTAGCTACAGCGTTTTAGGTTTTATGATAATGACAGTGATGAGAAAGAGAGAGTCAATAACTGAAACAGTATCTCTGAAATAGTAGCAAATACTGTAGAATCTACTTAATTTTTAATTCTCCTGCATCAAAACAAGAGGGAACGTCTCAGACTAACAAATTCTTGTGCATTCACTCTGAAGGACAAGCACATTCATACGTTTGTAAGATTGGTGTGTTACAACTCCAGTCACAGATAAGAGACAATTATAAAAACGCTGTTCTGTAACATTATCCAGCTGAAGAAGCCGACTGCTTCTTTAAAACAAATTTAAATACATGTTATGAAATGCTTTTCATATATTATATTGAAATTTTATAATAATTGTGCAGAAAATACACTTAATTTCATGGTTATCCTAAACCTGGGCTCTTCTACTTAATCTCCTCCTTGTACCACCTCTTAAATGATGAGAGTTAACTTTGTCAGAGCAGCTTCCCTAACGAAAGCAAGAAGCTTGTGCGTGTGTGTGTGTGCGCGTGCATGTGTGTCCATGTGTGCACGTGTGTGTGGGAAAAGGAGACAGGAGTCATCACACCTAATAACTTCTTCCTTAACTGATCACTGCACTGATATAAAATAGAATTTATAGCGTTTCAGAATGTCAACTGACTTCCATTTGTCAGAGTTCCAGCTGCTGTTTGGATGGAAAATCAACCCCATTACTCTGAAATACTGGAACTGCAGTAGGCTCTCACCTAGGTCAGTCAGAGTTTTTTCTACTCTGCCTTTCTACTCTGCCAGGCCTGAAAAAGGGGAAGAGAGACTGAAAAAGAACCTGTTTAACAATTCTCCTGATTGTTTTTCAATCTTTTGTCATCTCAAAAGACTAACCCTGGCAGACTGGGAGATAAAAAGGAAGCATGCAAGTACATGTCTGTAGAAAGAGGGGCACACGCCTCTTCTACCTTGCCATGTTTCCATGGAAGTGATCTCTGGATGTACTCAACCTAGATCTCCTTTTTCTCTCAAAGGGAGAAGTGAGAAAAAAATGCACAGCATTTGGAACTTGCCTCCACACCCAATCTGAAGCAATTTCTCAGCTTTCCAAGAATACTACAGGTGCACCCTTATTTGACAGTGCTTTGAGGAGGACTGGAGGGTCCTGCTCCCAGGGCAACAAAAAGCAGGTTTGGGAGATTTTCTTTGTATTATGGTGAGTTTTCCTTTGATGTACAAACAGTCTGGGTTGATTTCTGACTAGGCTCATTTTAATGCTGCTGTGTGATAACATATAACTGATTTATTGCTATCAGAGCAGCCTGCATATGTTCTATTTTAAGTCTGAAGATTAATACTGATTTGGGGAATTACTAGAAGATATAATACTGCTACCTCATGAGGTGAAATGATTCTGGTTTTATCTGAAGTGCTTCTCAACAGAAGAAAATTGTTTTCAAACATACAGGGATACATACTCCTCATGAATAGATCTACAAAACAAATTTTTAAGTAACAAACCAGCAGCTAGGGTAAGAATCTTTTGATATAAATAAATACATATATGAAGATGATTATGACCACAGGAATTTTCCCTGCCAGTAAATTATTTTATATATATTAGTAAACTTTTTAGAATTTTCAAAACTACCATTTTAGATTTCTTTTAGAAAACTTTTCACTACTATGCATGAAGCATATTAAATTATCAGGCTCACAGAAAAGCACAACTATTATTAGATAGATACAGAGTAATGATTTATAAATGGTCTACAAAGCTACTGACTCATAATTTAAAAAAAAAATATTTGGAGAGAGAACTGCCTGGAGAGACAGATGTTAAAATATGTCAAGAGTTCATGTTGCTAAAAAGAGTTCAAAGAAAAACACTGTTATATCAGTTTTGTTTTGGGTCTCTGGTGAACTTCAGAACTGCATCTTTACTGAGCAAACAAACAATTTCCAGCCTAACTAGTTCAAATGCTAATGAAATTAGTCATAGTCAACCAAATCTTCAGGTCCTTTTAATCTTGGTTTTGCCAAATCAATGTCTTACTTTTGCTGGTGAACGCTGTTTTCTTTTCTTCTTTTTCTGCAAATCTACTGGCTCTCGTATTTGTTTTTTGTCTCGTTTCTGTTGTTCAGATGCATCAGTAAAGGTAATTTCTTGCTTTACACTGATCTGTTAAGATACCAAGTGCCAGTTTCAGGTAAGGTTCTCACTACAGAAAAGCAATTTTTCAATTTTAGAAGATGACAAACTGCTGAAACAGAAAACCTTTTCCTAAGGGAATTATCTTCTGGCTTCACTCTTTCAGAAATTTAAGTGAAAGAATTAATATGTATCTTAAATAAAAAGGGCACAGTTAATTTCCTCAGTAACATTTTGATGTATCCTTTCATTCATCTCCCAAGGTCTTTTTTCCTGACCTGTGGTGATTTTGAGATCAGTTCATATGTTAAAATCACTTCCATCTGTAAAACCATTCAGTTTTTCATACCTATTTTACTTTAGTCCGTGCTGTTGTCAATGCAAGATTTAACGGAATAGTTTATTATATATTTAAGACAGAAGTATTTGTTAAGGAAAAAAAAAAAAAGACCAGTTCTAATGAAGTTTTTGAAAAAAAAAAAAATTTAAAAATCTTGATCTAATGTGAACTTTAATAAAGACCATGATACTCTTACATTTTTCTAACACCTGGGCCACCTGATCTACAGCTAATAGAGTAGTGTTTTAACAGTGCTGTGTTTCTGAAGATTATTCTTCGTGTGTAAGGCTATCTACTTTTATAGTCCTGGTGATTGTCCTCTAAGTTTGAAGGGTAACAGTGATGATGTGCTGCATTACAGACAGATGCTCTGTTTTCAAAAGGAAGTCATCTCTATGCTCTCTGGGAAAGCCAAGGTATGCCTTCTATGAGATCTCATGGAGGGGCATATTTATGGTCATGTATGAAGTGTCACAGTCCAACCTGCAGTGTGAATGCAATTGCTAAGCGTCCACATACCTTAAAAACATACCAAATGCTTCCTATAGCAAAAGCAACTAAACAGTACTATGAACAGCATAAACAGTATGCACCTTCTAAAAATGCTATTTATTCCAGTTTGTAGCTACTCTTGAACATTAAATATACTTAAAGGAGCACATTTTAACACTTTAGTTCTATGGAAACAGCCTGCTTATAAAATATTTATAAAACAGATACTTAAAGATTATACTTAATTGGCAAAATTTACCCATAGCCAAAGGCAAATGACATAAATATTTTGATAATCAAAATCCAAACAAGCAATTAATAGATTCTTGCCAGAGTAGGATTAGACTACCAGATCAAGCTTCCTAGCAATCTCTCCAATATTTCACAAAGAAATTGCTTACAGGGACATTAACAGCATACTGCAGCCCTTGAGGAAGTCTATCTTGCGCATCCATTTCATCATCATTTTTTACCGTCTCCTCATGGACCATGAGTTCATCATGTGAAATCATCTCTTGCTGTCGAAGTTCACTTTCCTGTAACACTTCATCTGTTGCAAGAATTTCTTGGTGCGGCATAGTCCGATCTTGAAGCACTGCCTCTTGCCGTTCTCTCGATACTCCAGACTGGTCAGATACTGCACCCATCCCTACCATAGCCCTGGATGACTGCATCTGGTCTATGCCACCACATTTAAGAAATATTCCTCCCAGCTTGTCTTCAATGTTCATTCTTAAGTGCAATTACCTACAAAGAAAGTTTTAATAGTAAACATCTACAATTGGTGTGCTTGCTTAAAATTTTTTACTTAAAAACATTTTATAAGAACTCAAGTCAGTACTCAACAAACACACATGCAGTCCCAAAATTGATACTGAGTAAGAACCAGAAGTTGGATATCTTGGAGGAACATCAGAAGATTCTCCTCTCACGCACGTCCATGTGTACACAACTGAACACTTTCAAATAAAAGGTTTCAAATCAATGTGCTTCTGACTACTGGCAAAATTTTGGTAATTAAATGATGGCTAGTTCCTCCTTCTTGTTCCTTAGAAAACTTTTAATTTCTTTCCTGTATGCCCTCTTTACTCTGTTCCCTTTTTCCATTTTGACTGTCTTTTACAAACACCTCTTTCATATTGATCCTATTCTCCCTATTTCCTTTCACTGGTGCCCTTTCACTGCTGCTACCCCAGGGCATACTGTAGCCCCTGGAACATCTTAATATCCACAAGTGAGAAAAAACTGGGCTGCATCCAAAGCAGCAGCTGAGGGAGGTGATTCTGCCCCTCCACTCCACTCTCTCGTGACCCCACCTGCAGTGTTACATCCAGCTCTGGGGCCACACTGTAAGAACGATGTGGATATGCTGCAGCAAGTTCAGGGGAGGCAACTAAAATTATCAAAGGGCTAGAACATCTCTGCTATGCCAACAGCATGAGAAAGAAGGCTCTGGGGAGACCTTATTGCAGCCTTTCATTACTTAAAAGGGAGCTTTTCAGGTGGAGAAAAACTTTTTAGCAGGGCCTGTTGCAACAGGACAACAGATAATGGTTTTGAACGGAGAGATGGTCAATTTAGACTAGATATAAGAAAGAATATTGTTACAATGAGGGTGCTGAAACATTAGCACAGGTTGCCCAGAGAGGTGGTGGATGCCCCATCCAGGAAAACATTCAAGGCCAGTCTGGATGGGGCTGAGCAATCTGATCTAAGTGAAGATGTCCCTATTCATTGCAGGAGGTTATGCTGGATGGCCTTTAAAGGTCCCTTCCAACCCAAACTATTCTGTGACTCTATGAAAATGCAACTTTATAGCAACTAAAGGTAGACATCAAATAAAGACTATAGAGAGGTCACGACTGTTCATAAAAGACTCACTTTCACACCCACCAAGAAGGAGCGTTAGTGAGGAAATATAAATTCCAATCATGAAAAGCAAGACAATTCACAATATTCCAACAAGTGTCATGACATTATTAATTGGTTTTTAACACAGAGCAGCAGGCTTTTGTGAAGCTGGAAGTGGCAGCATCTTCTCATTCTACTCATTATTACATATGCAAGATAGTTGTACGACTCTTCTCCTTGGCATACTGGATGTTCAGTCAGAGCAGTCAGTCTCCTTCACCCTATTCCCCAGGCCCATAACTCCTACCCATTCCTCAGTGCTCCTTCAGACAGACACACTGACAGACAGACAGACAGACAGACAGACAGACATCCTTCCTCCATCCCTCTATGTTCCCACAGCCAGAGAGCAGAGGCAATACGCACAGAGGCAGACACAGGGCTGGGAGCAGAGGCACAGTGCAGCTGGACAACACACAGCAGGCCCAGCCAAAGCACCAGACAGGACCTTGGGCAGCATCGCCACAGCAGCAGCACCTTTGGCTTTGATGCGTTCAGAGTTAGGAGACAAGTGTGATGTGGGTACATTGCCAGACATCAGCTTCAAATTCTGTCCCCCTGAGAGTGCAGCAGGGAGAAAGGATCCATCTCCACTCAAGTCTAAAGTCAGAGGCTATGCTGCTTTCCCTGCAGCTTGCAATGACAATTTAGAACCAAAGAAATCAGGTCTCTCTGCAGGTCAGGTCTATAGAAATCAGGTCTCTGCCTAAAACCAGCAGGGCCAGCACCCTGCAGAATGGCACCACTACAGCCCCCTGCCAGTCTAACAGCCTGTCAACATGCAAAAACACTCCATCAAACAAATGCACATCAAACATCTAAATTTCTACTTTCAGTTTGATCCATTTGATTATTTCCTAAATAATTTTCTTCACCAGGAAAATATTTTGAAAATTCTCAATGTATCTTAAACATTTGTGAAGCTTTCTTTATACCAAACTACACCAAGTTTACAAAATAAATAGTTGTTTCTCTTTAGGTGAGATCCTAGAGTACTTGGTAAGAATGGAAGCCACCAGCTGAAAGAGCTGAAAAATCTCATGAGGTTCTCCTACATTGTACTTTATGTCAAATATTACTATTGATTCTGAAGATTCTGGAAGTAAAATTAACTCAATTTCTTTAAAAAAAAAACCTCACCACACACCCTCAACAAATAAAGTAAAAACCCCATTAACACCTCCTGATGGCAACTCATGTCTTAAAACTTGAAAGTGAAAGAACATTTGTCCCTATTCTGTACCATGAGAGGGTCTAAACTTCTGAACACATCATAGAAAGGATGACAGTCAGGATGGTCTGACCTCTCAGTTTCGAATACTTAAGACACACCAAAGGAAGAAGCTTTTCAGTCAAATACTTTTTTTATTATTTTTAGTAAGCCTTGTTCTGCTGCAAATCAGGAGGACAGAGTCACCAAGCTCAATGTCTTTATATATGACAGTGTCATCAATCTTTTTAACATTCTTCCTTCCTACATAAAAAGCCCATTTTAGGAACCAAAACCACCCATGAGAGGAGAGGAACATGGAAGAATTCTGTTCAGCATATTTATGCTTGCGATTTGTTCTTTTTTGTTCTCCTGCAATTTTAACATAAGGAATTTTGATTTTGATTTTCACAGTATCTGTCTTCAAATATGAACAATTTCTTTATGCCCTGAGTGAGCTCAGGCAGTGCTATGTGACAAGTTGTCTCTCAAATTAATCCAGTTTAGAGTAGGAGAATGAGATGTCTTCAAGGGAAAATGGAGGCCTGGTATGCCACACAGCCACTTGCAGACATTATATAATCCACAAAGTATTTTTCAGATGTAACTGGGAAACCATATTGATAGTTTCTCAGCAATAACACAAACAAACAAACAAAACCTGGCACAGCACTAAGGCCGTATTTTTCCCACTAATGCAGATCTCCCAGAGATCTTGCAACAACATCCTAAAAGAAGAAAATGAGGATTAATTTATCATCTTTTTGGTGTGGAATATCCTGTGCCAAGTAAGAAAGGTGAGACGGAACTGAAATCCTTAAGAATCTGCCTCTCATGAAGCCGCCATTTGGTAAGAGATGGTGCAAAAGACCTAAGGCTGAGACTGGTTCTTTTGGTAGAGCATTCTGTATATCTAGCTTGAAAGATAAGACTTCAAGGAAAATAAAAGATGTATCTACTCATTTCAGCCTTTATCTGAAGTCAATCCACAGTCAGGGTACATCTCACACAGATTGTCATTCGCTGTGCTTTTGTTCCACACTACAGAAATACGACAGCATCAGGTCACTGCAGATTCTCCAAAGGAATGACATGGACAGGTACGAGAATACAAGAACTCAAGATGCTGAAATACATTCAAGGGAGAACAAACAGCATCAAGTGTGAGAACATGGTGGCCCTAATCTGTCTGCTCAGGCCACTGGCAAGAACAGCACAGAAGGTTCTTCCACATGGAGCATGATATTGCCACATCACTCTGAAATTAAGTAGGAATTGTGGAAATCCTGGATTTAAAGCTACTTCCTGGCAGGAAGTTAGGCAGGCTAAGAAGCTGAGTGTTTAACCGTGCACAAGATCCTGCTACTCTCACCAACAGAGGCAGGAAGACTCCTGACATGCTGCACCTTGGGACAGCTGGCGAGATACAGCAGCTTCCCAGAGCACAGGCCAGCTGTGGACTGGTATTCATTGGTCTTGCTGGTTTCCTCAGTTGCAAAGGATATGGAAACAGTTCCTTTCTCACCCTGACTAGCAGGTTTAGCAGAGTCATGCAACTGAAAGACCTCATGTTGTCTTCCAGTCATGATGTTGAGTCATATCAAAAGTGGTGCAGTGAGTGCATTTCTTGTTAAATCAGGGTTTCAAACATCTGGTTTTTCTTTGAAAAACAGTGAGAACTCATAGTGTTAGGCTGCATATGAGAAGTGACAAAACACAATGTAAGTTACATGACTCGCAGGTGATGTTTCCAAACAAAGAGGTGATGTTTTAAAACAAAGAACCACAAACAAAAACAGGCTATTAATCCAAGCAAGAAGCATCCCAAATGCAATTAATTCAGTAAAACACATGTAATTTGTCAAGTGACACCTTTCGGCTCACATAAAAGAAATCCTATCATTTAAATTGAAGATGAGGAGAAGTGTTCTTGGAAGAATGACAGTGTGATAAAGAAATGTAAGTTAAAAGCATTCAAATAAGATCACTTTACCAAGCCTGCAAAGATTAAATACGTTTTTAAGTGCAAGATGCATTTGTGAAATAAAGACCAACTTACTTAGAGATTATCTCTAGGGAAGCTACAAAAATACAAACCACATACACACACACAAGCAAATTTCTTGGCATAAGACATTGTTATCCCTAGTGCAGAGATGTTTTTCATGGAATTTCAGAACTTCTATTAAGCTTCACCAAGTAATCTCATGATTTTTCTTAGAGTATACAGTTTCTCTATAAACTGACAGAAAAAGAGCTGTCAACAAATCCTTTAAAGAATCCATTTTGCTTGGTAGAGGTTCTCCAAGCCTTTACTGTAGGCAAAACATCTCACAGGAGACATCTACAGGCAGAGCTCCCCAGGGGAAGAGAGAGGAAGGACTGCCTGGAAAAGGTCTCACAGGACCCTTGCAGCACCTCCTCTTTTCACAGGGTGCTCCCACAGCTGCCTGCAGCACATCCCCATCCTGTGAACCACAGCGCTTCACTCAGAAACCGCTGCTCTGCCGGAGCCTCCGGCCGCACTTCAGAACTATTCATTTCAGGAACCCTGACATCAGCTTTTCCAAAGACTCGTGCACCGAGCTGGAGAGCTGAGCAGTAAGGACAATACTGCTAATTAAAGAAACAACCACTTAAATAAAAACATACTGCACGAAAAGCATGACAACAGTTCCATTCAGAAACAAAAATAAAAATACCATCAAGAGAAAACATTAACTGATACAAAAAGTCTGCTGGGATGGTGGCGGTTACGAAGTAGATCTGAACAGAGACCCTGAAGGAAAGCAGCAAAACTCCTAAGCCACTGGAGTACAACACATGGTCTGCTCTTGTTCTCCACTTTGATTGATGGTAAGGATTTTTCTGTCTTCTCCCTTCTTTTCTTAAGCAAGCAGCAAGGCATTATTTAATTTAATGAGCAAATACTCAAAGACACTAATTGGGTTCACTTTAAAAATAAAATCCATATGTGCAGAAACACGAATTCTGTAGGATTTAAGAGACTGTTTAATGACAGATGAGAAAAGAAAATACATTTAAGAATTAACAGCAGAGACAAAAGATGAAAATCATCTGCAGTTTAGCATCTCTTTGTAGAACAGAACTCGTTTAATGTTTTTACTTTTTTTTTTAATAAGATGGACCTTTTTGTATTTGTAAACATTGCCCTGCAAAAGTCTTTGTTGTTTTAGAACTTCTACTACTCTTGCTAAGTGTTAAAAAAGCAGGATTTGTTACTTTCTATATCCATATCCCACTCCACCCTCTCTCCTATACTATCTTCTCCCTATTTTTGCAAGGCAAAAATGAAAGAAGGCTGCGGGAAACAGGAAAAGAAAGCTGTTAAAATATAACTATTCTTCTGGCTTAAACCTTGGCTCCTTCTGAAGGACTCTAGCAGAGACAGAAATATGACTTTCACTCTAGCAATAAGCTCTCTTTGACCATGTGTTCTAAGATACAACAATCCAAACACAAGAGCCAGGATGCACAACAGCAATTCTAACTTGCCTTTAGCAACCTGATACTGTTCTGATGAAAAGTACCTCCAAGATTCCCCTCACAAAAGCTGACACTGTGCTCACCCCAAGGTATTAAATGGTTTCAGGGTAACCTTACACTGGGAGCAGCCTGATGACATTATTTTAGCTCCACATTTTGGGAAGTGTGTTTTCACTGAAGTAAGACAAGGCAAAATTCCTAATGAGCAAATATCTGAATCTACAGAACATGTACCTGAACACATTCCCACCACATGCTTGCTTCAAGAGCCTTTGGAAGAATGAGTGCATGCAGAGCCCAAACCACAAAACATATAAAGGTTATTAGTGCAAAATGCACACAGAAGAAACTTTTCAAAAGGCAATTTGGGGAAGCCCCTCAGCTTCTTAGGGCTCATCTCCATGATCATGGTACAATTATTTGTGCTAAACTGTAAACTTATATTAATTCAGTGTATATAAAGGTATAAAACTCCCTAAATGAACATTCTTGTTCTATTATAAATTTTTTTTCCATCCTTATTTAGTGGAATTCACTTTGGAAAGGTTTATTCTGAATTTATTCTGAAAAAAGCCAATCACTTTATGATCAGAACAGTTTACTGGCATGAATAGTAAAACCTTTCTAAACAGCCAAACTTCTATAAAATCAATAACAACTGATAGGCCATTGCAGTGAGATTTTTGGTGTATTTTGTTATTTACCCAACTCTCAATGATACTGCAAGAAACAATCCATTGCAGGGAATACGTGCCCAAAGGGGAGTGCCCTGCACCTCTCCCCTCTCAGACTTCCTTGTTGCCTGCTCTGGGTTGAGTACAGCATTCTGCAACTGAGAAGGGAGTAGGACAAAAACATTCCCACAGAAAAACCATGGGGTTTAATTTGGATCAGTGGGATGGAGGAGGTGGAAGGCACAGGAGATGGGCAGTGAGGAAGCAGGAGCAGGGAACAGGACTGTTTCTTCCAGGAGTGGTCAGCGGTTAGATCAGATTAAAGTGTGTTGTGAAACTGCTCCACAAAGGCAAAGTGCACACACAGATGAACACCTCAGAGCTGCCACCCAGACATACCCTGTGGCTATGCCAAATTCAGACCACAAAAAAAAGGCTATCTACATTCTCAAATGCTTTCCTCCTAAAAGGAAGTACAAAAGTCACCAATAATTCTACAATTCCTAATGCTAATGAAGAAAGAGAGAGCAACAGGGCTTAACAGCATATTTAAAACTACTAAAGTTTAAGCATTTCCAAGAATGAAACCACCATCAATGCAAGCCCCTCCAAAAGAGAGAGAAAAATTAGAACTTAACAGGTTTTTAACATCCACTTTAAATCCCTATCAAACTATGACAATTCTGATTATTCTCATCACATCGGAAAATATATTAAAATATGGATATAGTCCAATATAAAAGGAAACATAGCTAGGTTTCACAATATCAAAGGTTCAATTTTTACCATACTGCAGAAGCCTAGAAAGTAAAGAATAGTACCCTACTTAATGGTTCTAAATAAAAATATTAAATAAAATTCTCTCTTCTCCCTACTCAGAAAAATAACACTCAGCTAAAAGAACGACTTTTAAATTAACATGCAAGTATTTTTAAGAATCAATTAGAATGTGTTGACTTGCAAAAAGAAACCAATCAAACATAAATCATCATGAAAAGGTTCACAGACCATAAAATCAACACATTCTAAAAGGTAACATATGATACACTCTCATGACTTGTTGCAGTTATTTCTGAGTGCTCCATGTTGCTGAACACATGCCAGTGCAGGGCCTGATCCCACCAAGATTTACACTCATACTGAGCTGTGAATAGTCCTATTACAATCAACAGGATTACTCACAGAAAATCTCCTTATCATGCATAAAATTATCCATGCGTGAAAGTCTTTGTCACCTTTCCTATCCTGAAATCTGCATTCCATCATCACCAGCATAACCATACTTTAATATCAAACGTGCATATGGAAAAGCTTTTGATACTCTATTTTAAAAGCTACAGTTCCATGTCAAAATCCACACGGGCGTCACCAGTGTCACAAACATACTTTAAATAGTCCAAAAATCACAGGCAGTGCTACTTTTTATATGGAAAAAAAAAGCCACTGGTTTTGTGGCACTAAGTTATAAACTTCCAGAAAATAGTTATTTTTAAGAATTTATCTGTGAATTTCTACCACTGGGTAGTTAACCTCAGAACAATGCAGGATTTCTGTCTTTGTACCATGAAACTTGGACACTCCAAAGTGCTCATTCTGGGACTTCTGATGACATTTATATTGAGGAAAACAAGCACTACACATAACTAAGGCTACCCAGCATCTTCTGAGTAGCACTCTATAACTTCCATCCAACTGGTGAAAGTTTTGTGAAATTTCACCTATCTCATGCACATCTCAAGCTGAAACTTTGTAAAAATATTTCAGATAGTATATCAAATGGTTTTTTCATTTGATTTTGACAGCAGTGCAGTTCTATCACAAAGCTGAGCTAATCTAACAGCTAAAGGTCATTGAAAGGGGCAATCCCTCCTCCTAACTCTAAGAGTCCACCCTATCTTTGGTGCCTACTCTGATGCTCAGATTTTTAAAAATGTGATTTTTTTTTTTTACAGGCCCTTCAGCTCCTTGGGCCTCACAACCTCTTTACCATCTGCAAGTATCTGTGAAGCATCTCTTCTCATCACAAGCACTATGCTAGTGCTGCTTTACAGAAGATGACAACCTGCTGTTGCTCTCAAATTGGCCCAAACAGCAAAGGTCTGTATATGGGTGTGCATATGTTCCTTCTCCTTGGTGGATAAGGAAATGGCTGGATGGTTGCACTCAGAGAGTTGTGGTCAATGGTTCAATGTCCAAGTGGACACCAGTGACAAGTGGGGTTCCTCAGGGGTTGGCACTGGGACTGGTGCTGTTTAACATCTGTGTCAGGGACATGGACAGTGGGACCGAGGGTACCCTCAGGAATTTCCCATTGACCAAGCGGTCAATGCCCTGGAGGGAAATGGGGCCATCCAGAAGGACAATGACAGGCTGAAGATGGGCCTGTGTGAACCTCATCAAGTTCAAAAAGGCTGAGTGTAAGATCCTGCAAGTGAGACAGGGCAATCCCAAGCACAAATACTGGTGCTGTACTTTTTAAAATACAAATATCTTCAATAGATGCACATGTGCATGTGTATATACATGTATGTGGTTTTCTACAGCACACTGGATGGAACGCTCCATAAAAAGATGTGAAACTAGTCAGACAGATTATAATATCCTTGCTATGTTTGTTACAAGTGCCAAAACATGCATGAGTCACAGAGTGCATGAAAAGTAAGCCATGACCATTTAGGCAGTTGAACACTACCTTGCAAAATAGGATCAAGCCCTTTCTACAAAAATTTTTTTAAAATACGTGATCAATAATTATATTTGGCACATTTTCTGGCTGCTTATTTTGACAAATTTGGGTCAGATTTACCTGAAATGCTGAGTACTCAAGGCTGCAATTGCACCACTTACAGCAATACTTTAAAAATACAAAGATGAATGCAAGGTTGTTATTTTAATTTTAAAAAAAGCTCTTAAAAGCTCAATGGACACCCACACCAAACACAAATTTTCATCTTGCTCACAGATGCCAATTCCCCAGCCATAAAACAAGAAATATCCATTTCCTCTCCCTGAGGCATAGTAAAATACTTGTAATAACAAGCAATGTTCAATATAGGTCACAAGGGTAAACTAATCAGTTTATGGTGCTCTTATTCCTGCGGCCAGCACAGCCCCTGAGGGGAGAAGGCAGCACACCTTGGATGGAAAGGTAAGGCTGCACCAGTGACAGAGATACCTGCTGTGAGAAGGTGGGCAAGAGGGTCTGGCCTCTCCCAGGACCTAAGCACTGATCAGAAAGCCCAACGAACCAGGAGGTTTCCAACTGACATGGAGCAGCCACTTTGGTGCAGAACCATTAGAGGAATGGGGCACACCAGTGTGGAACTGCCATCAAGAAAAGGTAAGCACCACAGTAAGAGTTTGAAAAGAGAAACACTGTTTACCACCATAGTGTAACAGAACTATGAGATATTTGGCTTCTTTTTCAGGCTCTGCCACTGCTTTTGAGGCAAATGTGTTATCTTAGCAAATCATTCCTTCTCCCATCTTTCCACTTCTTGTTAAATCAGGTGCAATGGTCTACCTACGACTTAGGTGTGAAGCAAGCAGTAGACACTATCTGTGAGGGCCTCATAAGCGTACTGATAACCATTACAGAAATTTCACAAAGAAAAATATTCATTCTGCCTTCAGAGCAGGATTAAGCAGAGCACGGTAAGAGAACACACGTTATGCAACAAGAAGAAAGCAAAGTACAGAGCAACTGCTTATTCAATTCATGTACATTCAAAAACATAGGGGCTTTGGGGTGTGTTCATGTATCATGAAATACTATGGTATAATACTAAGGTACAATATATTAATAATACAATGAGGATGGTAAAATTAAGTGGCATAGGTAAAGCTCAATGCTGCAATTTTAAGGCTTGCATGCTTGACTTACACCTAAAATTGCTCTTTTAAAAGCATGTTTTTCTTGTAATATCTTTACTTCAGCTTCATTGTGTTCTAAAAGGCCATCTACATGTACTAAAGAAAAACAAGTGATTAAGAAAAATTCAAGACAATTACTTAATACATCCACATAGATTAAATAACATTGGCCAACAAGCTAACAGAAGTATAACCAAGAAGACTTTGTTCAAAAAAGCTGGAAGTTAGCTGCAAAAGCCATCTGAGAGATTCTGGAAGACATTCCTCATTTACATACATGACAGCACAAGGAAAACTTACAGGAAAAAAACAACACTATTCTAAACCATAGGGGAGAATGCCATGAATAACAACAATACAGATCTTACAGAGCACAGGTGATATTTCTACATCTTACTTCAGCACTTGGAAACGTTATTTCAACATGGGCTCTCACGTTGTGAAAGTAATGCAAGCATTTTAGAATACAGGAACCATTCTCCTAAGTTCCAATTTCAACTTCAGCACCTTACCATGCACAGAGTAGGCATTTTTTCCCTAACTTCATTTCAGCAAACTTATTCAGGGTAAGATTATATTCTGTGTAACATCTCAAAACAAATTCTACACAATATGGTTGGCTCTCTGTAGATTAACTTTCCACCTGGTAAGGAACATTTTCTCACCTCATCCTTCTGCAGAGGAGGCAGTGTCATACCCCAGCATAACTTCATTTTTAATGGATATTTATTTCACTTCAGCTGTGTTTCAAACATACCCTTCATCTACACATGGAACAGTAACCTTAAATAATCCAGTTAACACGAAACATGATAAAATTAATACCTCTTTAGCAAAAGAGTCACTCCAGACAGACTAAGCAAATCCTATGCTTTCTGTACTGTTTTTCAAATGCCACAGTGTTACTTTCAGTGGCCCACTTGAAAAGATGGGGCCAAAAATCTGGGCCAGGAGATGTGAAAGAGCCCTTCCTAAAGTTCAAAGACATAGATCTCTACTCACTGCTCCACTCTTCAAACCCTCTAGGTCTACCCTACCTATATAAAAATAAAGGCCTTTTAGGGACCTACTTGTTCCATAAGATTAATACACCTGGTACTCAAAAATTACATATCTACTTCACAAGGCAACATACATGTAACATAGTCAATGGAAAAAATAAGCCCATATAATAATCTCATCAGGTGAGAAAAAGAATCACAGGTGGCAGTTACTTGTCAAAATGCTCATGACATTTCCAAAAAGCATTTGGACCCTTCAGAGATGGCAGCTGTATAGGAATATAAAACCAGGCAAATGACAGTGATTTAGGTATCACTAGAAGCAGCATCTTCACCTGTATAACCTGGTGGTAGCCCCTTCTTTCCTTTAATGTATGATAAAAAACAAGGAGCAGAGGATGTTGTGATGTTTCATGAGGGAGAGCACTGACCAACAGTGAACCAGAAAAAGAAAAACTATCACTGTTCTTCAAATATTCAAGCAATTATAAACTGGGCACCAAGGAGCAATTCTCATCAGTGAAATCAGGGATTGCTGTGGCCTAAACAGCACTCTTGTTACAGCATCAGAACAGTATCAAGCACCTTCATCAAGAATAAACAGAGAAGTCAGCACATAAACTGACGTGTTAGTATCTAAAGATAGTATGAAACCAGCCAGAGGGGGAAGGAGTAGAAATAAACTCAAAAATCATGGAAGTGAGCAACCGGGTCACTTTCTCAAAACCCCTCTTGGAACACAAGCATATTGCAGCCCATGTAAATTTGCCAGGACAACAAAGTTTTTTTTTAAGAGTATACTTGTCTCCAGTTGGGATTTTTTTTTCCACATTGTCGCAACAAATCCACCACCTCCCTACTGCTAACCAACACTTGTGGTCAGATTAAATCAACTAAGAACTATTCCTATCCCACTTACATAAAATTCCAGAATTGTAAATCAGCCTTTTTTAATCTGAATGATCCTCACTTCAAAAGAAGAAGAAAAAAAAAAGGCAAATCAAGTACTAAATCCAGTGTGCTTCTGCAGTGTATCCTCTTCAAAAGACTATCCACAAACTCAGCAAGAACTTCCAGGTAACTCCTTCCCTTGATATTTCACAAATGGTATGGACAAGGAATCCCGCTGACTTCTACCACATACCCTAAGGTGATTTTTCCTCATTACAGTTTTAAATTTCTCAAACAGTTTTCAGGCACTTAAGCCAATTTTCAGATTGAGGCAAGCCAAAACATGAGATGTCTAGAAACTATTTTATAAGAGCAATAATAACACAGATATCCTGGCCCATTAACTAACACTGAAAATAATCCAAAAAATAAAACTCAGCCTTCTCAGGATTGTGCCCTCTTGAATAAAAAGGTTGTGGAAATTGGATTCTACCTCAACGACTTTGGTACCCTGCAGCTAATTCTCACTAATTAAGTCCTAGAATACACTAAAACAGGAATTCAGAATGATCAAAAGATATGATACGTGTTTATAACAACTCCCGTAATTATTTGGAACAAAAATCTTGAAGGTTCTTGATGCCATTAACTCACAGACCAATAATTAAGGGCTACCATTCCAAACAGGTCTGAAATTTCTGAGAACCCATAGTGAAATAACTTCATGATGAAGCCAAGTCTTAGTAAAATACATTCAATACAACCCACATATTACTAAGCAAGCAGGAAACCAATCTGCAAAGTCAGAAAATATTCTGACAGGATTCTGATGAAAGAAAAATTCATCATATTCTGCCTTTATGAACTGCTTTCCAGACACTGTTTCCTCATCCAGCCATGTTAAGAATCTCAAGTCCTGAAGCCTTGGAACACGCAGCTGCACTCACCCAGGTTCCCTCAAAGCAAAGATGTGTCCCATAGGTAACAGGACAGCAATTTGTAATCCTAGAATGGTTTGGGTTGGAAGGGACCTTAAAGATCACCTTGTTCCAATCCTCCTGCCATGGGCAGGGACACCTTCCACTATCCCAGGTTGCTCAGGGCCCCCATCCAGCCTGGCCTTGAGCACTGAGAGGGATGGGGCATCGTCAGCTTCTCTGGGCAACCTCTTCCAGTGTCTCACCACCCTCACAGTCAGGAATCTCTTCCTTGTATCTACTCTACCCTCTTTTAGTTCATTAGCCCTTGTCCTATCATCACCTGTTCAGGTATGCAATCTGGAAGCACCAGAGCCAAGACTTCTCTGCTGAACTTGTGTCCAACCAAACGTGGGAAATGAAGAGCTGTCCAATGTTACAGTGAATTTTAGGCATGTTAAATCTTACTTAACTACAACAGATTCCATTTTTTCTGCATATGCAGCCACACTCTCATCACCACCACAACTGCAGAAAGCCCCCCGCCAGTCCTGTGACCTGCAAGGAATATAGTCCAGGGATGACACAAAGGCACACTAGACAGTAAACTGCAAGGTCAAGCAAAGACTTGAGAGATTAGGTTTTCTGTCAGTTTGTCCTTTTACATCGCTGTTTCTTGAAAAGTGACAGTAATCTCACACTTAAAGCTGCACTACATTTGATCCAATATAGTATATGTAACACTGAGTACAGATTCCTAACAGGCACCAGCTGAACACGCCTGGTTTGCATGATCTACTTTTAACTGTCAGATTCAGACAACAAGCCCACTGGTTTTGTCTACAAATTGCCACCTACTCCACATTTTCCAGCAAAATACTGTGACAACTGGATGATCATCCTCTGTGTGCTCCTCTTCTATAAAGTCTATTTTAATCTCCCTCTCAGAAATTTAATTTCATCATTGGTGATCATAAAAAAACCACATTTCAAATACATAAAAAATTCTTTTCTACGAGTCATTTAGAAAGACAACTTCATAATCTCTACCAGGAAAAAACAACATTAAAGTCAAGTAGCTTTTCCTTACTTCCTTATATCCCATAACAATGCAAGCTTTCCTGCTCCTCAGAACACAACCACATAACTTTGACATCTTTTTGCTGACTCAGACAAAAATTCATCACAAAATATAACTGCCAGGTTCACCAGTGACAGAGGAAGCTCCTGAGAACCACAGCCTAATAAAGCTTTCCTCCTTGAGGGATGACAGCAGTCTCTCCCATAAGAAAGATTCATTTTTATTTGATATTGTTAAAGTAATATTCACACAGGGCACTTTCACACTAGACTTTACTTTCAAGAAAACCAGCTATAAGGTCAAAACATAAGTCGAAAACCAGTATTTCATGGGCATGTCTGGAAAGTCTGCAAGTGATTTTGGTAAAATAATTGTATCAAATGTTGGTACCCTGAGGATTGACCACCTCTGTCTGCAGTTGATTTACAGTGGTCAATACAAAAATTTGCTTCCAAGTAAGCAGTGTAAGATTACTCTAGCAAAAAGGGAGTTGGTTGAGTTTACTAATCTATCACGAAGAACTTTTTTGTTAAAAGAAAATTTACAGGCACAAAATAGAACATTTCTTAAATTTATGTATATAGTTTCTGTTGTATCAAGAACTGCTCAGTGCTACAAATGACCCAACTTAAAAGCCTGACAATTGTCATCCATCTCACATATATTTTCTTTGATAGAGACTGACAAGTAACAGTGACCTATGTTAGAAACCACTGTGTGTATGTGGTCAAAACTAGAGGAGAATCATGCCTCAAGAGATGCTAATTTGCTTCAGAACACTCCTGTTTGAGACACTCTGAAATCATCCACTAAATCTGGAAATTCTGTTATAATGCCTACAGACTAAAAAAATCATTCATGGATCCTGGGAAATGTATTTATTTCTTGGCTTACACACTCATTTTTCTCCCTTTTCCCTGCCTTTAAAAAACTGAAGAATGTCCGCAGTGCAATACTGAAGATCACTTGTTGAAAGCAAGACTAAAGAGTTCTCAGTACCCAAGGAAGTCTGCAGAAACCTGGTGTATTTAGAAGCTGCTTCCTTGTTTCGCCCCTTCCCAATGACATCCCAGGCGCTAAAATACGCTGCTTATTGTTTGGCAAAATAAACTTCACTTTATGATGAACATTTCTTATTCTCTAGGATTAAAACTTTAGGCCAGACATCATTATAAGTACTTGCTACAAGTGGCTTGCACATACATCCACATGCACACATGCTTTTTAGGAGCATTTTCACCATTTCCTTGGTTAAAATACAACCCTAGCAACAGAAAAAGAGGAATCTGACAAATTTCCAGGGCAAACACATAGCAGTTAATATCCAGAGAATGCAAAAAGTTGTTTTTTCCCTTTTCAAGAATACTGTTAGTGATCATATGACTATGTCACATCTGCACAATACCAGCATTTCTAACTTCACCTCTTGCACTAAGGTAACATGACCTAGTCATGATGTGACTGGCACTGTAAACCTCTCTAATGAAGTCTTTTATATCCATGGTGGGGTGCATAAGTAGCAAAAGTTAATAGAGACTTTATGGGAAATTATTACAAAAACATTTAAGAAGTTGTACAAATTTTTATGAATGGGCATCTTTTAACCTTGCAGATCTAGCTGCCATTTGAAACAATTTTAGGGCAGAAGGCTTTATCAGTCACGTAGCTGAGCTCACACTGATACCACAACAGCTTTACATATGAGTAATATCACATGTTACATCAAGAAACTGTTTTATGGACATTTTACAGGCACCTTGATTTTTGGTTTTGGTTTTTATGTTGGATTTTTTGGGTTTTTTCCAGTGCAAGAGATCTAGACAGTTTATATTTGATAGGCTGTTCATAAATTATACCCTACTGCTGTTTGCAGGTTGGAACTTCTTCCCACACAGATTTCATTTTATCATCAGACTGTTTAATTCTGCGCTTATAAAAATGTCATCCTAGTCATAAGGGAAGAATTAGACAGCACTGTCTTAAGATTTTCTGCACATACTGTGACAAGATGCAGATACTGTGATACTAATATGCCAGTAGAGTATATCAGCTCCAGGATCAGGCCAATACTCATGCTGTTATTGAGCTGTGGCTTGCTGTTTTCAAAAGTGCAATGAATTCATAAAGTAATAGAAGTTAGTAATACATTAACTATATTACAGTATTCACACTGCTACCTCTTGATATCATAGCCTGGAATACATTAACACACTGATAATATCCTAAGAGTGCATTAAAAATTATTTTGGAGCAAAAGCAGTACCAGTTTCTGTATTATCTCCCAAAATAACATTCTGACAATGTGAAAGAAGTTATCAGGAGATTCTAACCCTTCTGCATGTTGTGGACTCCACAGTCTTTCTAAAAGATAGTGAATTTTCCCCTTAGGACACATTTATAATCAAGTTTTGTGAGAACATATTATAGATTTTTTTCCAGGTATTTTATCCAACGTGATGAATGATATATGAAAAATATCTCTATATGCAGTCAGGGGAAGATAATTTAATCACATATAATATTTGAATACCCACATATGTTATTGTATTTTAATTTGTACAATAATTTGTAAGTTAAATAGTTTAAAATTTTATCACTTGTGTAGTTTATGGAATTACTGCTGATGTATAAAACATTCTGTTCTATGTAGATAAAAAATGTATATTTAAAATGTATATAGAGTGCTAGCTAATGAGCTAAACAGATGGGGTTGTGTATTTAACTTCACTGGAAAGTACTGAAACAAAGTAACAGCATTTGTGTAAATGAAAATAAATCTCATGAAAATCTGAATGGATTTTCCTTTGTTAGACAGCAATTTGTGCTTGGCATATAACTATATATTATAGCCAATGGCTGTGTTTTGCTGACATGTCCTGTCAATAGCTATGTCTTGGCTGTTAAAAACCAGTAAGTTTGTACATTTAACTCAATACTAGTACAAGGGTTTCTGCAGATACCAATTTACAGAACTGAAAAAAGACAAGAAAAAAAAAATCATGACTCTTAGTACTCCATGAAATATAATTTTCCCAGAAGTATTTCTTTCAAAAAACCCTAAACAAATTTAAGTGGAACTTAATCACAGTACTGATCCTTCACATAAACCCTGCAACCTGATAGAAGCAGACACCCATGCCTGGTTGCTCCATCCATGGAGCCTTTGTGGGACCACTTCTGTCTTTAAACACTCAGTTATGCAGATCAGACTGCAAGCAGAAGGCTTGAATCTATTTCATCATAAATGATGCTGGTTTGAAAGGCCGTTATCATTAAAATGCTAGGCAAAGGCACAGGAAGTATTATTTTAAATAAAACCTATGTATTTCTCTGTTAGATCCATTTAAGAGCCTTCAAAATAAAACATATTTCCACTGGTATTTACTTTTCAATGCTTATGCCATTCATTTAATATACAAGACAGGTGAAGTTTGGACAAGAAAAGCTGGATGTTTCATTCCATATTTAGGGTAACAGCAGTATCTTCATTTATAAAAGACATTACCCCAGTGTTACTACTTCTTATTCAACTTCTGTTATTTCACAGAGAAAAATGTATTTTATATTAGAGCCAAAATTAAATCAAACTTAATCCCAAATTATGCTAAACACTTAAAGGGGTTTTGATAGATTAAGGCCCACTCCATCAAACTGCTCCATACAGACAGGTCTCCATTTGTAAGAGTCCACACAGCAATCCTCACTGGAGGAAGGCACTACAGAGATTCCAGTCACAAAAAAATCACAAATGTCTTATACAAAAACCAAACCGACCGTGTTTCTTCCCACGTTACTAGAATACAACAAACAGTTCCTCCCCATTAGTACATTTTAAAATGTTTAACCTAAATCCATACACTAACAACTGATACCCTGAGCTCCACTATTTGCAAATTTACATTACTGAACCTGTGGTGCAAAGAACGTCTGTAGAAGTGAGCTGAACTCTTTAAGATGAACCATGGCCACATTTCACTAGAGTAATATATTATTAGCATTCTCATAGTTCAACTGTAACTTTACTGGTACACAGAAATTCTCAGCTGGAAGTACGAACTTCCAACCTCCATGGTTTTACACCAACTGTCTTTAGAACACCCGCACGCTCCATGTCACTTTAAATCCTCATACAAATAAACTTGTACATATTGAACTCAGAGGGAAAACCACCTTTTGAAAAACTATATAACAATATTCCCAAAGTATGTGTCCCTTCAGGTGAACAATTTAGCCTGCAATATAAGTTTTCACATTCTGAATAATTTTTCTCCCAATTTTTTCATCACTGTGGTTCTTCAAGGAGCTACTTACTCACTTAACAGTTTGATTTCATAATCCATTCTATTAGGGATTTTTCCATAAACAGAATACGTTTGCAATACAGTAGACATGAAGCACACATGGACAAGACAGACAATAACAGAAGCATAGATTACACACACATCTGTTCTCTCAGGTCTCAGCCTGTGGAGCGAAGACAGAAGTACATGTGTGCACAGCAGCCTACATGCAAGAGCTCACCCTCATCGTTTTTAGCTTTCTTCATTTATATGAGCTCACTGACTAAGTACAGGTATACTTGGGGAAGAGGGGCATGCAGACATCCAGAAAAATCTACAAAGAAAACACTTTTGGAAACGGAACACACACATACATTCAGTTGCATATTCACAACGAAAGGCCAAGACAACGGTTTTCAGGGAACTGCAATTGAAAATGAATTTTGCTTTCCCAAATTGCTGCAACAAGAGCAGGCTTTGCTGGCCTCTCCTATAAACGTGTCTGTGCCCTGTACCAAGAGCCTGCAGATCCACAGGAAAGCAGGCCTCGTGTGCTCCAGAGCTTCCGGTGCAGCCAAAACCCTTGCAGATGACAGCTGTCACTGGACAATGCACAAACCCAAACACTGGAAGTGAACACTGCAAAACTAACACTGCCTGAAGATACGCAAGCTTTTCACATAGCAGGATAGATTTTAAGTCTCAATCAGACCATTGGTTTATCTGGACTGATTTTGAGAACAGAATAAGAACACCTGCAAAAATTGATGCAGGGTAGCACTGTTTTTCTACTTCTTCCCTTCACAAGGCATATTCACCAAACTCATGGAGAATGGCTACAAAATCTGTACCACTTACAACAGCAAAATTGGATCTGGGCACTTCAAAATGTTGGAGCATGATGGGTGGGCCCAGGTACATATTCCTAGCAAGCTTGTAAAGTACTACTGACATTTGCAAATAAGTACAGAAATAAGCAAAGCAACTGAGATCCTATTCAAAAGAAAAAACAGTCCTCTGTCATTTGTCATGTCCAGTGACAAAGATGCTGCTCATCAGGACTAAGACACCTCTCCCATCTACAACTTCTTGGACCAGAATGTCACGTGTATGCAGACAGAGACAGGTCATGCTCCAAGCACACCTTCGTAGCAAGACTAAAGTTGTGGTCATTGGATTCCACATATCTACCTTTTTTTTATCACTGTACAAAATCCCTCACAGCTGCCCTGAGCAGTTTACAAAAGTAAACTGACCAGAGAGATGACTTATGTTTGCAACATAAATGTCTTCCCTTTCCATGAGCCAGCTTAATGCAGACGTTGCTGCACTCACCCCAGCTGAGGTTTGGCAGGAATCTGGGTAGGAATGATGCTGATGAGTGAAAGTGTTTGAAGCCCAACTAATTTCTCTTCAACTCCTACTGGTCCCCCCTGCTCTCCCAAGCCACTTCCAGCCTGGTACTTGTTAGCAGCTCCCGACGCTGGGGAAAAGAGGTGCCTTGCAAAAGCTTCCTCCGAGCAGCTGAGAGGAGACTCTGAGAAGGTTATGCAGAAATAAAACCAAACGAAATGACTGTTCGCAGGTCGGCACGCTTCACCTATCTTACACCGGGAACAATGGAGAGGCGGGCAGCGGGAGAATAAGGCCCGGGAGGACGGGGCCGGGGGGACGCGCTGTCTGTCCGTCCGTCCGTCCGTCCGTCAGCTCTTTGTCCGTCTGTCAGGCAGCCCCGACGGCCCCATCCCCGCCGCCCCGGCGCGGCCTGCGCGGCCCCGCGGCTCCCGGCCGGGGGAGCGGACGGAGCGGGAGGCGCGGGAGCAGCGGGCGGACGGCGCCCGCCGCCTCCTCATCCCCCGCTCCCCGCCGGCCTC
>VZTJ01004575.1:352447-408903 GCA_013397795.1 Orthonyx spaldingii
CTGCACCACGGGAAACGCGCCCGGAGGACCGGCGGGACGGGAGGCGGAGGAGCGGGACGGCGATGACGGCGGCGGAGAAACCAGCCGGCAGCCCCGCCGGGGCTGCGGCCGCTGCCGGGGCGGGCGGTGCCGGGTTACGCGCGGGTCAGGAGGCCGCCGCGGCCGTGGGAGCGCTGCCCGCGCCGGCCCCGGGCGGAGGCGGGGCGGGAGGGACCCTTTGGGCATCGGCCTCGCCGGGGGTGTCCCCCGGTGCCCCTCGGTGTCGTGCCGGCGGCTTAATGCCCGGCAGGGCCTCCCGGAGGAGTGAAGGCCGGAGCGGCCGCGGTCGGTGTCAAGAAGGCTGAACTATCACGGAATTGTTGTGGTTGGAAGGGACCTCTGGAGAGCATCCCGTCCAACCCCCCTGCCCAGGCAGGGTCGGCTGGAGCAGGTGACACAGGAACGCGGCCAGGTGGGTTTGGAATATCTCCAAAGAGGGAGATTCCACGACCTCCCTGGGCTGCGCGTTCCAGGGCTCTGCCACCCTCAGTGTAAAGAAGTGAAGCCTGATGTGGTTCCCCACTCCTGACGCATCCCACCGCAGACTGCCAGTGCCATTACAGAGGTGGTGTCCCTCGGACTCCCAGGGCCTCCAAATCCATCTGAAAGTCCCGAGAGGAGCTTTCTGCACTGTAATCTCTACGATCATTATGTTCTTCATGACCCCACACAGTAAACTGTTTGGGGAATCGCTAGAGGCCAAATCTTAAAACTCGTGCCTTCCTTGGACTGGCTCTCCACCCAAACTGGCTGCACCTCTGCAGCCTGGGCTGTGGCACGGTGTCACTTGCACCTCTCAACTTCACCGTTTTCAGGGGTTACCAACTTTTCCACGTTTCTCTAAATAAAGTCTTTCGCCCAGCAATGCGCTTAAACACGTGCGTACCTCGACTGCTCTGTGTCATTTGCGTATAATTAAGCATGTGCTTAAGTGCTCTGCTGGATTGAAGCCAAGATCTGCATAAGCTCTGTTGGGTAAAATTTACCAGCTTCACTGGGCTTAGCTCCGTGAGTCATTCAATCAGCAGCAGCCCAAAGCTTTTTGCTACAAGCTTAGTTATTCCCAGGCTGTCCTACAGGATCACCCTGTCTCCATGACGAGGCTTATGCCCTTCATTCAGGTCCTGTTAGAAGTGAGATGCATCTGCCTGGCTCGTGAGTCAGCTGAACGAACATAGGGTTTCAAGTTCCCTCAGCAAGGTGCATTAATAAAGTTCTGCACCCTCATGCAGGTCAGAGGTTGTGCCATCAAGTTACAGTGCCATAAATTGCATTAAGAAGAGAGTATTAATGACACCAGGACCCTGATGAAGGTCTGCCCTGACTCTGTGCAATGTGTACATTTCAAAATGATGGTGTCCAGGACTCAAATCTCTATGAACAGAGGAAGGAGTTAATAAAATGTAGCTCTATTCCATGCAGTCCTCCACAATTTTGCACAAATACAAGAAGCATCATTAACCTGCTTATTGAATAAAATGGGAAACTTTTTCATTTTTAAAACCAGAGTTTTAGAAACTGAGGGAAGATGTACATTTATTCAGCTTTGATTTTTTTTTTTTTCCTTCAAAGACAATTAATTTGGTGACTCTACTCATTTTTCCCTGTCAAGAAAAATATCTTTTGAATTGCATTACGTCTGAGTTGGGAAGCTCAGCACTAAAACCTTATTTTAAAACACACTGAGGAATTAAAGCTTTCTGCAGGGTGAGCACAAGTCTTTCTCCAAGGACACATCAATTGGAACCTCCTTTTCAAAAAAATTTGTTTGGCAATTAACACTGTAATACAAAGAAGAAAGACTGTCTTGTATTTAATGCAAAAAAAATAAGACTCATCATATTTGAGTGCTGTTCATTGCTTTCTTATCATTCTTGTATGACCTTAATCAAGACATGTTCCAATTTTCAAATGACAGTTTGGGTTAGGGTGCAGTTTTTTGTGTGTGTTAAGAGGAATTAAGCACCTATAAATTGTTGTATTCAGTGAGAATCTTACGGTGCTTTTTTCATCTGGAAGGCCCCTGCACCAAGGTAGAGGTGGTGAAGGGACAGATCAGACCTTGGACCTCCCCCTCACATGTTTTCAAATTATGGCAGTTCCTCACCAAGTCACACAGCTATGGCACTGATGTTCATATTAGTGTTTGGACACATATTTGATACTGTGCTGTTTATTTATTAATATTAGTATTTTGACATAAAACAGAAAAGAAATATATAAGCTCAGTAGCTCGAAAAGCTTAAAGGAGCATTTGCATTTTGACCTATATTTTTTTACACTGCTCTGTAAATAGCAGACAAACTCTGCTTTTCCCTAGGTAAAATAATTAATAGTCTTTAATATAGTCTTTCCTCTCCCTTCTGAATTTCAGAAGTTGCCCACCCATAAGAAACCCTGTAAAAGGCAATATGTATGTAGCATGGAGCACAGGACATTTCAGATTTAAGAGGTCTAAATAATGGAAAGTAAAAAACCACTTCATCCTCATTCCTTTTAATTTTTTTTCTTCCCTTTTCTATATAAATCTAGAAACAAAACAATCAGGAAGCACAAGTAGTTTATGTATTAGAAAGGGGCTTTGGGGAATCACTGGGGAATATATGTGTTTTAAAAGGTCTTAAATGGGAAGTAGCTTCAGAAGTAACCACAGGCATCAAGCAGAACCACCACATTTGACCTCCTGCATGAAAAACTTAAGGATTTAATTCAGAAATTTATGTGTCAAGTCAGTAACTTCTCCTGAAGCAGATGTTGATCTGAAAAGATCCAGTCTGGGAATTTGAGAGAAAAATCCAGTTATGTAGGCTTTTGAGATGGCCTCGTAGCCTAGCTCTCAAATTTATGCCTTCAGATTTGTCTGCATTCATCAAGCCTGAGCTTCCAATTATTCATTTTAACTATCAGGTTTAAAGACTGTGTATCAGGATTTTTAACTCTTTTCTCCAGGTCTTGCTTTATCCTTGTAACTCTTTATAAATCCCCTTCCAGTTTTTCAAAAAAAATTTTTTTTTGTGTGAAAATAGTATGGGCCTACTGCTCAATCATGTAGACCACAGACAGGTAAATCAACAAACACCAAGTGCAGCTTTTTTTTCACCCACCCACATCCACATAACCTTTTGTCTGTGCCTTTAGGAGTGATGTAGAGTCCAGTGATGTGACCTGTCCTGCTGACTCTGTCCAGGGTGAAGTTTCTTGCTGCTTCTCTGTCCTTTGACACGTAAAACAAGGATATAGTGTGTCCATCTTCTCCCCTTCCCTCTGCAGATGTCACAACTCACAGTTAACAGTCTCATTCCTTCCAAGTCATACAGTTGGCTTCTCTTAAGTTAAAAAAAACAACCAAAAATCTGTTGGACTATTTATATCTGTATGTGGTTACAAGATCAGACCAAAGGAAATAAGAAAAACAATCTGCCCTTCAGCAATCAATATTTTTACTGAGTATTTTATAATGGTGCTAAGTCTTGAAAAAACAGACTGAAGATGATCAGTGAAGAGTTCATGTCAGTAGTTTACAAACAAAGAACATTTATGTTCTCAAAAGAAGGTATTTGCAAGCAGTTCAAATCCAAGGTAAATCCAAGAGAAAGCATGAGGTGTTAGGGTGTGGAAATACAAAATTCATCTTCCCAAGCAATGTTAAACCCACCTTTTCTGTACTTGTGGAATGATCAAACAGTTGAAGTTAATAACTTTGGTGCAAGATGAGAGTAACTTGACTTTCAGAGATTACACATGTGTTCTCTGCACCCCACTCCCATTACTCTCTTTCAGTTTCCCTCCTCCCCTCCCCTCTACCTTGTCCACAAAGGTCGCTGTAGCCCTGGTTGGTACCAGTATGTGCCAGTGACACAATGCATGGTGCTTCAGAAATGCCTTGGTGAATGCCTGGCTTTTCAGCAGTGGATTCAATCAGGGAACAGTTGCTATTGAAAGCTAGAAAATCACCTTCCATCCATTTTTTCAATTGCAGTATTTCACTAGGGCTTTAACTAGCACACATATTCAATGCAGAAATGTAATGAGTCCATTGTCTGAGCATCCACTCACGTTGTCTGTAAATTGCTTCTCTTCATTTCAGCATCCCTGGTGGAATTTGTGTTTTAATTATTTAATGTTTTTTTATAGCAAGCTTTCAATTCATGATCCCACGTAAGGCTGACTCAATAGTCTGGCTTGCCCTATATTGCTGGCAGATCAGGAATCAATCACAACCCTACAGAGTGGCACAGTGTGCTCCTCCTGGCGTCACTAATGCAGGGAAATGTGGTGGTGTGCAATGTCTCAAAACACCTGGGCATCTGATGATTGCAAACAAAAATAATTCATTAAGGTCAATATTGGTTAGAGGGTGCATGCAAGTCACCCAGCTCTTTTCCTTATTCCCAGAATCTTTTCTGTCTCCAAAACTGTTTGCAGGAGAGCACTGTTCCACCTGAACTCTGAAGAATTCTTCATATCAGATTAACTTCTAATGCCACAAACATGCCTGACCTGTCTCAGTCATTCATTTTACAATAATACAGCAGCCTGGAGTGCTTTAAAACTTGAGGTCAAGACAGCACAAAAATCCCAGAAAAAAAATGAAAAGTTTGATGGCAGATATACCTGTCTGAAAAAAAAGGAAAGATAGCAAGGCAGCGTGAGTCAGGGTGGGTTTGTGTAGGCATGAGACATTCAGATATCTGTGATACATCTGGCTTGGTCCCACTTGGCATTCCTGTAAAATTAGCTTTATAAATCTCTAGACTAAAAGAAGAGAGGATGTTTAATGTCCCATGCTGAGATGTCTAATAGACAGAAAAAGCAACAAAATGATGATAATGTAGTACTTGCCTAACACAAATTGTCAAATGACACGAGACAGAACTTAAAGAACCAATTTCTCTGCCTTAAAACGCGAGTTATAAGTAGAGCAGAAACCCGTCTACTCTTAACTTAGATTGGCAGCCTACCTAAGACATTTAAGTTGAATTAACTGCCGATAGGAAAGCAAGAGGGCCTTAAACCCCAGTGTGAACACTTTAGGATTAAGCCTTTCAGAAATAAATGTAAAGGAAGTGAAGGATATTTTATCTGTAAAAGAGAGAACATCCACACAGGGATTTGGTGGGCTTTAACTGTTGCAATTTAATGTCACACCTTTACTTAATTCATCTTAATCTTTCCCATGTGTCTGTCCCACTGCAGCTGAGTTCTTTAATTTGAAATATTATAGTGGATCTAATTTGAAAGACAGCATTAGCTGAACCATTAGGTAAAGGCTTGTCCAGGTGGGGAGGTTTCTCAGTGATGAGTAACCAGCTACTTCATACCTACTTTGTGTCAATACTCTTGGTTTACATTATCGTGTTGTAGGCTGCATTGCACCACCTTGCATGCGCTGAGAGTTTGTGCAAGCCAGGTACAGCATTTTAAATTCAGATTCACAATTCTTTACAAGTCTAACATTGACCTGATTAAAAGCAAAACTCAAGATGTGCAGAGCAAGTAGGATACCAAGCTCTGATGCAGTGGTAATGATGGGAGATTGATACCCACCAAACAAAAGTTCAAACACGGAAATATATATTTAAGTAGATAGATAGATAGATAGATAGATAGATAGATAGATAGATAGATAGATAGATAGATAGATAGATAGATAGCATGTATATTTTGGGTTTTGCATAAAAACATAGTAAAAATCATAGTGTTGCTCTCCCATTACTGGTTTTCTCTGGTACTACTCTCAAAAAATTGCATCAGAATAAGGAAATGTTGGAACAAGACAGGCTATTAACCATTCTCCAAATTACATACAGCCTATTCATGACTGTCAGAAGCTGAACTGATTGGGCTGCCATAAATTTGTCAAGTTAACCTGACCCCGGTGGGAACTAAGCAAAACCTCAGAGGCCTCCAAAAAAGCCAGATGAATGGACAACATAATGGCCAACAAAGTTCATTGTATCTTCATGAAGTTTGAGTTTAGAAGAAAAAGCAAACTGCTAAGATCCATTACAAATGACAAATGGCCAAAGTACAGCTAAGGAATGGGGGCCTTAGGAAAGGCCTAAGGGAAAGGCAAGAAGGTAAAGTTTTTGATAAGTTGTTTTCTCATGTGCCTTTCTGATGAAATGAACTGGATGAAATCTCTCTAAGGCCAAAGCAAGCAAATTAAATGCTACTTGAACGTATGATTTTTGTATGATTTTGAATGTATGACTGATTTTTCTTTCAAGACACAAACAAGGGTGCATTGAATGGAGATGATCAGGTTGTACCAGAATAATCAACAGAAGGATGAGAACAGGTAAATTTTCAAATTGCACCAAGCAGGAGATGGTCCAGGTCCAGGTTCAGGTCCAGCCTCCTCTGGATGAGGATAGAGAAGAAGATGATGGAGTTCAGCTCAGTAAGGACGGAGAAAAGAACTGAATCTGTGGCTGGGCTAAAGGACAGCAAAATTTCAGAAGGTGGTTTAGTAGGGCAGTGCAGTTATTCACGAGCTGAACATCAGCTGATGTGCACATCATGCTGTTAGGTACGACCTGGCTTATACCTTGTAAGACACAAGGGAATCACTTCTGCACAGTCTGCACAGCAGAGCTGAGAGTTCAGCTGGGCAGGAAAGATATGGCCCAGTTGGAAAGGTCAATAGGAATGCCAAGAGATCTAGAAAACCTGACCAGAAAGGCACATGTTCCGAAGGAGAGTGCTAAAGGGGAAACATGATGAGGGTCTTCAAACATGTAAGGGGACATCGGACAGACAAACAGAGAAAGCTGGCTTCCCTGCCCTTGGGAGGCATGTAAGATATAAATCTTTACCTTTAGGTTAGGTATTTTTCTGTTTTTCTAATAACAAAGGTCACAAACCACTGGGATGGCCTATGGGGCTATGGAGTCAATAGAGGTCTTTAGGAACAGTTTGCACAAATAGACTAAGAATGCTTTAAGAAATAACCTAGGTCATGGCCTTTGCCACCAGGTGCCACCCAGCTTTGTTTTTCGTGTGCAGATAAAGTAAGCAAGCAGATAAAATAGTCTGAAGAACAATAAAAAGATACAATATCTTGACATAGATCAGTGGTACAACTTCAAGCACACTGCTGTGGTCCAGCCATCTCCAGCCATCTCTGAGACTAGGAACTTCAGAGGATTCAAAGAGCAACAAGTAGGATCAAGGGTATGGCAATTCACAAAAGATTGAAAAGATTTGGATTATTATCTTCAGAGAAAAGCAAGGGAGACAGAATAAAAGTACATGAAGTAATGTCTGGTATAGAAAAAAAATCAACAAAGAAAGTATACAACAAGAGATTAAAATGGAGAATTTCTCTGCTATGGCACATCCAAAGCATTGCTGCTAAACCCAAAAGGATTATGAAGGAAAATGGCTTGCCAGCATGGGTACCTGAGACACCTTCAAGGCTATAATGAAGTCTGTTTCCTCTTGCCTGACATCAGCCCTTTGTACCATACCCTGCAGTTGTACCACACTCTGTCACAGAATAGGCATGAAAGGGGCAAAAGCAGCCAAAAACCTGAAGTTTCAGATATTGCTCTTTTTAAAAGCAGCAAATGAGTCAAAAAGAAGAACTGCTTGTTTTCAAGAGTTTATCCCCATAGGCTGGGACTGGCTGGCCATGGCTGCCCATCACTGAAAGAACAGAGGAAGAGTCTGTTCCAAGCACTCTCTGTCTTAGATATATCATGTCTCCTGAGCCAAAAACACTGCTTTGCCCCAAAGCAGTAACTTGAACAGACTTTGTAAAGTCGTGGCCTTGTTGTAATCTTCAGAGAACTCAGTGTGAGTATCAAGGAGGTGCCTCTGTGTGTCTGGTTTATCCAATAACCAGCAAACAGTGACAAAGGATCTCCAACCCCCATGACTGCACTGACTACCTGAAAACAGAAGGGCAAAGGTCTTCAGTGCTAAGTCTTACCCAAAGTTAACTTAACAAACCTATTTATTGCTGAATAACTCCAACCATTAAATTTGCAATGATCTATACATATCAGCTGGTGCCTATGAAGAACTAAACTTAGAGGAGGTTCTGTTTAAGGACACGTAGAGGCATCAAAACCCTCAAAAACATACTAGAAATTTTGCCAGAAAATTTGTTTAAAACACAAAGCAAACATCAAGAGGCCAATTTCTGTGAAGGAATGTGGTGCTGTGTGTAGGCATTAAGAAAAATGTGACCTGTGACCTTGGTAATGCTGATAGATCACACTGTTGTACACAAGCGGAGAGGTCCCTCCTCAGCTTCTCTCCACTTTGATAAGGAAGGGATGCTGCACATGACATGGCTTCTCCATAGATGACTTCATGAGTGGCAGCAGCTGTTTTTTAATGTTAGAGGCAGTGATGTAGCAACACCAGCCTGTTTTCAGCTAGCAGCACTGATGCACTTTTCAAACTGTACACAGCTTCCAACCGGCTTGATGGAAAAGCACTGTCTCTCCTGGTCTCCTAGAAGATCACACCTGGTGTGGTATTTCTGAAGCCCCTTTCACACTGACACAAGCCTTTAGAAGGTTTTGGTGAGGAATAACTGCATTCTGCCAGTGAGACCCTGCAGAAGGAGAGTACACCCTCACACTTCATGCCCAGGCAAATTCAGAGAGCCTGAGGTCAGTCAGGAGGTTGGTCCATGTAATGCCAGCTCACAAAGCTCCAGAACAGCAATTACCACATGCTTGGGAAATCCAGAGAGCTTGGCTAAGCCTTGGGGACAGTGTAAAATGAAAGTGGTCAGAAGAACGTCAGAATGGTTCGACTGTGGGCTGGGGATATCCCAGACAACAAAAGCTGTTTGGTAAGAGCTGCTTTCCATCTGCAAAACAGATGAGAGTTCAATGCTGAGGATAATTTAAAAGTCAAATAAATGTTTTAAAATGGCTTGTAGTAAGTAAAACCATATTTCTCTGTAAACTGCCCTTGTTTGCTGGGTGGATGTATGCACACCAAGCCAGACAAGCAGGTGAAGAAAAACTGGTCCTTGGGTTTAAGGAGAGAGTCTTGGCCAGTCTGAGAGGAGGTGCAGTAAAATGCAGAAGAAAATATCCCATCAGTGTTTCAAAGGGCAGGTGGACAAGGAGCTGATGGTGGATGAAAGCACGTAACTGAAAAGGACAAATGGTGACAGCGCATTACAACATAATGCACTGGATATTCTGCTGGGTCAAAGCACTGGCTCCAGAAAGAGGCAGCTTCCCTTCCCCATAGTCCCTCTGGTGAGCTGACAAGGTTTGCAGGGCTGCCAGTGGTTGTGCAGTAGGTCCTAACTGCCAGACAAAGTTAAATCTCAATTTTCAGAAGCCAGAGGCACAGAGGAAATAGACCCTGATAAAATATCTAGCTGATAACCTTGACAAAATCACAAAACTAAATAAATAAGGAGGAGCAGGAGATTCTGGGTAACTCATTGAATACAAAAGGGCAAATCCAACAAGGTGACCCCAAATCCATATACTTCTCAGGGAAAAAATAGCTTTATTTTAGAAAATATCATCATATTATCAAAGATTCCTTATCAGCGCCAGTAGATTCAAGGTGACAGGCTGAAATCAATGCCAGCTACTGGAATATGAAGGCATGATAAAAGGCTATGACTTCCTTTGAAAAAATGTATATTTAGATGTAGATCAAGGATACTTTCATTCTGTCACTTGGCCATTTTTGATCAACTCATTTAGCATATTTAATTAAATATATGATAGTCAATCTCATTTCTAATTGCATGCAAAGTGGCAACATTTTGCGGATTGGTTCCTGCTTGGGAAATGTGTCTGTTTGTAGTACAGCCCACTTATGTACTAAAATGGCAGATTTCTCTCCACAGTTTACAGAGACGTTAACAAAGCTGGAGCTGTCAAAAAATAAAACATCGTCTGCTGTAGCTGTGCATACTAACAAGTAGTCTTAATGCTGGTGAAATTTTCATGTAGAAATCCATAAGTCAGTGTCCTTAAAAAGGAAGAAAACCAGGCCTTATTTAGTGCCAAAGTAGACAAATAAAATAATTTGTGAGAGAGAGTGAAAAAATCCCACAAAGCAAGTTCAAAATACCATAGCATGTGTTATTGAAGTAAGTTATGTTGTACAAAAGCTAACTTAATCACAAATAAAAAAAATAAGTAGAAGAGTTAGGTTTAGCATAAGGTGAGGCAGCATCAAAATATCACATGCAAAAATAGCAAACAGGCTGGGTTAGAACAGAAAGAGGATGTTGCTGTGTCTTCACCACAGAAATGCTGATCATAGGCATATGAAATGGTTAATATTGCAGCTTCAAAGTTTAGTCTAGTGAAAGATGATTTTCATAATAATATAGGGACATGTCCTTTGAAGCTAAAATAGAAAAAGGCAAAGGTACAATAATTTCAGTTGCCCTTGCAGGAGCGGTATCCTGAAGCCAAAGGTAAAGACCAGCTGCTCACAGTCAGATCAAAATTCCTACAAGGTAGCAGCTCAGGATGTACAGCTCTCTAAAACACAGGGCAAAAAACCACAGGTGATGTTTACTTTTGGGAATTGTTAATAGTCTGAACCTGCCAAATTTTTTAATAATTCAAATCATTCCTAACTAATTGGTATTGTGGTACCACCCAAGAGGTCCTGCTGGAACTGAAGACCTGCTTGTGCTGGACATGGCCATCAAAAGCACGAGATGTCTGTCCATCCTCAAGTCTGTTAAATTATGTGAGACACAGTCACCAAAGGGAATATAACATTCTCTATCTCTCGTTGCTGAATTTGCACATCATGTCACCATTTCCTGTAAGATGTGTATTTTTTATAGCTGCAAAGAAGTGAAGGAATGTTAACCTTAAATCACCGCAGCTCAGGAATGTGGGGAGGAGAGAGAGAGCCCAGGGAGCTGCTGTGATCTTTCCCTGTGATCTGCCTGACCCTGACCAGCAACTGCTGGTAAAAGCACCACCTTGAATGGTCAGCCGTCCCTGTGTGTTTGCATAGTTTCTAGTGAGGGTCATGGATTCAGTATCCAGAAAAAAAATACTTTTTTGCATAGTGGAAGCTTTTTCAGACCTAAAGTATGAAGCAGCAAACCAACAGCTACACAGACCACTACACCTAAATGATTTATCAAGTTTTTGCAATTCATCTTAGATAAATTGTTCCCTTCTCCCCTCAGTAGATCTTAAATTTAAAGAAATCTGCATCAGAGTGTGAAAAAGAAATCTCAATCACCCTCTAGAAAATGAGATACTGGTCATCAAATTCCTGTAATCGCCACCACATTGTAAGACCAGCCACACTGGCATGAACTGCAGTTTAATTGTTCACAAAATACTCAAACTACACCAGATGACTCATTGATCCCAGAGCTGGCACAGCAGCTGAGCCTTGGAACTTGCTCACAAGCCCTGTTTGAGGAGCAGTACCCCTGAGCTGGCTTCAAATCCCCACAGCAGCTGCCACCCCCTGTGCCCCACTGGGTGTGCCCGGGTCCTGCATCCCTCCCATGCCGTGTTATCCCCCCACCCACAGCTCACCAGCATCCCCACCAGATGGGACCTGGTCCCCTGCAATGCATCCCTTCCCTGCAGCCTCCATGCAGATGGGCACTCCCTTGTGCAGATGGTCCTGCCTGTCCCCAGCCTCCCTCCCAACACCTTAAAGCCCTTAAATCTCTCCTTGAACTGCTTCCTCCCACAGGGACATCTCAAACCACATCACAGCCCACCAAAAGCTACCAGCAACCCAGATTTCTTCCACTGGAACCTTTTTCAAGCTGGAAAAGGTGGGACAAGATAGTGCCTGCTGTCACACTGCTAAGCACACTAACCTGTCACTGGATTTTATTCTAGACCCCTTCCAAGATTCCCTGGCTTTGCAATTACCAAAGAATACAAATAACAAGGATACAGCAAACAAAGCACGGGAGACATGGGGCTATGTAGCACCTGCTTTGTGGTGTGAAATAAAGGATTGCTGACAGTGAGCATGGAGCAGCCTAGAGCTGCTATCTGGAGGAGCAAAGCATATGGAATTTTGCAAGGAACAAGGCAGTAAAAAAAGCAGAGGAACCAAGGGAACACAAAGTGATGACCAGCTAGCCAAGTGCCTCTTTGGAGATGTCCAACTCCATCCTGCAGCCCCATTCAGGCACAGCACTCTCCTCACCAGGGTGGTGACAGTCCTTTGTCTCCAGTGGATCCAGAGAGCCACAGCAAACAGCAGGAGAGCCATGGATAGGTGAGGGAAGGAGAAGCCTCGAGGGTCATGGTTTGCACTTGACCACACTTACAGGAAAGGAGGCTTCTATGGCAGCTGGTGTGTTTTCCAATCAGTCACACACACTTACCCTGGGAATTCCATATCTGCTACTGGAGAGCACTGTTTAAACTGCTGGAGAGCACTGGAAGGAAGAGGTTATGAGTAGCTGCCATCTGCAGCAGAGCAGTCACAGAGCAGAGCAATCCACACATAGAACAAAATATGGGTGCTCTCAGTCCAAAAGAGCCTTATCTGCCATCTCATTAATTGCAGCTAGTCACACGCTTCATTGCACAACCTAGCGTAGCATCCCACAACAGGATCTTCCCTCCAAATTCACACCAGCAGGCACCAGACAGTAAACTGGTATGAAATACAAGTTTAGGGGACCATGGTACACAGAGGGAACTTGCCTTCAGTTTATTTCCTAAAGTGGACAGCCCACGGTGGCCACGGCACCAGATGGTTTGTCTCTCCATTTCCCCTTCCCCCTCCCATAACTTCTGCGAGAACAGGGTGGTTTGTATCTTCCCAGCCCTGAGGAATGCTCCAGTGCATTCCCCATGGAAAGGTAACCACGGAGCAGCAGCCCCTGTGGAGAAGGACCCTTCTTGGAAACTTAGCAAAAGCCAATTTTGTTTGCAGTGCAGAGGAACGTAAGTCTGAGCCCTTCTTAAAACAGTGTTTAAGGATGCCAGCAAGTCCCAGTGAATCTCATATTGGCACCAACTTGTGGCCATAAATTACTCGGACATGACTGGAAGAGGGCAGAGACTGCCAGTGTCCTGTCCAGGGGATGAGCAGAGGAGACACAGCCCTGGGAATGTGCAGCTCTGCAGGCAGCACAGCCACCACTGGTACCACTTGTGCCCATCTGCCTCACCCCTGAGCACAGAGACCCCCAGTAACCAGGGACAGCCTTTACCACAGCCCTGTCAGCCCTTCATTGTGTCTATCACTGACAGCTGAATCCACCTCTCTTCCTGCTCTGTGCCCTAGACACACAAAGCAGAGGATGGAGGTGGCCAACTACCGTGTCCTCATCTTTCTGCAGCCATTTCCAGTTCATCTGCCCCTAACCTACATCTTGGCAGCCTGGCCCAGCGACACATCACAAATCATTTGTGTCAAGCACAGCCACGGATGCGTTGCTGTCAGGAGATGAGCTCCTTCCAAGTCTCAGGATTTATGGCTGCATCCAAACCTCCTGTGCCACAGCCAGGATGGCACAGACTCACCCGCAGTTTGACTCCTTCAGCTGCTCTAAAAAAAGACAGAAATATTAAGGATGAGAAAAAGATGACACAAGGAAAGAGAACATAAATTATCAAATAAGGAGGAAAAAAACCCAAAAAAAAAAAAAAACAAAAAAAGGGGAAAAAAAACCAAAAAAAAAAAAAAAAAAAAAGAAAAGAAAATGAGGGCTTGGCAGTAGCTGAGGTTACACAAGAAGAGGAAGGGAAGAAGCATCTCCCACTCATCTGGAGAAAGTCAGCACAGAAGAGGCTGCAGGAGAACAGAGCACCTTGACTGCACACTGCACATTCTCTGCCCTGGGGTGTTTTGTTTGTTTTTTTTCTGAACAGGAGGTACAAGTCCAGGCTCTGCTCCTGAAGATCCTGTCAGAGATGGTGCCCAGCCAAATGGGAAATCCAAAAACCCTCTCAGAGGAGCTAGAATAAAACTTTGTATCTGGAGCCATGTATGATAAAAAAACTCAGATCAGTCTGCTCCAACCATTGAGGAAGTTTGGATGAGGTTAAAAGCATGATGGCCAAGATCTGCCTCTTCTCTGACAGGTTAGCCATAAGCAAAGAAGTTATTTCTCTGATTTTAACTTTCCAGGTCCAGAAATGGAAATAGTTTCTCTCACAGACACTGTCCAGTAGGAAAAACTTGAGCTGAAGGATTTTGTTTTCATCATTAGAGCAAAGACAATATATCAACTTGCAAGACAAGGCCAACAGCAAGGGGCTTTTCTTGGTTTTAGATGGCTCTTTTGGGTTTCTTTTTTGCTGTTGTTTTACATTTATGTACAAACCAGTCTGTCTAGCGAGCATCCCTTCCCTGAGAGTGCTGGCAAGCAGCAGAAGTGGTTTCTCCTCCCCTGCGTGCCCCACCACGCCGAGTGCAGCGTACCAGCTGTCATTTGCAAACACTTGTCCCATAACAGCGACTGCCGCTCAGTGGGCTGGGGCTTCCAGATCTATTTCCATTCCCAAAATTCACGACAAGTGGCCTGATTTGCAAAGAAAAGCCAAAGAAGGCTTTCTGGGTAAGAAAACCAAAGAAGAAGAAACACAGAAACAATCGTTCCCCTTGTGAAAAGCAAGCCTTAAATCTGTCTCTCTTTTTTGTCTTTTTTTAATCTACATTTGGGGCTCTCTGCCGAACCCCACTGGATCAAAAGGCCCATGTCAGAGCGAGCACAGCGTGGGTTTGCCTTGCCCGCTTCCTCCCGGTGCCACGCGTGGTCCCCAAACTGCGCCGGGGCTGCCCCGCCGCGGGACCGTGACGTCAGCGAGCATTTCTGCGAAAACGCCGAGTTTTGACGGAACTCACAAAGACGCTTGCAAACACCCAGGAGCCAAAGCAACACCGATTGCACGCTCGCTAGGAGGGCTGGCGAGCAGCGGTGAGCCAGGAGCGCGGCGGGGCGGGGGCAGGTCCCGAGCGCTGACGGACGCGAGAGCGGAGATCGCATTGCAAAACCGCGCTCGGGCTGTCGCTGCACCCCGGAGCCTTCGCACGGACCCCCCCCGGCTGCACGGGGCTTGCACAAGAGCCTCCGAGCCAAGGAGTGACGCTGCTTGGGCGCTGCCGGTGCCCGGAGCCTCCGAGCCGGCGCCGCGATTTGGCTCCGGCACGAGCAGGCGAGCGCAGGTACGGACAGGATTCATTTCTCCTGTTGAAACACATCCGTCTGCAGATCAGCGGCGGCTCTGCGCGCAGGGAGCCCAGATAGCAGCAGCTGACTCTCCTCTGCCAGCCCACAGCCATCCCGAGAGGCGAACACCACCCAGCTCTCCAGCCAGCACCTGGCTCCCGTGGGATCAGTGTCCTGCGCTCCAAGCACACCAACCCAGGTGCCGGAGGGACACTGACCCGCAAACTATTTTTTTTTAAAGCAGAGACAAAAACAACACCTATAAGACAGGGGCTCCTTTTCCTAGAGAACAGCAAGTCTAGTGTTTCTGGACCAAATCCAAGAAGGCTCTGTAAAATCCCCAGTTTCTAATTTTTACCAACAAAAAGAGGCCAAATCAAAAAGTAAGCCCACAGAAATCCACTGCTGCTTCTGTTCCTTATTTAGGGTAGACTTCATTTCAAATCTAATTATCTCTCTGCAACTCCCTGTGCAGTCAAGGCAGACAGAGAGAGATCTCCAAGGAGCAATTCTTTCAACCTGCCTGAAACACCTACCTGGGGATGTGACTCTCTCTCACACCCAGCACCCAGGGATACTACACTGAAATTACTCCAGATCCTGTCTTCTGGGACATGTGAGTCAGACTGAACTCTTACACTCAGCAGAGCAGCTTGTCCTTCCAAATACTGGCCTCTTCAAACACCTGGAGGTGAAGGAACATCTTCGGTGTGTATTGATCCAAGGGACTACAGCAATGGCACAACCAGTCTGCCAGGGGAGGCTATTTCATGCATTGTGCTTTGTCTTCCCTTCTTTCCATGGATTATGGCAATTTAATAACTGGGTTTAGAGTTCCCATACAGCCACACAACATTTTGCTTTTCCATTCTTTGGATCCAGGAATGTCCCTGTTCAGGGACAGCTGTGAGACATGAAAAGGAAATGCCAGCACGGGAAAAGCATCTCTTGCCTGCTGCAGTGTTCCACACCACTGTCCTGCAGCAGGAGAGGTTCCTCAGCAGTGAATGCTGGTCACCTTGCTACAAGAAAATCAGTGCTTTGGAAGACAAGCGATGGTGCAGCAGTTGAAGAACTCTTGGACAACCCAGCCAGAGAGGACTTACCACTCACTCTGTAAGGAAGATGGGGGAAAAAGGAAAAGTGACCGCTGGGGACATGGTTCATATCAAAGCTAAGCAAGAGTCTCTGCAGTTTTAAAAAACATGAGACAAAATGGCAAAGCACTGCTGGCTGGAGACAGAAGAGGAAAGGGCAGGAAGACAAATGGTGAGAGACGAAGCACCGCGGACAGTGCTCAACACAACCTGAAAGGCAATCCGTGATGCCTGAGAGCTCCTCAGCCACTGCAAGAAACCACAAATTTCTGGGTAACAGAAGAACGTCCTTCAAGGGACACACTTCCTGCCTCTCTAGAGCCAATATGTAAAGTGTAATTAAGCTTACATTTCCAGGGACAGCTAATTATGGAGCCACTTGTAAAGAAGCAGTGCCATCCCTGCCAATGTACATCTAAGGAGGCTGGGAGTGTTGATGAGGACTTAGAGGACTCTGCACAACACAGTCTCAGCAACATTTACTGAGACCCTTTCTATCCTTAACCAATGGACAGGAAGAACAGAAAGTAATCAATTGCATTTTAAGTGAGAGATTAGGTTCTATGGCACTTTCTTCCAGTGGGAAGGCTGTGTACTATGGATGGCCACAGTAGGAGCCACCCCAATGCTCTGAGCATCAGGCTCAGGCAGACGAAACAAGTGGGAAGGGATTGAAACAGCATGAAGGGAGGCTGAAGGGGAACAGTAGTGGAGCTGGAGTGTTCAGAACAAAAGCAATGAAGGAAATGGACCAGCTGCCTGCACAATGCCAGAGTGGGTAACACATAAAATCAACAACTGCGACACATTTGCAGGCACAAACTCAGCACAAGGGTGTTACCAACACCTGGTGGGAAGATTCACATGTCAAAGCATCAACACCAATGGAAAGACAGGTGACAAAAGAGGAAAGGTTCACTCTCTGGTAAAGATGTCAGGAAGCACTTCTGAACCAACAACCCTGTCTACCTGCTCAGGCAGCTCGGTCTGCCCAGGACACCAAAAATTGCCACTTCACCCCACAAAGGCTACTCTAACCTGAGGCACAGCTCTCAGCTCTGTTGCTCAAGACCAGGGCTCTTGCATCTCACATGTTGTTCCTCAGATGGAAAAAGTAACCCCAACTCAGCTGCTGAGCTGAGCCATCTCCTGACTATGGCAGATTCATGTGAAGTCAGTCCTGGAGGCCAAATTTATAAACATACTTTTCCACCAGCTGAGAGCGTGTTTGCCAAACACAACCTTACCCAAACCTCCAGCTGGGCTTGCAGAGCTCTGGTTTCTTCCCTGTGCTTATTTCCAACCCTACTCCTATTAACAGCTAATTTCCCCTCTATATCCTTATCTGCCTACTCAAAGAGGGATGTTGCAACAGAGGTTATTAGCTCCCAAAGGTTGCTCACCAGCCTCTGCTACTCTGAAAGCAGACAAATCCTGTCAACACCCCCAAACCAGGAGCATCTCCCTCAGACACAGCTCCCAGATCCCTGTGTGTTTGCTGGAAGTCTCCAGCACCACAGAACCAAACCCATCCTGCTCCAGTAACTGGGCGTAGGAAGAAAGGAGAAACATCACCTGGGTAAAGTCGATAATTCTCCAGAACCATCTGCCAGCACGGAGGCATCTGTCCTGCCACTCACACATTTGCTGGCAAGGATCACTTTGTTTTACTTATCATTGTCACCTTCATTTAACTCCAGCCCAGGAAGCTCCAAAGTGGATGTCAACATGAGAGAGAAAAAGGAAATGTTTTCAAATTTAAAAGTAACGTGAAACCCAGCAAACACTAAATTGCCTTGTAATCGAAAGCCTTGTATTTGTTGGTAGGAAACAGAAAAAGCCCAGCTAAGCACTATGTATTTAGCATTTTAAAGCTAAAAATAGCAGTAACTACATCAGCAGGGAGAAGGAGTTTGAACAGAAAGTGAATGATCACCAGCAATTATTTCTGGATATTTTAAGTAAGTGCCCTGAAACTGAAAAAGGCAACACATGTTCAAATCCCTGTCCAGGCTTACAGGACAAATATAACCGGGTAAAGTATTATGTAGAGGGAAAGAATGCTAAAGCCAACCATAAGGAGAAGTTAGACATTAGGAAAGATCAATTATCTGTAAGGAAGCCAGGCGTGCTTTGGGAAGATTTAACACTGAGAATGATTACAGATTTTGAAAGGAGGATCCCTGATCTCCTCTAATAGTCTGGATACCCTGTCCATAAATAGTTTGGCTACTGCTAGTTCACAAATGAGTCTACTCCATCTGTGAATATTTCTGACACTTTACGTGGTTCAAAGATTGATTCCTCACCTTCCTTCCGAGATGTCAGAGAGCTAAACTTCAGCAACAGCATAGAGTTATAATGTAATAATGTGTTAAACTACACAAGAATATGCTTTTCACTTCATTTAGGAGGATGCTAAAACCAAATCATGCTCCATGCATGCTCTTCATCAACCATAGCTGTGCCTTATCTCCACCACAAGAAGATATTTTCTCCTGAGACACACCCAGGGTGCAGCACTAGACATCAGCTGCTTGAATTAATGCCTGTATCTTCAGATCCATGTAACTTTTTCTCAAGCTTATAGAAGTCCCAACATAAGAGATCTCTGAACCATGGATGCTGACTTTGAACAAGTCTTGGATTTCAGAAGGAAGTCCACAAGTCTAAAAGAAGGCTGATATTTTGTCTGTTTATAAAAGTATATAACTACAGAGACTGGATTACTGTAGGCCTGTCAGTCTGAAACTAATCCCTAGGAAAAGAATAGTTGCTACAGAGGTAAAAGAGATTAATGCCAATCAACATGTTCATGAAAAACAAATCTTGTCAAATTAATTCCCATTTTAAGAGATTACAGTTTCCTTGATGGAGCAATAGTCTTAATGCAGCAATCCACCACACTGCAGCTCTCCTCACTCCGGTTGGGCCAATTCTACTCTGAATCAGAAAGCCAGCCTAGCATTCCTTAAAATAAAATCTGGTCAAAGGCTTCAGGATGCAACTGGAAATGGGAACTCTTTGGGGAAGCAGAGTCCTGCTGTGTTCTCCCATTGGCTCTGTGCTGGTCAGAGTCTTTACTAGCAGTCTAGTCAGTGAGAGCATTACTTGAGTGAGATGGAGGTGGAAAGGATTAGGGAGCCACTGGAAGAAGGGGAGGCTGTGCTGCTGGGAAGCAGTGATGAATCACCTGATGGAAGCAAGGAGCAGGTCAGTGGCAGGCCCTGCACAGCTCCAGGCAGCCCCAGTGTGGTCAGGCTGGGGAAAGAGCCACTCAACAACAGTGGGAGCACCAGAGGCAGCTTGAGATGAGCAGGATGACCTCGGTGGCTAACACAATCCATGGAGGCATGCAGGAATGGCACACAGGAGTGGGAACGCTGCTGTGGCTGTTGCAATGCTCACTCCAGGCTGGCAAATGGCAGATGAGGGGTTTGTACAGCTCTGTCATGCGGCCTAGGAGGAATCCTGCTGCAGAACAAGGAGCCCATGACTCTTCCCTGCTGCCCTCTGAGTGTCCAGTATCTGCAGGGCCATCAGAGGTGAGCAGGCAGAAGCCACCAGCACTTCGCTTGGAACCCAATCAAAACAAAGGAGACTGGAAATAAAGTCTGTCCTTTTGGCCCCAGGAACAACCATCATGAGACTTGGCCTCTCTGTCACCAGAGAGCAGATTCTTCAGAAAAACCTCATTCAAAGCAGCACTAGCACAGGGTGATTTTGCCATCTCGTACACAGGACTGCAGCTTGCACAAGTGGCCACAGATCATTCCTTCTGACCATGCAGCTGGCATCACATTCAAGTAGTTATTAAAATTAAATAAATAAAAATACTGCTAGCTCAGAAACCTCTGAGTCTACCAATTCATGGTAGTGTTTGTGCAATGCAAAAGGCACCCAAGCTGCAAATCACAGTGTAATACACTGCATCATTAACAGCAACCTGCAGCAGGACACAAACTCACCACTAAATCCTGTGTGGAAAACTGCTCTACAAACCCATCCCTCTGTAGGCTTCCATTACCCCGTGGCTGCTGCATGGCTCTCGTACCTCTGCAGGGCTGGAGGGGAGAAGGTGGCCTTGACCTCCGTCCCGCAGCGGGATCCCGGATCCCGGGCCCCGCGAGCTCCTGCTGCAGACCCACCAGAGGGCGGTCGGGGTTGCCTTTTCCCTCCGACTACATCATTTTCCACCTCTGCGTCCCGGGGAGCCTCACCACAACGCCGCCTTTTGTCTTCTGCGGCCACTTACAGCTGCTTTCCGAAGAGAACATAATTGGTGCTATCACATGCCACAGATACCTACAGATAACAGAACATGTTTGCTACAGATCAAGAAGCTGTTTATTAATTGTGGTCCCTGGGGTGTTGGTGGTACATGGGGCAGCCTCTTTCAGAGCTGCATCAGAGAGCAGGCCCCCAGATCCCAGGGTTGATGATGCTGGTGTTTATAGGACTGCAGTGCCCACAAAGTTTATGCTGGGTTTTTGAAGACTGAAGCTTCTTCTCCTGTTTTATTTTTTCAGAAAGGTGAAAACTATCATATTAAATATAGATACAAAACACTAGACAAAATTAAATCTCTCCTGAGCTATGTTACACCATTATCAGTGTTGAACTCAGCTTCAAGACCACAGTCATCAAGACAAGTTTCAGTCAGATACTATCATTATACTGCCATTAGTATTATACAGCTGCCTTTGACAGCTCTTGAAACTTTCTTACCTTCTGCTTTCATCTTCCTCACTTTTTTGACTTCTCCAAAACAAGGACCACACAGTGCTGCTTTTCCCTTCTCCTGCACAGCCCAGCCCGCAGGTACAGCTTTCCATCTGTTCTCCTCTCCAGGTCCACCACCCATCCCATCTCTGCTGTCCTTCTTCCCTGCCTCATCTCCTTACCTCCTCACCTCTGGTGTTTATCTCCTCAAACCCTGTCTGCCCTCATGTGTAGCTTAAACCCATCCGTACCTGTCCAACCATAGCACTATCTCTCCTTACCTCCAAATGCTCTGTACTTCCACTGTCTGAAGCTGTTTTCCTCCAAAACAACCCCAAATCCTTTCCAATTTGTCTTTGTTTCATGTTTTGGATATGTTCTACAACCAGTCAGACCAAAAAGGTTCTTTTTGAAGAAAACACAGCATTAGTACAGCCAGTCTAGGCAAGCTACTCAAAAGCAAGCAAATGGAAAAAAAGAAAAAAAGAAAAAAAGAAAAAAAAAAAAAAAAAAAAAAAAAAAAAAAATTTTTCCTTTTACCCCAAANTCTCCTCTGCATTGGACCCTTCAGAAAGTCAGAATCACAAAATCCTTTTGATAACATGGTATCACACCAGGAAGCATCAGAGCACAGCAGCCAGAGTGTCACAATCCTTTGCTTACACAGGGACTTGAGGTTCTCCAGACTGCCCAAGGCACCCATGGCAGTCCTATTGTGAAGGGGACACAGGTGAACCCCCAGTTTCAGCTGGGGAGACAACCAAGCCTGTGTCACTCAAGAGATATTGCTCTGCTTATGGCCACAGTGAGCATCCTGCCTGCCCCAGGGGCTGCCCAGAGAGGGAAGCAGCTCACACAGCTTTCTGTCCTGCACTGCCGAGGGTCTCTCAGGAGATGGATCAGGAGTGACAGCATTAGGGAGATACCCCTGTCCTAGCAAACACAGCTCTGCTGGGGAAGCAGGTGGGAGCCTGCGAGGCAGGAGCGGACATGGACTCATGGCAGCAGCAAAGCAACTGCTTTTACTGGTGACATGCAAGTACTTTGTACTCGGATTCCACACCAAGACCTGTGCTCCAAGTTTCCCAGCTCCCATTCCACTTGCTTCCTCTCTCTGCATTGTTTCTCGAGCAGTCCTGTGTGGGGATTTTCATTCCACATTGTGCCTCCCCACAGAGCTCTGTGGGCAAATACCAGACAGAGGCATCAGGGATGGACAGAACAGGGGCACAAGGACACAGGGATTAGAGCCCTGCCCTCCCATTGTGTGAGTACAGGGAATTAAAACAACTTCCTCCCCTGTAATCCTTTAGGCAACATTAGAAAGTGTTTCTCAGTTCTTGAACCAAGATGAACAAAGGAATTTCAGTGGTAGGGAGAGTGAAACAGGAAGATATCCTGAGCTGCAGTGTTCCCAGCCAGCCAGCTGCTCTGGGGCTGCAGCCTTGCTCTGCTGGCTCTGCTGTGTGTTTGGCCACAGCCAGCACTTTCCTCTGGCTCACCTGCACAAGGAAAGCTCCTTAGTGTGGCTCAAGCTCCAGGATTTGCTCTGCGCCTGCCAAGGCAGTCCCTGCACACAGCTGCCAGGCTAACGTTGCTGGGGCTGACATGCCAAATACTGAAATAATACATTAAAAAAAAGAGAGTTCATAAAACCATTCCATCTTTCTGTTGCAGTTGGCTCCCTCATCCCTGCTACATTTCAGGCCCAGACAACAGTAGCAATTAAAGGCAATGACAAGACAAGGTTCTGCTAGTAATGGGGAGGGTCAGAGACAGCATGAGCAGTGATGACCCACTCAGCAAAGCTTCCTGGGACAGAAGCAACAGGATCAGCAGATCAGATGATCCAGGCAGGTAAACATTTTCATATATGTGTTTTGTCAACATTAAGTTAAAATGTTCTTCCTACCTGCTATTATTCTCAAGGCTTTCCACCAATTTTTGATGTTTACTGGATAACTGGTGAAGTGGAACAAGTTACAGGAGTTAAATCCACACTGTAACTGGAAAAATGCACACTTTATAAGTGAACATCCATCATGTGGGCTCTGTTACCCACATGGAAACAGCCATTAACTGGCTGGTTTCACCTTAAAAAGTTGAAAAGCTAAAAGAGGAGGAGAAACCTTCACTGGTTGCTACGATCCCCGATTACACAGACCACATGCAATGCTTTTCTGGAAAGACAGAAGTAAGAGAAACAAAGTTATTGCAAATTACCCTTAATTTGCCTTTCACATAATTTCTGTCAAATAATGCAAACGGTTTTCAAAAGCATCTTCTCTTAACTAGATGGAGATACACATGAAATTCAGACAGCTGACTTGTAGCAAGCATCTAATTTTGGCCTTAGCACTATGTTCCTCACCTAAAGGGGAAGCTGTGCACAATTCACTGAATTTTAAACCCAGATTTGAAGGTCACTTGAGAGCAAAGATGGACAAGAACCATTTTCAAGAAATCAAACAGTGGTTTTCAAAACAGGAAAGGCAGAGCTTTTTACAAAAAAACCCAACATAACAAAAATATCAAAGAGCATTTTTATTTCTCTTATTTGGCACAAAACTTACAAGAACTGTTTTGTTCCCTTCTTAAATTTAGTACAACTAGCAAGGGAAAAAAAAGGCATACTAATACATTTAATGAGCTGTACAGCAAGTGACGTATGGAAGGAGGCACCAGAAAGATCTACCAAAAATCAAAGTGCATGAAAAATACCTACTCTGAGCGCCTCATGGTATTGTATTAAGGCACCACTCTTTTAGAAGGTTTACTGAATACATCAAATGTGCAACTTCTTGGTTTGGAACGTGAGAGTCCTTCAGCCTGTATCAGAACTGGATGCTGCAACCTCTGAATGGAACAATGTTTCTCCTTGTAGACCTTAAAGGAAGAGACCTCTTTGTGCCCAACATCATCTCTCAGCCAGCCATGTCACTGTCACGTGCTTTGAAAAAGCCAACACAGGTTATCAGAGTACCAAGCATTTTACTTCAGAGTTTTAAGCTGTAGTGTGCACCAGACCTATGCATTCTTTACAATGGTTTTATAGAAAAGGAAGGTTGAAGAGGCAAAAGTAACATACAAGTAAATACATTTAGATACTTTTATCAAAAGAACATTTAAGGACTTTCTGGAGTATCTCTTAAAAATAAAAAGAAAATCTGAGTAGTGTTATAATCCAAAATAATTAAATACACTTTGCAACAGATTATTACAAAGCTTCCTTCAAGACTAGCAATCAAGTCTGACAAATTCCACGAGACTTCAGAACCTTCAGTAAGGATGTAGAAAAAGCCCAGTATTAGACAGTGGTAAGAGATTTTCACAACTGGAACCATTTAATGCAAATCCTGTAACTGCAAATCATGTTATACAGGTGTGTATATACACACACACACACTCACACACACTGAAACATCTTTACAAGGACCAAACAGACATCTTGGTTCATTGTGGGTTCTGCACATCACTGCTCTGAAATACGACAGAAGCTGCACCAGGTTTAATATTTCAGCACCTTCATTAAGAACTATTTGTTTAAGAACCAAACCACTTCAGTTACAAGGTGCCACAGGCCAGATTCACACCAAGTGTAAACAGGTTCCAAACAACCAAAGAGAAGTTGCATCTGCTTCTTACCAGCTTTGACTTTGGTTTTTCTGCTCAGCTGGATCACCAGTCTCCTTTACTTGCAGGAAGAAGTTTAGTAAGAAATCAATGCCCGTATCAAAACTGAGTGGGAACCAGTAAATGCAGAATATTGTTATCAAACCACTGTACAACACCTCTACTGTAGAGAGTTTCAAACATCTCAGGAGTTTGAGACTGCTTAACCTGAACTCTGGAAAAACATATTTCTCTATGGACATGCAAAGGCATTTAAATATGAACTCTAGGCATTACAATATTTCATTTTTTGTCCTCTTATGGTGTAGACCTTGAGAACATAACTGTGTGCCCCATTAAAAAACCAAAGCACCCTTGAGCATTAAAAAACCTAAACAGCAAGGGTTGGAAAGAAGGGCATCTGGAAGTGATCTACACATTACAGAGCATGGTGTTTCACAAGTCTCAGAACAGGTTAGTTCATACTTTCTGGGATAACTTTCCCAATACCTTTGTCCCAATACAGAGCTGTAGTTTTCAGTAACTCTTTTACCCCTGCATTATTTGCTACCACATATAAAACATGCCACAGAAGTGGCAGTCAGGGCTAAACATTTAACAACATGTTCTTTTCATCCTTTATTAACAATTACATTTATTTCATGATTTGTATGTAAGTCATGTAGCAATATAACATTGGTGTTATACACTGTGCTTCCATTCTCTGGCACTTGGAGGAGGAGTTCATTTCCAGATAGTCACATCTTGCTGAAGCATTCCTTTGCATTTGTCCAAACCTGAATTCCCTTTTAAAAGAACAGTTAAAAATCAATAGGTGGGAATATACTCTATTTGCAAACCTCATCCATGACTTTCTTCAACAGAAGACTCTACAAAGAAGTCCCACAGAACTTCACAGAAGAATAAGGCAGAGACCACAATGAAATTGGACCACACTGACTACTTTATATCTCTCTCTATATATGGATGTATCTGTGTATCAACATTAACATGTCACTGAGTTCAAGTAGGATGGAGTATGTGGGAGGTTTTACCCTAGCGATTTCCAGTCTTCTGTGACTGCCATGTTCCCAGTTACTGACAGTCTGCATCTGCCCCCCCTTGCTGATAGGGCAAATACACTGGGCCAGCCCTTCCCAAGCCACACCTACCTTTTTGCACATGCTAATCTGCATAACAGCATAACTTATAAGTGCCTCCTTCAAATCGTGGTTCTTCTGCTCTTTAAACCGTTCAATGTCAGCCCAGGCACTTTTCACAAAGTCTCTGAAATTAAAAGCAATTATTTCTGTTAGTAAGGGTTTTACGTGATCCACCCTCAGCTCTGGGCACTCAGCAGAGAAGCTGTGTATGACAGAGTGCTCCTCTTTTCAGCCACTAAATCAAGTCCTGCAAATATTACGCATCCTTCAGCATCCTCATTTTACAGCTGGCATCACTACCTAATTCTTCACCTTCTTTTTAAGGTTTTTAACCTAGAGAATCAGCTTCACAGGATACATTAGGATGCTTGGTGTTTTTTTCCCTGGAAGCATCACTGCCATAGAACTAGCATAAGTCAGAATATACTTTTTTCCTTCAGATTCTGCTGGGGTAACTAATTATCTTTATGCCAACATTCAACACACAACACTGCATGTTTCTTTTTCAATTGTCAAGTCAGAATCTCAACTCTTTAGCATGAAAACTCACTTATTGTCAGGATGTGAGACAGACAAGTACAATAAACATTTACAATGCAAATTTAACTTGGACAATTCAATTCAGAAATTAATTTTGTTGGTTTGGTAATGTGCAGTCAGGTCTCCTTAACTAAAATAGAGGCAGATATCTGTAATTCATACTTTCATTTGTGCTGGACTAGCGTTCACTCCAAAATTGCTTCCAGAGCTACAAAATCACATCTCCACTACATCTGCCAAAATTATTAAGATATTGCATTTACTGAGTATCTTGTTGTTTTGAACTATTCATGAACTATTCTTATCTTTCCAGTTCTAATGCTAACATATCAGGAGATACCACGTTTACCCCTTGTACTATATGACAGACATGCTTTGACAAAATCCCATTGCTTTAAGAACGTCAGTTCCTATTTTTCATTTTTGCACACCCAAAGAAAATTTCATTAGAGCACCAAGAAGCAATTACTCAAACACAACTCCCCAGACCTTCTAATCTCTTTCAAACAGGAGTAAGGTGTCCCCCATATGAGAAGTTGCAGAATATGGGCTCAGGACCCTTACACACAAACCAAACTAAATACTGTATTTGAAGCAAATCAGCTTTTGAGTCTCAGCCTATTCAGCTGCAGACCTCCAAGCCCACCTGCTAAATATATTACTAGTGGAACATAAAAGCATGCAAGTCAGCCATTAGAGTGGGCTCAGTAACTGGGAAAGTCATCAGGTTTTACATAAGCCATACACTCAGACCAGAAGCTAACTGCATGTACTGCACTTTATTTCACAACTTGCAGCTGACAGGAGCTTTTATAGACAGCTCATAAACACCAAGAATATATTAAAAACACTTATAAAATGCAAACACCTTCAAGAGCATCCAGTCAAGGACTTTTGCTAAGGGAAGCCCTGTTTTCTTTGAAACAGTCAAGCCCACTTACCTGCCCTCCAGATTTTTAGACTTCAGTTGCTCTTCTCCTTCCTGTATCTGCTCTTCTAGAACCTTTATCTTGGCTTCCCTCTGCTCAGGGGTTTCTTGTCCAAAGAGCTTGCTGGTCATCCCCTTCAGGGAGAAGGTTCTCACAGTCTACAAAAGACAAGGAAACTCTAGGTTTGGGATTCCTGAGCAGTCACAGGACATCAGGTGACTTTTATTGGCATTTGTGATTATAATTTGGCTGATTTTTTGCTTTTACTTCCATTTCATTAATTGATAAGTAGCTCTGGTGATTCAGGTTAGACTAAGCAAAGTGGGGAGGAGGTAATTTGATGTTCAAACACTTTAAGGCTGACAAGGGTGAACTTCCAGAGCAGCCTTCCTACTGAAGTAGGAAAGAAACTAAGAGAAACAAAAGCCATAAAGGCATTCCATAAAGAACATCAACAGATCCAAGAGCAACATTAAAAATTCTAAAACTGTCAGTTACCATTTTCAGATAATATTTTAAGTAATATTATCTCCCATATAAGATGGACTGACACAACATATCAGTACCACCCACTGTTCAAAAGGCAAAGGAAGCCTTTCAGAATTCCCAGCATTTTGATCCCTAGGATAGAGTTGTCTGTGTTATTCTGCTTTAGTCATATTTACTGCAACCATCTACTTGCTCAGTATTCAATAAAAGAAGTTTGGCACAAACAGTTTATGTCACCAAGAACCAAGTTACTTTAAACCTCACATGTCTCCAGCTCATATGATACTTCTCAAAAGCAGCAGCCAGCATGCTGGTGCCATTTAAATATCATTCTAAGTAACTTGGCTCAAGTAAAAAATAAATTCAAAAAGAGGCATCTTGGAGAAGAAAGTGGAAAAAGACTCACTCCTGTTGCCAGCTCCTCACACTGCTGTTTCTTAGATGTTAAGTCCTGTGCAGCCATTTCCAAATCATATTGCATTAGTTCATGCTTCCTGCAAACTGCCCTGAAAAGTAAGCAATGAAAGATCTGTCACGTAATACTTTGTTTTGCTATGTTTCCCTCCATTTAAACTTTACAAATGGCATCATGCTTCGTTCTTTTTGACAGGAAGTGCCTCCAGTTATTCATCTAGCCCAAATTCAACAGTCCTATCACAGACTGCATAACTCTGCAAATGCCGTAGTTAAGCAAGCTTGGATCAAAGTATAAATAAAGTTCTTAGTACAGCAGCATTCTGCTCCTCTTTTTAGACTCATTCCAAGATACACTCAGCAATACAATCCCTACCACCTCAAGGACACCACTGTAAAATAGTTTAATTCAAAATACATTACAGAAAAATCACAGCTTTGACAAAAGATACGTGGAGATGGTACCTGTCACAGCAGCAACCTATCAGTCAATCATAAAATTCATCACATTTTCTTTTTTAAACAAGGAAACAAGAAACTGCTTCTAGACTCATACAGTGCCTGTCATCTGGAAAAGAGGAGTTTCCTCTGACCACCTGCAGTAAGTCCCAGTTCTGTGTGGGCTGATGATGCTACATCCGTCCTCCACAGCCGGATGCACATTGGTCTCCCAGGAGAGGCTACCGGTGCTCCAGGTTCCCACATAGCAGCCCTCACACTCGCCAACCCAGTTCTCTACCTGACCTCTCCAAGAGGCTCAGAGCCAGCCCTTGCAAAGCACAATAGCTTTAGGCACAGCCTTGCAGCATAAAGCAATTTGCTTTTGTGTCCATGCTTGTTAGGGGTGACTGTTTGACAAAGACTAACATAAGACAAGAAGTTGGTATTTAGATCCAAAACGTGTACTGCAGATGAAAGTTGTAATGGCACTTTGAAAGTTCCTGGGATTTGTAATGGTTGTAGCAGCTCTGTTTGGTCTATCTCATTTGGAAGCTGGAGCCTTTCAGCACATTGGGGTACTATTATACCACAAGCCAAGGAAACAGTGGAACCAGAGGAATAAACAGCATTTTCTGCCATAGTATACAGATTTTAACATTTCTGTCTCTTCACTACTGATCATATCAGTTCTAATTTGTATTGCCACTCACATGACAATCCAGTATAAGTAAGCAGAATAAGAGACAAGAACATGGAGACTCCACAACACTGGAATTTCCTCTTCTCACAGAACACAAGAGGATACCAGACTAAATTAAACATGAACATCACATTAGAGAAAAGGACTACAGCTTCCTTTTGAGCCCTAGACTTCTGTACATACCGCAGTGCTTCTGCATAGAAGAGATATTCCTTCAGCTGATCTGCATAGTGTTCCTCTTCTTCCAGTATGTCATCAATAGAAGCTGCATATCTAGTGAAAACCAGCCACAGTTAAATGTAAAGTTGTTTAATTTAACCTTTAAGGACACACATCCAGTAACAAGGGAGGACACTTGTTTGACAGAAACACCCATGACAAGCAGCAAAGAACACTTTCAGAAAAGGTTTTTTCTTTGTTTTTAATTAAATTCTGAATCAGCTAATGTCAGCATTGCTGTGGGCTTGCTTCTTTGGTTTTTACTACAATGAATCTTTTGACAAGTACAAAACCTATCGTAAGTCTCTTGTTGAAGATGAGGCAGCTTTTCTTACAGGAAAAAACCCAATTTATTCCTTTTCTTCGGTGGACAGTCAGTGGGCAGCACCAAGTCAAAAAAAAAAGAAAAGACAGAGTGCAAAAGAAATCCTTAAGGCTTAAAGAATTAAGGGCCAGGAATGTGAACATCACACCTTCTGAAAAGCAGAGGATGCTTTCATGGCTCATTATTCAGCCTGAGTACAAGATAACTCACAGTGGTGCCCTGAACACCACAACATTAAGGGCCTTCAGCTCCTTCAAAGTCTATAGCTTTGTCTGCTGTGTAAGTCAGGCATATTAATTCACAGCAACAGGAAGTTTAACCCTCCTTGCAGGGAGAAATCTGAAGTACAAGGGCTTGGACCAAATCTGCAGCTCTTGCATTCAGTAAGAGTTTTGGTATTTAGGCTGATGTCTCCTACAAATGGCAAAAAGCACTTTATTTTTCTTGTTTATACTGCTTATTTGACAGTATTTTGTAGGTTCTTGCTAACCACGGTGACTGTCTTGGATACATTTGCAGGGACAGGCCTACAGCTAAGAGGTAACTGCACATCTCACTTGGCACAGCAACAGAAATCAGATTCCTCTTCAGCCTGGCACTCAGGGCATGTGCCACTGGAGATAACCAGGATGAATGAGATCCCACACAAAAGCCTTCACCTATTCTGCTAATTCAGTCTGGATTCTCAGCTATGTGGCAATCTCTCACACATCTGCAGGCTCTCTGAAATGAGCATATGTCCATTCTCTAGCAACCAGCACAATGTGATCCAAATGCTAATAATAGCACCTCTTGGCTTTCAAGCTTTTGCAAAATCTTTGCATTTTTCCTTTTCTCCCTATGCCTCTCCAGTGACTGGGTTTGTGGTAGAAGTGGCAGAGTCTCAAGCTGAAAGAGAATTGATAACATGAATTTGGGAAGTTTGCAAGTATGATGAGTTGTTTTGATGCTCTGTGAAATCAAAGACATGGCACATCCAGGAAAAGCCCTACCAAGGCTGTTGGTGATGAATAAACATAACATATGAAGTGGTCAGCAACAGCAGACCAGTTTAACTAGAAGGTATAAAAGAACAGTGAGAACATCAAAGTAAGGAATAAGTCCAAACTGTTGAAAAATGCACTTGTTCTGAAAAAAATCCTGCAGCCACACAGGTCATAAATGGCTTACCCTATTTTAAGTTCTGCAGTGCAATAATTTTAGTATAGTGGTTAGATTTCTCAGGGCAGCAGATGGACCACATTTCATTTTCAAGTAAGATCTAAGTTTAGAGCAGTGCTAGAGCTCATCTGTGGCAGATCAGCTCTCAGGGAAAAACCCCAAAAACAAACAACCAAAAAATCCAGCCAAGCAAATTCCTACCTTACCTAGACAGGTTTTTATAATGAGTTTGATTTGGGGAAAAAAAAAGTAGTAAGACAAGCTACATTTCTGACTGCCTAAACTTAGGCAAACTAAGGAAAGTGTTAAGGAGAAACATTGCAGTAAGTTCTAAAGGTACCTGCCATGTTCTCACTCTTTGTGTAAGCTGTCAACTAAACTCTTGTTTCAGTTTAGACTGGTTCAATATATAATGACAGTCTAGTTGATATAGAGATAAAGGGTCACTCATTAACGGAATAAAGCACAAAAGTCAAAAGTCTGGCATTTTTTTCTTTCATCTTTTAAATGCTAGTTATAGCCATTCACTCCAACTTTCTCAGCATACTCTGTCGCTTTAGCAAGCCTCATCTTGTAAGACAGCCCACACTCACAGAAGCTTTGGGATGTCTTTTCCAAAATTAAGCTGTTATAGATCGTACTAAACAATAACAACTCAAAACCTGAAATAAACATCTAGTAGACTCTATAGCATATGGAGCAGATAGAGAATAATTAAATTAGTTTTGAAGTTTAACATCTATACTGGGCAACCTTCTAGAAGTAGCTTTCTGTTGCAATCAATTCCTGCCTGATGTTATGGGAGTGGTAACTGAACTGGTCAGTTTTACTTTAAAGAGATCATAGATATGAGCCTTACTGGTAGGAGACCACATGGGTCACTGAATGAGATCATGAATCTCACAACTGCTGCTTCTTGCTTGACTGTCATCACTAAGGGATTACTGTTGTACAAGAGTGCCAGAGCAGAGGAGATGACAGACAACGAAAGCTACCTCAGACTTCATGCAGTGATTAAAATTACCCAGAACAGAGTTACCCACCGCCATTACTCTGGATCTTTAGCCCTGTGTTACAGGCAGAAATATTAAATATTATGGATTTGTGAGAAGGTTCAACCTTCTGATTGAAAAGTGAGACAAGCTTCTTTTAGTTGGTTATTTTCAGGTGTTTGACATCTTGGTGTGGTGTATCTGAACCACTGAAAACCTACTTGTGATTCTTTAACTCCACTATATTATACCAAGTTTTCATAATCTCTTCAATTCCTGCCTACTGCAGTAGGTGCTTAACACTGTATTCCACCCCTACTTCAATTATTTTTCTTCTGAAAGCAGAATGCATTCTCCATTGACTTATTCTCACCAGAACCCTCTGTCTTGAAAATATTACAGCTTGTCTTGGATGGAAACCACGCCATTAGCCAAAACACAGAACTGTGAATAAATTATTCAGAAGGGGTCAAATTCTTAAAGATTTGGTAAAATCAGAATTACTCTGAAGAAACTGAGGGCATGGCTCTTCAAACCCTTCCACTTGACAAGGGCAGTCACAACTGACAACCTGTTAACACCAATAACAATCAGGCAATAGTACATATGTAAATCTGCCCTATGAACTAAACCTGAGAACCTTATTTCCACACCAATTACACTTTATCAGTAGAAGTCTTGCATGAAGTGTCAAACCCCTTCCATCTCTTGCTGGAGTTGTTACTTATCTGTTGTGTGGGATTACAGAAGAGGAATCAGAGTGGTAAGAAATGCTGTTTCACTTGCTATATATGACTACTTGAGGAGCAGAAGTCTTGAGCCTACAACACCACTTCTGTGAGCACTCTCAAGTGCTAGACTCTTATTTTGAAGGCTGTGCTTCACATACTCTGCCAAATGACTCTAAAGATGCAAAGAGAGAGGATTCTTTACTTTATTATATCCAGTCAGTGTTTGTTTCAAGAATCCACTGGAGTTTTGGTGCCGATTAATTAAATTTCTTAACTCCCTGTAATTAAGTCCAAATCTGCGTACCATCTACCGCGTGGTACAAAATGCTGCTATCAAAACCAAAAGGATCTCATCAGGTCTGTAGCACATTAAATTGTATTCCACCAGTTTCTGGCATAGTAGCTTGAAAGAAAAACTGGAAGGATTCCAAACACTTCTACCATTTCAAAATAATAATAAAAAAAGAAACCCCTCTGGTTCTCCTGAGGCTTTTTGAGCTACTTAATACAGTATATGGATGATAAAACTGTGCCTGCATCCAAGTCACAGAAACACTGTATACCTAAAAACAATGCACCCCCAATTTTCTTGGTACTCATATGTACTTTGGGGTTGAGGGAAAAGAGAGGAAGGAGGGAGAGTTCCACATCTGGCTTACATCAAACTATCAGATATTCAGTCAGTACTTACACATCCATGTGGTGGCCAGCACTCTGCAACCCATCCCCCATCTCCTTTTCTATTGCACTCCACTCACTGTAGGAAAAACAAACGAGAAACAACATCACACATGAAGGGTAAGGGAAGTTAATAAGCTGCATCCTGTATATAGTTTCTTTCCAGGTGACACCTGAATGAAAACTGCCTCAAAGTTAGACTTGGTCAAACTGTTTTCTTTCTTTAAGGAACAGCACTGACAATGTGACAAGGCCATTTATGGCACTCTGTAAAACAATTGGCCCTAAACTCATCGTTACAAATATACTTAGTTTGGGATGGGTTTTGAGCATGACCTTGTTTAAATAGCTGAAACTCAATTTAAAACAAAACCAAAAAACCAAAACCAAACCACCTAACACTTAATATAAATAGGACAAGGGACAACGACAATGATGAACTTTCTGAAACAGATTTTGGTCTCAGAGAAGAAACAAAGCTTTCCAGGCTTACAGGGTATCAGATGGAAGCCTCTCATTCCAAAAATCAAAGGGTAGGATGTAAGTTTTGTAAGCATTTTACTTCTCCTGAAACAATTTATGTATGTAGTTTTATGTTTTCACAGTAGACTGCTGTTTAGTTCAATTCATAAAAAAAAAAATCCAACTTGCAATTGTCTCAATTACCTATGTACATTAGAGAGATTATTCAGATAAAGAAGGAAACAGAGCTACAAAAAAGATAGCAAGAGACTTGCTACATCTGGACATCCTGGTATCTTCACTGCCATTTTAATTGTGTTCTCAGCTTTGAGAAACCTTACGAGAGTTCTTACAAGAATTACACCCACATCTCTTTTTACAAGGAAACAAGAAGTTCCCCTTATATTTCACATAATTTATGTGTAATGCATATATTCTGTCCTTCACTTTTTCATAAACATTCCACTCTGCTGATGTTGATATTTGTTTGTCTTTGTTATTACAGAACTACACCTAATTTCATTTTAAAACCCCCAATGAGAAAGACATCTGCAATCCATTAACCCAGAGAATTAAATTTAGCACTTGAACAGTGTGTAGAAGCAGGAGGTTTCCCTTAACCAGAAGTTTAGATTCTTGAATTCTCCAGTGAGATGGAAAACTTGAGCATGCAATTCCCTCATATAAATCAAAAAAACAATTGGCAAACTCACTTCTAAAAGCTACTAAAATTGGACAGATATAATTGTTGATTTTTATCCATTAAAAGGACCTAGAAGCTTTTCAGAGACAACTGCATGAAGATTTGTGAGTTACTTTCTGAAGAAACAAAATGCCAACGCAGCAGCAGAAGGCCCAAAGGTCTGGCATACAAAGCAAAAAGCTGAAGTCTTCCACCAGAGACTAAGCTCAGCAGATCTGGAGAGCTCTGCACGCAGCACAGAAATCTCATTAGCACCGCAATACAGAGTTTTCAAGACAGACAATGAAATGCTTCAGATACACTTTTCAAAAGCATAACAACATAACCAAGAAATTCCCTTCTCTCTCCTCATAACCATCTATGTATTTAAAAACTGGATGAACTCTTACCTGAATACTCTTCCGTAGTTGCCATGGACTTTATAGACACCATAGAGTCGGTCTGCTACCCTCTAAAACATTTCAGAGACAGATTTTGGTCATCAACATTAAGTGCAACTGCTTTGTGAAAACCCACATACATACTCCAAGTTAAAGCCCTAATGTTCTTACATAGGTAAAAAAGATTAGGCCTAAATCTAATCTAAGGCACTACTGAAAGAAAAAACCAAAAGGACAGCATTAAGTCCTGAAGACTGAAGTCACAATCAGGGCTATACTGAAAAGTAGCATTTCAAACCTATCTTTGGAAGTGCTCATGGATGAGATATGTCTGTGGAGACCATAATCAAGTTCCCTTCAGCTTTTGATAACCAAATACAAGGCATTCTTTATCCAAACAATGCCAAATTTATGCACACACTTGTATATTTAATTTATAGGTGGCAAGTCAGAAGTCCATCTTGACATCAAGATTGTAGGGGAACCTTCAGTAAAATTCTAACAAGTGACTTGATTTTTCCACCCAGCTTAGTGAACTGAGGGAAAGGAAATGAGCTGTCCATTGCAGAACTCACTGCTCAAACTAGAGGTCATTTCAGCTGTTTGGAGTGCCAGTATCTGCTGCAGCCAGCACTACAATGCTGGCAAAACCTCAAAAGAAGAGACACGTGTACACTCTGAAGTGTGAGTTGTAATCCAGATAATGCCCTTGGAATTGTGATGTACCAATGAATGAGAGTGAAGTTCTGCAAGAGCTACCATTATTATTATTATGTCTGTCACAGCAGTAGTAAAAAGGAAACATAAACAATTGCCAAACAGATCTCACACAGACAACCCTGAGAAAATGGGACTGTCTGTACAACACCACTCTTGAGAGTGATTAATTCTCTCAAGAACCTGAGTTTAACAGGGCAATCCATTACCATCCTCTCTGCTGCACAGGTCCATCAAAAATTAAATCCCTGTAGAACATACTAGAAAGAAGTATCATGCTCTCATTATTGGAACTGAAATTTCCTGTTTCCTTTTTGTGTCTTTAAAAAAAAGAACACTCTCAACCCAGAGAGTATCTTAATGCATGACATAATTGTTGTCATCATTAGAAAGATTATTAATCATTGCAGATCAATGAATAAGCCAAAAAAAGAAAACACATACTGGGAAGCATAAAGGACTCATACTACAAGCCCAGGAAAATAATGTATTATATGTCTGACCAGAAAACTGTGTTTTGAAGCCCTTCCCAAACCGAACATCCAGCAAAAGCAACTTGTCTGCCGAGCAGAGAGCAGCAGACACCTCGATTCTCTTTAAAACACCTCCCTGCAATACGTGACCATGACAGGACCGGCCAGATTAGCAACATGCACTGTCAAACTCAACCACTGTATCTGGAGCTCCTTCCCCCTCCCAAATCTGTACAAAGTCAGTGCCCTCACCTCTTGCTGTCTCCTGCTCCACACTCCCTCAGGCAAAACTGCCCTTATTCTAGAGCACATACACCACTTCTCTTGACTAAACAAGAAATATGCCTTATAAATAAATCATACTATTTGTCACGACACACATGGGAAATACTTACAGCTCTGACTCGCAGAAGGTGTGATATGACAGACTGCAGTTCATCGCTGTAGTGTTTGAGCTCAGTAAATCTCCTGGGAGCAGGAAACAGATAGTACATCATTAGCCATCATGAAAGCAAGCTTTCACAGCATGCACAATAGAGCCACAACCCCGTGGCCAGCGAGATGGAGCCTGGATTGTGTTGGAATGGAATTAGCTGAAGACTCCTAAAAAAGTGACTGCTGAGTTTAATTTCCCTAAAGTGAACAAACATCCCAACACTTGCATGGCTGCTGTTTTCTTAAATGCAAATCCCAAAGGCTCACATCAATTTAAGAGATAAAATTTTATAAATAAAAGTAGTTAGCTGAAGTTATTACATCACGGCTTTGTTGTTTGGGGGGTTTTAATGGAATTTATAAAAGCAAGGGTTAGTGAACAGGAAAGCTACAAACAAATACAAAGCCAAAATCTGCTGAAGCATATTTCTTAATAAAAGCATGCTTACATTTCTGACCCGACAAAGATACTTTACTTTCAAGCTGCCTCTATCCAGTTGTGGGCACAGCTTTTCAAGGCCTCAAGGCAGCACCCACAGTTACAATTCCTCTAAGGCTAATCCGTACAGTAATTGTAACATTACATGTGAAATCCTATTGGGACTTGCACCTGCACAGGAGCTACGTATGGTTGAAGGCCATCAAATCACTACATCTCAACAAAGTACCAGACAGGGAAGCCATTGCAATGACATGTGCACACTGCTGGCTTATCACTTCTGGAGAAGAGGCATTTTATCAGCCTGCCCAGTCAGGCTTCAGAGGCAGTTTAAGCTGATACCTTTAGCTCTTGCTAATAACAAAGGTGAATCGTTTGCCACAGCTCTGCTAGTGACAGGTAACCAATTAAACCACAGCAACAGCCTCTTGTGTACACATAAACCCTCCCTACTATACACAAGTCTAGCTCATGACCTACTTTGGTACACGGGAATGTATTTATTTCATCCAGATGGGAAGCCAGAAACAGCTTTACCTAAATTACTAAACTATGATCTGAAAATAAAGACAGAAGAATGCAACTAGAATTAAGGAATGGGAGACTGAGATTAGTGTTCCAGGTTGATGTTCAAGAATGAAAAAAAACTTCATCCCTCCTCCCACTACAGGCACTCAGTCAGGCTTTGTGTTTCAGTATAGCTTGTACCCAAGAGGTCTTACTGAAATGAGTCGGGTCACTTGTTTTGGGTGACCAAGTATGAAATTCCAGGGTTTTTCATCTAACACTTCTTCTTCCCCTGCCAGGAAGTCTTCCCCTAAAATATTCTCATCTTTACATTCAGGAAGTAGAAGCTTTATTATGACTTCTAATATTTTTGATTTCCAAGAAGCATTTTTTATAATATTATGACACACACAGGGTTAAAGTACATAAAAAGATTTAAAAGTTAGCAGAGAAACTGTATGGGGAAAAAGAAATGTAGTCACTGATCTGCACAGTGGGATTTAGAGAGCAATCTTTTCAGTTTACACTTTATAAAGTATGCACCAGGGCTGCATGTCAGACAGCTGCAGACATGTACAGTGAAGATATTTGAAATAATTGAACTGAAAACAAAAGATTAAAAATCATGCCTCCAGCTCAGGAAGACTCCCCTTTCCACTCCAGAAATTTATAATGGAAAGTTTTATTTATCCTGTTTTGCCACAAGAAATCTTTTAGGAATGCTGTACTCCCTGAAGGCAAAAGTAAGGAACCTAGGAGGGCTTTCAGTATCCTGGCCTTCAGCAGCAAAACATCTTCTCCCAGACCAATTCCTCCTCAATTAAAAAAATAATTTTTAAAAATTACTACTTCAGAATCAAGCTGCCTTCTTTCTTCTATTTTGTCTCATAAAAGCATAAAACAAAGTGCTGCTGGTTTTTTTCCCAGTGTCCTGTGAAGGCTCAAAATTTTACAGATACAATTTGCAGGAAAAACTGTTTTTAAGAGACTGGTAGTGTTGCAGATCAAAAGTTTATTTCTCAAGTATTTGCTTAAGTCCTACTCATTGTTTATGTAAAAAAAAAAAGTTACATAATTATAATTTCCAAACAGAGCTCAGTGAGGCACACAAAGGGATGTTTACTTTCCAGTGTATCCTAACAGTAGAAGTGTGAAACAACACATAGTTTTGGCACTCAGTAACTGAGGCTTTTTTAACTAGCACTTTTCACTTGGTTTTACTGGTTCTGCAACATTACCAACAGTCTAGATACTTAACTGAGCTACTAAATAGAACTTGAGACACGAATGAAGAACTGATTGGGTCACATTGGTGTAGGAACACCAGCAGGTCTCTCAAAAATATCTTTTATGATATGGGCAAAGAAAAAGATTTCTTTTACATCCTTTACATTTTCCTTTGCTTCCTTACAGTAGACAACATTTCAATGTAAGTGATTTACTTTGAGCATTTTACTCAGCAGCACTCCTCCCTACACTGGAGTGGGCAGTGCCATTCTCCTGTTTTGTGAAGGGAGATAGTACAAGAACAGAACTATTCAATAAAAAACAGGCCACTTGTCTGAGTAACCAGACAAAAAAAAAAAACCCCAGAGAGCTACTTAAAAAAATAAGCCTGCCTTAGGAAAGGATTTAGTATTTTTTAAAGAAATCTTTCACCAAAACCCAAAAGTTATGGTTTTGATTAAAGCCCAGAAAGAGAAAGAAAGGATGAGTGCCACAAGGCCAAATCAGAGAGGTCTGCAGTAGATACAGATTTACCCCTGAGTACCAGAATACCATATTTTTATCACCTTTGAAACATAAATTGCTTCCCACAGGAGAAGGTTTAGTTTCCAGTCTACATTTGACCTCGAAGAGCAGCCTTGTTTCACCTGCATGAAGCTCCCCTCACATTGCCAAGCTGAAGGGTGCAGCTCCAGGGCACCGCAAGGCAATCCCAACCAGGAGCTGCAGCCGTCCCTCACCCTGAACCTCTCCTGGCCCAAGAAGCTGAAAGCCTACACTCCACACAGCAGTCACACTTTCTGTTTCAGCAAGGTGAGCTTGCTGAACCACTTCACCACCCAGCCACATGTAAGCGCCAAAGGTAAACCAGAGGGGCCAGGCATCACATTCCAGGCAGCTCAAAGAGTGTGCTGGGCAGAGCAAGGCACTGTTCCTCCTGTTAGAGCTACACTGCTACTGCAGAAGGCAAACAAACAACAACTTCTGCTCATCAGTTATTTACTAAACAATTTGTATCCTCAAGTTCAAACTGGAAGTTACGTAGCTGGCAGAATACAACAGAAAACGTGCCATCTCTCAAGCGCTATGAAGGCTCTACCAAGGCACACACACTCCAGGACTGTTTTTGTTACAAGCCCTTTCCTCATATTTTCCTTGTATTACCTCTTGTCCTGCTTTTTAACAAGCTACTTCTCACAACAGCTTTGCTCTCTGAAACATTGTTACCTCAAAAATAACAAGAATGCTCCTTAAACAGTCTTGCCCACAGTCAAGACTTTTGGCAGTTTCCTTGCTGTGAGAGCAGGAAAAGATAATTACTACTGGCCACAGAGGAAGATGACTGAGGATGAAGCATTCAAACAAGGGACCATTTTCACCTGCAGATACAGAGAATTGTTGTCTTCTGATCTCATTCATGAATGTTGTCCTTTATATTAAACCCTGGCTAAAAGCTTCCTGGCTGCCACAGAAGGCTGTAAAAACAAGCACAATAAAAAAGGACAGACTGGACCAAGTCACAGGTTAAGTCTATGAAGAGGTTCAGAAAGGTATGTACCCTCTAACATCCTTAATCCAATACCCACAGATTCTATGGAAGTACAAAGGGAACAGACAACAACGCCCTCCCTAAGGAGCATGTCCTGGTGCCAGTGCCGGACAGCAGGCGACCAGAAGGACAATTTGCACAGGTCTCCACAGCCTGTGGATGGCAAACAGCAACACCTCTCGGCCCCATCGCTGCACACTGGTGCTTCCAACTACTGCAGAAATAGCAACTCCCATTTAACCTTCCACATCACCAAGGGTGTGATGAACCTCCCACTGCATACACTGACAATTCTGAGCAGTTTTTCCATCCAGTAGATTGCTCTAATGCCTGTCCCAGAGCTCTGTAAACTGCAACAGAGCTGAACTGACCTCTGGACTTCCAAAAGCATCTGTGAAAATTGGCAGCTTGGAGAGAACTATGAACTGCAACACCAGGGTGTGTGCATCCAGAACTGTACACTAGCAGATTTTTGGAAAGACCTGCTATCAATCTGTATTCTGTTCATGCTTGGAAAGATTTCTTGGAAACAAATATTAAGAGGTTCTTTTTCTATGTTTGATTTTGGGGATGTTTTGTCCCTTCGTTTTAGTCTCACTAAAATGAAATACTCGTTTTACATGAAGTGATGGAATTTTTCTGAATGCTTCCTGCTTCTGGAAGCAGGATTTATCAAATCTTTTCACACTACTTCTTTACTGGGCTTCTGTTAAGATTTAAAGTGTACAAAGGTAATTTTTCTTTTCTGAATTTATATTAAAGAGATAGAGTATTCTGACACCTGAAGTTACAGTTGTAACTGAAAAAGGGAAAGGGAGGGAAGAAGGATGTGGAATCTTACTTGTCTGGGTTTTTCACTCTGAATGTTGCATTAAGAGCTTTTAATCTGGAATCTGCCTGAAAAAGGGGAAAAAAAGCTTTGTTAATTCAATGCAATTAAATTTCAGTGACAAAAAAAATCTCAGCCTTCTGGCAGCACCATTAGAAAAAAGTCCTGCCTTCATGGCATATTTAAATCTTCAAACATTGAACAAGTTGACACCAGCTGCCCTGAATGTCAGATATTTTTATTAAAAAGTCAAAAAACTAAGCTATTTTAGTGAATATGATGTAAACAGTAACCACTAAAATAAAGCTGGTATAATCCAAGTCCCACAAAAATAGTCCCTTCTTAAAATGCTGCACAAATCATGGAGTTAAGATACACAACCCCACATTCTTTTTAGATGAAGCAATTAGGTAACTTAAGACCATATGGACAAGCTATTTTATATTTTTCAAACCAAATAAAACCAGTGGTAGAGTGACCTCTATATGCTCCTTATTACCAGGAACAGTTCCCCAGTGAAATCAAAGTCTTATATATGGTGTTTTCTTATTTTATGACTTGCTTCACAGAAAATATGTAATTTGTATATCAGAATAGAGCCATTTTAATGCAATGTTCCTCTCTATAGTAGAGTATATATAAATCTCTACAGAATAAAGTTCAATACCTAATTAAAAAGGTAATTGACTGCTTTAGTTTTTGAGATGTTGGTTGACCAATTACTGCAACAGTAGTATTGAATGTTTCTAAGGAGATGGAGAGGGTTTTTTTCCAGTTTATTGAATGTTAAGTTGTGCAATGGGTATTTACTCCTAATAAGACACCAACACAAACGAGAGATCCCAGCCTCATCCACAGAGGTCCACATCACTACAACTCTTCATTTCTATAATGCATTTTACACACAGCTCACTCAGGGCTCATCTATACTAAAGAAAAACTCCAATTGTGGGTAAATGGCTGGAGTTTACTTTTGATCAAAACATCCTTCTCTTCAGTAAAAGGAAAATAAATCAGCACACCTTGCAAGGTGTATAGATTTCCTATCGTGTACTCCTTCAGCTAACAGGCTGTGCCACAGTTGCAAGCAGTAAGTTACCTCAGCAGTACTTGTTAGTGCTGGTATATGACAAAAGAATATTTTGTGCCCTGTTACAGAAAACTCAGAGCTTGAAGAGCTATTTTGAATTTGTCAATGAAGGGAACAGTGTTTTCCCAAAACAAGAACAGAGTCCTTCCTTTAGGGCCCTTGCAATCACCTCTACAGATAAGACAGGGACAGTTTCACCTCCCACTGCATTTGGGCAGAAGATATCCCACACACAGCCTGGAGAAAAGGAGGCTCAGGGGAGACCTTACTGCTTTCCACAACTACCTGACAGGAGGTTGTAGTGAGGTAGAGGTTGGTCTCTTCTCCCACACAACAAGCAATAGGACAAGAGGAAACAGCCTCAGGTTGCATCAGGGGAAGTTCAGATTGGATGCTAGGAAAGATTTCTTTACCAAAAGCATTGTCAAACACAGGATCAGGTTGCCCACAGAAGTGATGGAGTCACCCATCCCTGGATGTGTTTAAAAGATACATTGATGTGGCACTCAGGGACATGGCTTAGTGGTGGACTGGTGGCAGAGTCAAGTTAACTTCAGGTGTTCTTTCAATAACCAAACCACCAAAACATATTCCACAAACTGAAAGGTAAGGGAACAAAACCCTCCAGACTAAGACTGACTAACACGGGGAGAAAGCAGGTTCATTGTCACCACTGCGTATGACACTTGCCTAAGAATATCTTGCAAAGGGAAGACAAGGCAGCATGGGGAAGCATGTCCCAGATAGCACAAGGAACACAAAACACTGCAGGAGCTCCAAGTCCCAGCCTTTATGCTTGTTCAGAGCACTTCAGGGGCTTGTATAGTCATGGATCTCCACTGCTATACCCCAATAAGCCACTTAGGTTTGGGTTGTTCACACACACCTGCAGGTACTCCTCACACATGCTCTCACCGTACAAACATCACCTATATACACTGACAGAGTCCTTCCCCCTAAGCAGCTATTTCACAAAACACTGCATTTATGTTGAAACAGGCATCAAAGCCATTTGAGTCTGTTGGGGCAGCATGCACATCCAACAGCTTTACACTTGGAAAGAACCACTTCCTACCCTACAGATGCAGGGTAAGTTTTTGTCTTTTGTCACAGGTACACGAAGTGCTCTGAAGGAAGAGTTCAGTAAGTTCATATAACACTGTCAGGCAGGGAGCACCATCCTGATGAGGCTCAACCATCTCAGTAGGGCTATTTCCTTCTTGCCAGTTGCAGCACAGTAACTCTCACACACCACTTTTGAGCATTTACACCAGAGTGAGGCTTCTAGAAAAACCATCTGTCCAGTCTTCAAACTGATTTAAGAGTAATACACACGAGCATTTTAGAGATGAACCACCCATCAAATGAGGTACAGCTGAGGAGTTTTCAGACAGTTAATGCCTACTATTATCCTATAATCATTTATGTAAACTCCAGAGAGAAGGGAAATTTCTCTTTCCTACAGGAAGGGTTAAAATCCCAAGTGGCAAATCCCTTAAATATAAAATTAAGTGCTGGGGGTGGGAGGGAGGAAAGGCATGATTTAATGATACAGTTGGCAGAATAAACAAAGTCTCCAACATCAACATTCAGCTATAGCATGCTACACTGCATTAATACCTAATTTAAAGTTTAGTTAGAGGGCTCAAATCCTCTCAGACAAAAGATACATCCTGCTTAAATGTAGCAGAGGCAGCAGCAACATAAACAAAAGGTCTGATTCCAGTCTATGCACTGAATAGAGGTTTTCCTTAGAGTGTAGTGCTAAATCTTGAGGGTTTATACTTCAGATGTAGAATAAAGGAAAGATTCTTTTTACCAGGCTTTTGAAAAAGTTATTTTTCTTTCCTAAGGAAACTGGAACTGTAAAAGGGAAAACATACACAATCAAATCTTGAGGGGAAACAAGACTTGCTCATCTCTCATTTAATCTACAATGTGGTTTCAGGGAGGCAAATATTCTCAGCATTCTGCTATGAGTTTTCTTCCATAAACACACCACTGTGTGCTCTCCTGAACACCCTGCCAGTACAAACTTTCTGAAGTCCTGTGAGTGTATGCAGCTTCAGAGCTTTTCATTGTTTGCATTATGAATATTAGTAGTATGCAAACCCTACTGTGATGGAAGAAAATTATTGTCAACTTAAGTTATCAACAGTAAGTGTCAGTATCAAAAGCCCCTTGGACATTGAGGATATGAGCACCAGGGATTTTCTTTAGCTCTCACTATTTAGAATAATTCTTCATAATCCACCTAGTTTTCAGTTGTGATTTCATGAGAGCAGATCACATTACAATGAAACAAAAAGCTCAGTATTTGTCCCCATATAGTAATTCTTCCAGACACAGCCCAGCAATCTATCAGCTTCTCAGATTCTTGACCTGTACAGACACACGACCTTTGATCATTTATTCCTGCAAGTCTTCCACCAGTTTACCCAGCCATGAACTCGCTGATGTCAATGAGGATAGTATTACTTCAAGACACATTCTGTTAAACAGTTAAGGGGCACAAAATCCATCTGTCTTAGTTCCTTTCACCAACTGCTCCTTGCAAAGAAGTCCCACAATTCTTTGCTTACCTTATTTTGACACCTTGCACCTCTTACCAGACTTAATCTGACACCCACCTTCAAAAATGCTAACCTAAACAGAAAACACAAAAACCCACTGCTATGGGCTCAACTTCATTATTTTAAAGCTTATAAGGATCATCCTTCTATGTTACCAGCAGAATTACATAGGCACATAACAAGCCTCCCAGAGAACTTAACTGCAATCCTACCTATCACATGACAAGAATATAACTGGTTTTTGTAGTAAGAAATATTCATAAAGCAATGCCTTTAACTCATTCTTACATCAAACAGCCTTTCATAGCCTAAAACACGTTTGCTAGAATATGTCTGTGTCACAGCAGTCATAAGACAAACAATTACAGTAATTACCTTCAGCTGAAATCCAGTCTCATTCACCACTTCTTTCCATCCACCTTCCTAAAAATACAGGAGAATAATGTTCAGTTCGAGTGCTGCAGCTTTTCCAAGTCTCTGTAAAAGCCTATATCAAAGGAGCTTCTCCAGTATGCCTAGCTTCTGCCTCAGTTACCCTCCCCATGTCTTTTCAAGAAGCTGGGTTAAGAATAACCAATCATTATGTTGTGCTTACACACTAATCTCCCCCCAAAAACCTTCTTCTCTTCACTACTCAATTACCTCAATCTATCAGCTGGGGGCAGGAGCCACACTGCTTTGTCTAAAGAAGAGTATCTACCATCTTTTGCCTATGAGATTACCAGCATCTCCAAGGACCTTTGCAGCTCAAGGCAGAGAGCAGAGAACATACAGGTGACAACAGTTTGCAGTGCACCTGTCACCACCTGGCTCAGGGGTACTGGCTCGTTTTCCACTGTTTTCAGCTCCCACACATTGGTTCAGCTACAAAGTGTACTGTGCTGTGGCAAACATAGCTGCTCACTCCAGTATTTGGGAATCTCCCATCACAGCACAGAAAAAAGAACCATCCAACATCTCCTAAAGTTGAAAGCTGCAGAATGCAATACTTAAGCTGACAATTGTACCACTACTTTTGTGACAAGGTGTTGTACTGGTTCTGGACCACAACACATGAATGGATCATAATCCAAACCACAAGGCTAAAGAAAGCATGGATACCCAAAGAGTGAATTGGAAGCCTGTGCTGTCTCTGCAGTCAGCAGTACAGCACACTAACTAGTTCAGCTTTAGTCCTATGGAAGCTTTCCCAACCAACATGCATTAAGTTCCCAATATGCTGTTCCAAAGAGGTGGAAATTCTCTCTTAGGAGCCTTCAAACTTGGCTGGAAAAAAGTCATCAGGTACATTAGAAGGGCAACTGTACAGCTGCACTGTGCTGTTAAGAAGCGTTTAGCTGGACAAGCCTTTTCCACCTCAAGTTTATTCACATTGTCTATCCTTCCTCATGACATAGAACAAGTTATGGGTCAACTGAAATGAAAAAGAGCAAAAGGACATTATCTTAAATAAACAAGCACTAAATAATGTCTTTAGAAATAACTTTACTATACCTGCGTTAAAAATGCATAAAAGATTTTGTCTTGGCAAAGAACAGGATGTGAAGCCACACGTAGCAAGAAGTTTTCCAAACCAATTCTTCTTCTTTCCACAAAATCTGGATCCATATTATCTGCTGATAGCTTATGCCAAACAAAGTCAGCCTAGTTAAACAGAAGAGTGTCAACAGTAAATAAAAAAACCAAACAAAGCAAAGCAAGCTGCAGCCTCGGTTTCCTTACCCTTTTTTCTGGCAAAGGTGGAACAACAATATGTGGGTAGGTAACTGACAAATAATTCCTCAGCAACTCAAATTCACTGTAACGTCGCCACAGGGACTCCACTGGGGCACATTGTCCCTCGCTCTGGGACTCAACAGCTCTGAAAGGTAAAGCAGCAGATTTGAGCATTAGTGAGCTATCACCTACTCCCTCAAACCATCACTGCAATTATAGCAAAGGCCCCAAGAATAGTAGTGATTACTGCATGACTTGATCATAACCTAAAGCAATCCAAATTAATTTTATGTCTACATACTTAATTTAAAAATATTTACAATTTCGGCCTGATAGCACTCAAATTTTCTAGGAACATGGGAAAAGTCAAGGCACTTACACATCAAAAATAAATAGGTAGGTCACAATCAAGTGAATATTTACACATGTGACTTAGTCCACACTATTACAGAAATAGCCCTATTTCTCTTGGAACAGTGTTAGGTTCAAAGTCAGTAAAATTTCATGAGTACCTGAGGGATACAGAGCATTGTAAGAAGAAATTTATTATTCAGTGAGAAAGTCTTCACTTCAGAGGATAAAAATTGTCTTGCATACAACAGTTGATACAGTTACAAATATAACTTTAAAAATATTAAGATATTTTAAAGGATATTTTTTAGCAAAAGAGCAAATTTCAAAGTACTTCCAGATTTCTTTTTTTTAAAAGTGACATATTTCTATACTTAAAGACTAAAAATGTACCAAACTAGCTAGAGCAAGCAAGTACAAAACTGATGTGCCTGAAAAATTCATTGAAGACTTAAAACCAACATGACCTAGCAAGGCAATAAAGGATTTTATGTTACTATAAAAGGAGAAATCATTGAATATTGTAGGATTGGAAAGTAATACAAAAACTTGACGAGAAAAAACATTTTTCATACAAGACATTCAAAGCAACAGAAATACTTTGCAATATCATTAAATAAGCATTGGGTAGTAACACTTCTTGGCAGTTAGCATATGCCAGAATAAACACAGAGAGAGAATTCACACAAGGCACTTAGCAGAAAATAGTGATGTCTATATCTACTTCAGTTCTTCATTTAAGTGACTAATTAGCATACAAAGCACTGGCATAAACCTTCATGCAACAGTGCTGGCTGCTGAGTTTGGAAGGGACCTCTGCATGCCTGTGATCCAACTCCCTTGCTCAAAGCAGGATGTTCTCTGCCACATCCAGCTGGGATTTGAGTATCTCCAAGGACAGAGACTCTACCACCACACTGAGCAACCCTATTCCCATGTTTGACAAACCTCACAATAAAGAGGTTTTCTTACTTTTATATGGAATTGCCCCTGTTTGAATTTGTGGCCACTGCCTTTTGCCCTCTCTCTGCATCACAGAGGAGTCTGACCCCATCTGCTTTACCTCCCCACCAGGTATTGATCCACAACTGCTAAAATCAGTCGTCTCTTGCACAGACTGAACAATCCCATCTCTTTCAGCCTCTCCCCACAGGTCAGACAATCCAAGCCCATAATCATCCTCACAGCCCTTCACTGAACTTGCTTCAGTAAGTTCACATCCTTCTGATGCCAGAGAACTCAGAACTGGGCACAATAAATTATGAACTACAAGTAGTTACTCATATGGTACTTAGTAGAATAGGGTGCTACATTACTTTTTCCAGCAAAAGTCAGGCTTTACAGTTCTTGAATTCATAAGAACGTCCTGAAGTTTTAAAACATCTAAGTAGCACAGATGTTATTGATAATTTTTTAAGCTATTCTTAACCTACAAGGTCGGATTTCTAATGATTTTACTGAAAACCAAACAATTCCACTCCAAAGTGGCCCCAATTACTTGATACATTTAAACAAAATACAAGATGCCTTTATTGTGAACTCTCATTAGAGAGGAACAGTTTTGCTATATAATTTGGTTTAGTCACATATTAAGGTGGAAATAATATCATACAGAAGAATGCAAAAGAGACTTTTTTAACTTACTAAGCTGGAACAACTTTTATGTATCTACTCGTGCCCTCTGTTTCCCCCACGTGGGGAAAGGATATTTATTCCAGGTGACTGAATTGGTAGGGAGAAAGAAACTTCACAACAAAGAAGAAACAGAGGATAAATTCATAGCATTCAACACAAACTGCTGCAGATTAAAACTACTTGAGAGTGACTCAAGATAAAAACAGACACTATTCACACTGCCAGCATCCCACAGAATTCTTCCCTCTTCGAGGATTTTAATTCAACAAAGCTGCACCTGCAAGTACAGAGTTGTGAAGAGGGTAAACTCAGTCTAGCCTGGACAGACAGGCTGTGCAGCATACTTCCCCACACTAACTGCTGCACCATTTAAATATTTCAAGAACACTTCAGCTCAAAGAAGGTATCTAGTGATTGAACTATTGATGAGTAAGAGGTAAATTTGAATAGATAAAAAATTGAGCTACTATGCCTCAAAAGATTAATTGTTTAGTCGAAAGCTGAAGGTACAAACATTACATTCCTAGAGGAGAAACTCCCAGCAGGGTTTGGTAAACAATCTGGCCATTCAAGACACTCACACAAAAGTACTTCAGAATTACAGATCCTTTTTATCTTCAGCCTCAGCAGCCTACCAACGAGCTGTACTGATTTACACCGTGGGTTTCAAGAGCACTACTTCCACATGGATTATTGTCAACCCTTAAGCAAGACCACCACCATCAATGCATGACAGTGTTATGGGGATCCTGCCTGAGAACAGGCTGCACAAGCAAAAATAAATAGGGAGACAAGAAAAACACAGGTCAGGACTACCCTGATAACCCAGACACAGCCCAGGAGGACCCCTCTGAGCTGCAGATACAGATACAGATGCTGCTATGCCAGCCTTCTGACAGGAGAAATGATCCACTCTAAATTATGGTTATAGTGCTCCATAGTTGTTTTGCAGAGTTAATTAGAAAGTAGGAGCAGCAAAGACCATGTTGAGTCTTAACTGTGCAAAAAAAAAACAAAACCAACAAACCAACCCTTTCTGAACATGTCTGCTTATCAGCTTTGTATTTGTTACAATTAATAAAAACCCATCAGTTATTTTAGAAAACATAGTACTAACATCTCCGTCCACACACATTAAGCAGAAAACTAAATAATAACCAAAAATTTTAAAAGGTCATTTGAGAGCATAACACTTCAGCAGGAAAGGACCACAGCTTTACAGAGAAGCCTAGTCCTACATCAGCACAAACCACTACCTTGTTACTCAAAATTTTATGCCCACACAGGGCCTCAAGAACTCCAGGAGGAAGGAAGCAGACTGCCAGAGCAGTTCATACCACTCACTGCATCTTCCCTGCCCACACTGAAGACACTAACGAAGTTTATTGCATCTAAAGCCTCTGTCAATTTATTCTGACAAAGCAGATCTGTGGACAACAGCTAGGCTTCCCTCAGTTTCAGTTAATCAAGCTTTACAACCCTTGTGAGGGACAGAAAAACCTCACAGTATACCCTGAAGGAAAAGATTAAATTACTCCTAGAGAATCTTGAAGGTCAAACCTACCTGTGTAGTTTTTTTTTTCTTAACTAGACAGTATCTGATACAACTCCTCACTATAGTCTGTGTTAAGCAGCCTGACATTATTCTCATCTCAGATCATACTTATTTCCTTTATTCTAATATGCATTTATTCTCACTGTCTCAGAAGTGCAAAAATTGCCTTTTGCAGTTTTCATCTTCATCAGGAGGACACCTATACAGCACCTAACAAGAAGCCATGCTTCTTTAATTAACTAATTTGAATACATTTAAGAATTTTGAAATCATTAATATCAGTTTCAGATTCCCCCTTATGCCCAGGCTTACAGTAAAGCTCCCAGATTGTGCTCTCTAGAACACACAATGCTGCAGAGTTGGGTAAAGGAGGGGAGCAGCAAAGTTCTTTGCAAAGCTGTGGTGGGAAAGTACTGCAGAGCCCTCAATTAGGAGCCTGTGGCAGTACCACGACCTTTTAAACAAGGTAATAAGAGTTTGAAACTGCACGGATGGATTTGGGACAGGCAACCAAGATGAGAGAAGTCTTTTTTTTTTTTTTTTAATCACACCAAAAATGTCTCCACCTGGTCACTCATGAGGTCATAAAATATCACCAATTACAAGAGCATTTCTCACCAGGAACACCATTTCAGAAAGGAAGTAGAAATCCACAAAGGTACTCATTACACTTAATACCTTCACTACCATCTAATTTTTTAGACCACGTTATGAACTCCCCCATTAAATGCAAGTATTGCAGGCTAGTTTCAATTAAGATTATAATCACTTGTTGACATTCAGTCAAAGTTCTCAATTTGTTTTGGTTCTAAAAACACAATATAATACTTGTACAGTCTTCAGGCAGGAAAACCATCTGTTTCCCCTTTAAGTACACTTTTAACAATGCAAGTTATTCATTGAATGAACCAACCTGCCTGAAAAAATTAAAAAGACAAAATTGAAACCTTCAGCTTTTACATTTATAACCGATGTTATCATAACCAATTCGAAGATTACATTACTGCACGTCTCATTTATTTGCCTTAATTCAAAGTGTCAATGTGAAAACTTTAGTCCATCTAATTAACCTCTTCTCACTTCCCATTTAAAACTAATTATCTTAAATGAGCCATTAAACAATTCTGAATGCAATAAAAAGACAAATGGCTGCAAAGTACTAAATCAGACAAGAAGGAAATACACTGGTTTATTTCCTTGTAAAAGCAATCACCTCTTCAATGGCAGTAACTTTGCTTTCAGCCTTCAACCTTCCAGTGTATGAGAAGCGACACTTTCACTCCCTGTAGTGGGCAAGGTTCACTCCCTGTGCAGAGGAACACCATTTTAGAGGGATGGGGAACTTCTTCCACCAGCTATCAAGAAACAGTTTCTGTATTCAGGCCTCTCAGACAGCTGATGTCTAATAACTGCTCTTCTACCTGGCAAGCTGAATGACAAGGAGGCACTTCTCTTGCCAGAAGGTTTTTCACAGCCAGGTGATTCTCTGGTTTTTTTACACCGCCACCGAGGTTACAGTATTTAACTAAAACATACATTTGTTAGGCAGATGAATGATTCATAGTATCAATCAAGTAAAAACCAACAGTAAACTAAGTCCTCTGTCTTCTTTCACCTCGCAGCTCTCCCCTGCTTAAAGTTCATGCTGAATTTAGACTTTTTCCCTCATACCGCCTTTGGAGTACTTCGGACAAGTCTTCCTGACTCCCATTGGCCAAAATGTGCCCTTAACTGTTTTATCAGAAGACAACAAACCTCTGTGGGCTTCCATCCTGTGCCTCTTCCCAGGAAACCTATGCCTGGGCTTTTCACCTAGCCCAGCCTGAAACAGGAAACTTTGAGATGAGTACCAAACAAAATGTAACAAAGGAACAACTCCTGAAATTCCACCATGCTATCACTGAACTGTGGCCTGGCCAGCTATTGATTTCCAAGTTCATTTCTCTCACAGAAACTTTCTTTAGAAGTTCTCACACTTTGGATGGGCAATCCAACGTCTTAAGAGAGAAGCAGGTATCACTCATCTCACAATTTAACTATTGGAAAACTTTTCAAATAATGAAAACAGAAATAAGACTAGCAACTTCCCAGCCATACTGGGGGAGTGAAAAGGAAATAAACTAAGCCCCTTGTCAAATTACTGCAAGAGGAAGTAAAGGCTAGTAGGGCTGGAAACCAGGGATCCTGCTATTAAGTGGTCAGATACCAGGCTGCACAAACTTGTGCTACTTTTTCCTAAAGCCACATTTAAAACAAAATTGAAAAAATACATTCTAGTCATCATATTGTTTGGTCAGGAGGACCAGGATAGAGATCTTATAGTCAGCAGGGATGAAAGGGAAGTGAACTAAATGGAAGTGTCCTACTATTATAGAAGAAATTGTTTACTTTAAAGGAGACCAGGAAAAAAAAAGGCATTCCCTGTATGTCCTATAATTAAAAGTGCAATACCACAAAGGTGCTCTGCATTCTGATTAACTTTCAGCTCTGTCATGAAAAATAACAGGTACAATGGCAGGAGTCAGATTCAGGGGTTGGTTCTACCTGAGTTCTTGTAGTTTCATGCAGACTCTGATATAAGACACAGCCGCCTAAAATTCTAACAAGCAAGTCTGGATTTAAGTAAGGTCCTGGATATTTGCTACTTCCCTTAGAGAAAGTGAGTGATATGCCGAGCATGTCTCAAAAAGGAATATTTAGCTACACATCTTCAGAATTTGTACTTGCCTTAATGCCATTTCCCGCAAATAGGTAGAAGTGACCTCTGTTCTCACAGGGAGCATACAAAATTGATTTATTTTTAAATAACTGTATAGTTTAACAGAAGCTGTGAAACAAACTGACATCATGACTGGTGGAATGGAAATAGCTCACCACAAAAAATCGAATTATCTAATGCAAAAAGGTGTAAACCAAGAAGAGTATGCTTCAGAAAGCATAATCCTTGGACTTTGCTGAGGCTCTGCAGTCGACAGCAATGGAGTTTGTTTAGTCTCAAATAAATATATCTACATCAAAGTATAGTACCACATTAAAAACAATTAACAAAAGTCACAAAAATGTGAGCATAGTAATAAATCTTCTCATTTTAAAAAGAAAAAGTAAGTAACACCATCACCTGCCTTTTGAAAACATTTTCACCACCACCAGTGAAACTCATGTATTAAAGGTTTAAGCACTCAGCTCCTGTTCTATAACAAATATACCATGGTTGTAATTGTATCCATCTTGTGTCTCTTATCCACCCATATAGAATTCCTCAATTCAAACTGAAATTAAATCCTAGATAGCAGTAATGGTGGAATCCCAGTTCACATAAACATAATGCAACTATTATTAAGTGGTCTTCCCTTTATATTACTATAAACAGTTTTATTCTTCAGCTACAAAATATCTTATTACCCACAGACAAATTACTGTGAAGCCCACCTACAGCTACAGGCTCAGCAGGAAGCACATTTAATAGCCACCAATTATATTTATGCAAGAAATTTTGCCTTCTCAGCAAAAGAAATGGAGAACCTATTTTATTAGAGATGTGACAAACCCACATTTTCAATAGCTCTGTGACAAACATGTAATCAGTCTTGGTATTTGCTGACCATGGAGTAAAATAAATCTTAATGAAAGAAGGCAATCTGGCCAGCAAAGTACAGTTTTGCCACTAGGAAAGAACAACTGGGAAAGACCAGTGGGAGCAAATCTAAAGTAATGCAAGGATAACTGGAAAAGGAGATGCAGTCAGCATGTTCTGGAGCTGCATAAAGCTGCCTCCAGAGTACACTTCATTCACAGTTGGACCCAATGATTCCAATTTTCTTCTCTTTCCTTTAGAAATATCATTACAATAAAAATAGCACTACTTACATGAGAAAGTGTGATCTTTAATATCAATATGTCATAAAAGTATTTTTAAGCATCTGAGCAACTGTCAAAGAGTTACAATATTTGAAAAATATATGTCTATTTTGGATTTCATTCTTTAAGTTTAGCAAAAATATAGTAAACTTATCCCAGCAGGCCTGCAATCAGTGTGACTGGTGTGTCCATCAGTTAAACAAGCAAAGAAGTCTTTTAACTAGCAGATATAGAAGGCTTATGTGATAGTATCACAATTTGAACTCTTCAGAGACTTTGCAAAACGCAACTGTTCTGTTTCAGAGGGTTTTATTTGTATAGCAGATCATTCCAAAGGCAAGGCCCAAAGGTTAAAACTAGTAATATAAAGAAGAGCGAAACAAAACTCCTGATAAAGTCAAAGTTTGAAATTCTTGCTTCAGCTGAGTAACATGATCCTGCATAATAGGAGTCATCTGCGACTGTTTGGGGAGTAACGATAAGTGAAAAGAGATTTTAAAGCTTTGGTCACTACTCAATACTTGATATTTTGTGTTTGTGGTACTGAGAATGTTTATCATACCAGTAGTATCAGTTTTGTTAACACAAGAAGATTGAGAGCAGTAAGTTCCCCAGTGAAAGTTCAAGCTACTATGAAGAAAGGAAATAGTTAACTATCTCTAACTCTTAGACCATCTACAAGGAGTATGTGGTAATCAGATCAAGCAAAACACTTCAAATGTAAGCTGTGCATTAAATTTTGACCACATGACAGAAGTCATGAGACTTCTCTTTCTTGTTATCTCAAGCAAGCCTAAACATTTCTTTAGACCTCTCTCACATACAATCTCACAAATATGTGTACAAATTTGTCCAACTTATGCCCAAGAAATAACCATGCAGCTGCTGACACCACATTAACGTAACAACTTTCAAATATACATTTTTCCACCTAGCTCTAAATGAAGATTTACAGTACACAGTTACACAACACCAACGCTAGTACTTAACTGGAGATCAGCTGCCAAATTTTCACAGGAAAAGATCCTCCAGAGTGGGTTGATAACCACATAAGAAAGTACAAAACAGCTAAATCCTCTCATCAACTGTACCTGATTATTTTTAGGGGTGGAAGGAGGGAAAATCTGTTTAGAATGGCACATCCATGTACTCTTGAGAGTGAGCTCTCATCACCCACCTAGTCTCAATGAGGTAAGCAGTGTATGTTTCTTGTATGTTCATGGCATTCCTCCCAGTCCGTTTTTCAGCTTCTGAAACCGTGATTTCCATTTTCTTTGCCAAACAGTCCTCCATCTTTTTAGAAGAGGAAAATAAAGATTCATGTAACATTAACCACACAAGGCAAAGGCTAATAACCCTGCCTCCCCTTCTCCCACACCACATTTGTTCAAATAAGACAGGTCTCTGCGGGATAAAGGCTTTGACAGGGCTTCGCTTTATACCTATGTTCTGTATCACATTTGCAAGTGAAAACTGGAAACCTGCTTTTGGGGGAAAACACAAAAGTCAACAAACTGACAACTTCAGGTACCAAAAACCACCCTGAGCCGGGAGGATACAGAAACGAGAAATACTTTTCTTTACAGGTAACAAAGTAACCCTTTTTAAGAAAAAAATAAACAAACTAACCCCAGTATTTTCTATCCAAACACTTTCCAACTACCAGCGAATTCCTCTTCAGGACACCCGGGACACATGTAGCCACCTCACCCCTTTCACAGGAAACAGAATATATCCGGACCAAGATGTTTTTCTTTTAATCTCTCAGAAGAGGATCGTTATCTTTTGCACATTGGCCGCCAGAAATCAGTAAGTACCACACGCCCATCATGGAAAGGCAGAGCTGCACTAAGGATGGAGGGGGAGTCACTTGTGAAACTAAGGGGGGAGGGGGAGCCAAAAATATAATTGATAATAATAAATAATAATCTGACACTAGGGACGAGGACAGAGGGTGCACAAAGCTCTCTGGCAGCAGCCAGAACCGGGCTGCAAAGAGAACCCCGCAGCTCAGAGGGTCATGCTGCCCAGCTCTGCCCCGCGCTCCACCAAGCAGGGCTCTGCCCCTGGCAGCGGAGGAAGGGCTGCTCCCACCTGTAGCCCCTTCCCGCCGCGGTGGGCAGCGTTGGGCGAGCGCCCGGCCCGGCCTCCCCGAGCCCCGCCGCCCTCCCCGCCCGGCGCGGGCAGCGAGCTCAGGAAAGCCCGGTGCTCGCCCCGCGGAGCAGGCCGTGAACCCAGGGAGGGGGACGCTGCCCCTCCGCCACCGCCCTCCGCAGCCTCACCGCGGCCAAGGGCTGCTCCGCGGGCAGGAGGGCGCCGTCGTCTTCCTCTTCTTCGTCTTCCTCCTCCTCCTCTTCCTCCTCCTCCTCCGGGCGGCTGTCGCTCGGCTCGGGCTCGGTGCTCTCCATGGGGCTCGGGGGCTCGGCCGCGGCGCTCCGCGCAGGCGCTGAGCCGGCTCCGGGCAAGCCCGTGGCCGGTCCTAGAGCCGGGCCGGGCCGGGGTGTGTCCGCGGGCCGCGGGGCTGCGGGCGGGGGCGAGGCGAGGCCGCCCCGCCAGCCCCGGCCCCCGCCTCGCCGCACCC
>VZTJ01004575.1:408944-433778 GCA_013397795.1 Orthonyx spaldingii
GCCCCGGCCTCGCCGCCCTCCGCCGCCCGTGCCCCTGGAGAGGCTCGGTCCGGGGGGGCTGAGGGCGTCCTGCCCTCCCCGGTGCCCCAATGGGGCTCCTTGGTGCCCCTCTGCACGGACACCCCTCTCTGTGACAGTGCTCGGCCCGCCCGCAGGCAGCCTTGAGCCTGCTGTCCGTGGTTCGGACAAAGCTTCCCCCGGCCCCTCACCCGCATTCTTGCAGCTATAAATGTTTATTTCTAAGATTTGTTTGTGTTGTTGTTCCCCTCTTAGTTCTCAGGTCACCAAAGAGTTTCTCGTGCCATGCTTGGCACGCCTTTCCTGCTTGGGTTTTTTTTGATAGCCTGTGTTGTTAAAGCAAATAACACACCTTAAACAAAAAAAATACATTCCATATTAATGGGAAATATTTCAGATATTTTCTCGTCTTTCGTCTATGCCAGGATTTGTCACTTTCCTTTATTGAGTCTCTTTCAGCAGCCATTAACTTTCCCACAGGATGTTTGTTAGCGTTATGCCGCTCGGGTTTTTTTAAAGCCCACCAGCCCTTTATTTCCCCACTCACTCCTTTACTAGTAATGAAGGACTCAGTCGTGCTGTGTCACCTTTGCCTTACCCTCCTGGCTGCCCAACTTTTACCACCAGCTCCCTTCCAACAGTGGCTGGACATCCAGAAGTGCATTCTCCTGCCCACCGTCTCTGCTGGGCAACATCCAAGGATGTCCCATCCTGCCACACTTCCTCAGGAGGGATTGGAGTAGGTAAAATCTGCCAAGCGCAGCTCTGGGGAAGCCTCTGGCACTATTTAATAAAAGCCCCAGCAGTCCCATCTCTTGTCATGGAACAGGAACAAACTTCTCTCGGCATTTCTGTCATTCCTTGTCTTTTTAGAGAGACATTCAGCAAGTCCACCCTGCAGCCCCTACAGAACATCACACACTGTAGATATGTATATACACACCTTCACTATTGGGTTTATTCCCTCGTGATCCCATGGTGCCTACACAGTCCCTGTGGGACTGGCAAGCTGGACGAAGAGGTTGTTCCTATTTATTCCTCGTTGTCCAAATACCATTTTGGACACTCAGGAACAGTGCCATTGTTCCCTGGCTTACATAACACATCAACCCTTGAGATTTCCCATTTTTGTAGCAGATTCATGTCCTTTGATTCAGGCACTACATTCTTCATTATTTTTATGTAGCTTTTTTTCTTTTCCTACTCTTTTCAAACCCAGGTTAAAAGTCCACTTCGGGGGATTATGGAGTTGATATTATGGTTTCTTCGTTTTGCTTTTTTCTGCTTTGTGTAGGAAATGGGGTTTTTTTAGTGTTGACCAGAGATGAATTTGCATACATTTTTCATCCAAAAATTAATCTTTTTCTTTCAACAACAATTAAAATAAATCTCAAAATCCCCTTTGAAGACCCCATGAATTAATATTTAGCGTCTGGTTTCTATTCTGTTGTCTTCAATGTTTATTCAACTTTTTCCTCAGATTGTTTGAACTGATACCTCAATCTATCCTTTCCCACCCCTCCACCACTGTAGCTGGATGGAGTTTCTCAAGCTTTTCCACAAAAGGCTTTCCTAAAACAAAAGTTTTTTACAAGTATGTGAACTGTGATTTGTCCTCTGAATAGGACTGATTTAAGATTTGTTTTCTAAACCCAAGGTCCAGTTTAGATGTAAAAGCATGATTGCACGTTGTAAGACACAGTCTGTTTTTCATTAAGCTATGGTTTTCTTATGTTTACTCAAGATGTACATTAAGATACATACCTTGTATCAATTACACTTGCATTTGCAGCATGTGCATACTGAAATTTTTCTGATCCATATCAGTGATACAATGGAAATATTTATGTGAAACTCATGCAGGATATCATACTTTGTACTAAATATTTTTATTATGGAAACAACATTATCAATAAAGTACAGTAATATACTGTAGGTTTAACATTCTATGATTTCAAAAACTATTTTCACCTTTGAATTTTCTTCATACTACTAAAAGACGTGGAGAAGAGTTAAAACGTTACATATTTAGGATGAGGGTAGTGATAGAAGTGCCCAGATCAAGATGACTGGGAGCCTGGGTAGCCCTCACGTACATTATAGCCTGGAGAGTTTAGAGCAGAGTGAGATGTCTTGAAAAAAACAGTGTGCAATGGAGAGGTCTTCAATAAGCACCAAAGTCTCCAGCAAAGTGCTCTCCCTGGCCACGTTTCTCTACCTCAGCCTGCAAAGTGGGATAACAGTGTTTCCTCACAGCACAATGCTGCTCTCAGGAGAACTTCCAAGACTTGTGCTACTTTGGTCAAAATAAGCTGTAGTGTTTCCCCCCTAGCTAAGCACAACCACTCATGCAGCCAGGGTCTCCCTGGATCTCCTCTTGTCAGGATGTGAGTCCAATTTCCTGCAGGTCAGTCTAATCAGGACACTCTTCTGCTCTTCAGCATCTTCACCAGGCAGCATGTCCCTTGTTCTTCAACTTTAAGAAAGCAACCTCTACTCAACTTTCCTACCTACGAGTCCCTTCAGTCTCTGAAGCTGCCCTGACTCCCATTACAGTCTCTGGAAGACGGGGAACTCCATGTTTTCTATTCTGTAAATCTATTTGTTTTAATCCTACTGTTATACTGGATAAACTGCTTTTTGATGAAAGAAAACTAAGCAAGGTATATTACCTTATAAACTGGCTTCCTGGTGTTTTTTGTAATGTTATGTGTTCTTATTGGATCTTTTGACAGCCTGTGTTGTTCTAGCAAATAACACACCTTAAAAAATATATGCCATATTAATGGGAAATATTTCAGATATTTCCACCTTTGTCACAACATTATTTATCAGTATCTTCATTTAGAGTTCCTCATCCTTCAACTTCTTAGAAGTAGTGATTTAAAAGATAATAAAACCACCACCACCAACCATCGTGCTACTGAGAACTAGAATGAAAACACCTAAAGCAGTGGCTCTGCTTTGCATCTATCCTGCAACACCCACAGCCTTTCAGTAACCTCAGGAAGAGAGAGTAAACCAGCCAATATTCCTACTGACTGCATATCCTGTGCAGGGTCTGGCCATGCCGGTGCTCGAAAGCAGGGAGGCTCAGGACAGAGTAGGTTGATGGAGCAACACCCTGGAGCTGAGGACCCACCATCCAACACCACACATATTTTAGCTGATAATTTTTAGGGTGCCTCTAGCCCACTCCCAGAGACTGGCCACCCTTCACACCTTCCAGTTTGGCTGCTATTGGGAAAAAACCAACAGTATGTCCCTGCCTTAAGACTGCCTTGTAACACAAGCCAAAGCAGGAAGGCCAGGAGTTTCTCTTCAAAAGCACATTCCTGATCCATGGTTCAGGCTCCTGGATCCTATCATAGTTTCACTACCAGTAATAATAATACAAAGATCATGAGTCAGGCTGTCAAACTGCTCCTACTTCCCTCTACAGGCTTATTCCTCCACAGCTGAAGATACTTGCTCTCCAGAGGCATCCAGCAGCTGAAGTGATGCCAGGTTATGCTGTTGGTCTTCAAAGGCTGATCCTCACTGAAGACCCTGGCATCTCTCTGCATGTGATGTCCTTGATATGATGGATGCAGCAGAAAATAGTGCTTGCTTAGGATCCCTAAGAAAATACAGAAAAGGAATTAATGTCAAGGAACAGTCAGGAAAATGCATGAGTAGCTACTTCAGCATGGCAGAGTGCAGGAGGAAAAGCAGGTGAGTTCAGGCTCTTCATAGACATATTTCTATCATCTAAATATCTGAGTGAAATGAGTAGTAAAGAGTAGGAAAATCAGCATTTTTTTCATTTTCAGAGAAAGAGTGGAAAAGAGATATGGGTGACTTTTGGGGTGGGAAAAATTATTCAATTTCACTCAGTCTGAAACTGGTAGCAGTGGCTTCCATCCATTTCAGCAACAGCATATCTCGGTCCACAAATGAAAACAAGAAAACTGAAACTAATCCACATTTTGGAAAGAATCTGTACAAACACATCAACAGTATGAATGAAAATGTATTGAAAGTGGCTTCAAAAGCAGCTCAAAGTGAGTCATGAGAAAACTTCAAAGGAAGAAAGCCAGATGATTTGGGACAGAAATGAAGAGAGAAAGAAGAACAAGTCAACACAATAACATTGTAAATGGTAGAGATGGATAGACCTTTACTTAATCTTGATGCAGCTTTGGTCAAGGAACCTGTTACACACAGTCTGTGAGAAGTTAGAACTTAGGCCAGTGTATCTGGACTATGCAAAGACTCCTGTAAAAGTCAAGCATCACTTAGAAAATGCAATTATCCTGTGTGGCTACTGAAATGAGCATTAGCTGAGAGGCTGGAGCACAGGGAAGCTGGCAGGGCTAAGGAGAAGAGGTTGTGGCAAAGCAGACAAGGCCACCTGTGCCCAAAGGAGGTTTGGCTGTGTCCCTCAGGATGCAGTGCTGGCTTTGATTGCACTCCTCATGCCATCGGATCATCAAAGGTCACCACTGCTGGGACAAGCTGTAGCTAGAGAATGGAAAATGCCAAAGGTCTTCATGGCATTTTTCCTTAGGTGGTAGCAGAGGCCATAAGCCATAGCACCACATCCAAAATATCAAACATCAAAACCCTGTGAAACTGAGACAGTGCAAGGTAATGAGAACTTTTCCCAGAGAGTGATGGGACCCTCAGTGCCACCAGGCAATGATGTTTGTATTTAGTCAACACTCCCAGGGCTGGAGCTAGTGTCCTTATGAATGCAGGGTGGAGACAGCAGCTGGATTGGATCCACACTGCAGGGAGCACATCTTTCTCAGGCAACTGTTGCTGATGGCACATTGAAACCAAGGTTGTGCTTATAAGATGCAGAAATGATGACATTCCTAGGTTTTAATTAACTGCCAGGACAACTTGTGGGGTAGATCAATATGAGCACACAACATAAAAACAAATCCATACTCATGAATTTGTGCTCACTAGTAGAAGATAAATCCTGATCCTTTCAGGTAGATGTTTTCCTTAGACCCATCTTTTAATGCTCCAAAGTATAAAACAAATTCTTCTAACAACAAAAACACTCACAGACCTCATCTGAAGCCTGACATCACTACTGATATGAACAGATTAAAAAAGAGCAATGCAGATGCAACAGATACTAGTCCAGTTGTGTAATGTGCAGGCAATCAAGGGGACCAAGGGGATATATCCTGATTGCACACGTAAACCTAACACCTTGTGTTGTAGTCAGTCATTTTAAACCTGGTGCCCCTACTAAGATCTCTGGGGTCTTGAAAGTATGGAGGAGGTCCAGGGAAGCTCTGGAGCATTGGCCCTTGCACTAGCACTGTCTGGGGCACTGTCTAGGGCATGGTTACATGGTTCCCTTCTCTCCCTTCACATTCCCTGTCACATGAAGGTGATGTTCACCCCTGGGAGTAATACCAGGTTTCACTCACCTGGGCCTGGCACATGTCCATCACGAGGTTACCCTGTTCAGGGGTATTTAGTGCTCATGTTGGGAGCTTCAAATCTAGTTCTTGATTGCTGAGCCTTGCCTCCCACAGTGGAAACCCAGGCTGTTTGAAACCTTCATTTAAACATATGCTATATTGTTTCAGGTGTCCAAAGCTTTATTTTACTTCTCTAGTAAATATCTTCCAGCTCCTAAATGAGAACTTTGGGAAAACTGCTCCCACAAAGCAACTTAAAAATCACCCTGCAGAGACCTTATGTTCCTCAGCTTAAATCCAGCCTTCAGTGTGTCTTGAGTTATGAGGCTGTCCAGACCACTAATAGAGGAGCAGGGGAATTTACACCGAAAGGAATAAACAAGCCAACAATAAAAATAACCATTTATCTCTTCTTCCTCCCCAGTGTCTTACTCTAAAGGTCACTGTGTTCTTTCATGGAAGCAAAGCTCTGTAACGTGAGTTTAGGCACTTTAGGCTAAACCCAAGAGTTCTTACTCACTTTTCCCCAAGTAACTTTGGTGGATTTTTAGTTTGAATTTTTCCCTTGGATAAGGTATGAGAAATAACCAGGTTCTCCAGAAGAGAGCTAGTAGTCAGATGAAAGCCCAGGTCAGTGGGGTACATTCTGAGGGGCTCCCCAGTCAACCTGGGGTGACTCATGGCATAGTGCTAGGAAAGAAATAAGATCTCAGCCTCGCTTCCCTCCTCTTCTTCAGATGAAGTTTGCTTGCAATAGCCTCAGCTCAGTGGGCTAGAAATGCAAGTTGCAGGAGGGTACATCTAACTCTGTGCGATCTTACACGAGGGCTGAACAGACAGACAGGTTTCCCCTGCACAGTGAGCGGCCAGCAGTGCCCAGTGGCCAGTTTAGGAAAGCAAACCCCTGCCCATGCAGAAGGTCTGACACCATCTAAAAATAAGTACTACTGTTTAGAAAGAGCAGGACATGCATTGCTCCCCAAAAGTTTCCTCTTGCAGAGCTTCCAGTAGAAACCCAGACGCCTTGTAAAGATGCCATTACATGGGACAGCTACTGCCTTTGCTCCCATTTCAGTGAGATCTGGCCCCAAATCTCTCCATAAGGTTATTCTGCAGACAGGATAAAGCATTTTATTGGGTTCAGTTTGGCTCAGAAGTTGTTTGGGATTGCCTGGAATTTTGGAAAATGCAGATCCTGCAGCCCAGGGTCCCTGGCTGCAGTGACATTGTGCAGGCTTCCTGCTGCCTTCCCAGGTTCTGCTGCTAAAAAAATAATACCCCATGCTTCCCTTGCACTTCCAAATCCTACAGCATGTTTTGTCAATGTCCACCATTGTTTAAAGCCCCTCTGGGCTCCTGCTGGGGACATTATTTCTCTCCAAGTTTCATAGGCAGCGGGGGTTTCTTCCTGATTTTAAAGAGGGCTCCCATGGATCATGAATAATCTGTGATGTTGCTAACACAAGCCTTATCCAGTTGTCTTGTAACACACACAAGAGTTCGCATCTGAAAATCCAACTGGCAGTCTGAGAAATCCATGGGCATTTTGAAATGCTCTGAATCCAAGAGAGGAGAGTTGGCAGATCACCCCAAGAGATCACCATGCACAGAGCAGTTCCAATATGAGCAGTTCCAATATGTTTATTGGAAAATAATATTTTTCTGAAAGTATGCGGAACATTTGCTCATTCTTAGTCCTCAAAGGCCATATTTGATGGTAACCACATATTTGATGTGGTACCTTGGGCCAGGGATATGGAGGCATTTCCCCATGGAGGACAGGCTGAGCTGACTTGCATCTGGGCACCCTGAAGCAAATCAGAGCAGACCAAGCAACCCTCTGCAGCGGCCTGTGGGTGTGTCACCATGGCATAGGAGACATATTTTATCAGCTGTGCATGTACCACATCTCACATGCCCCCTTTTATCCCTTTTAAAAGAAGAAAGGAAAAGAGATACCATTGTTCAACACCCAAACAGAATAATTTATATAAATAGTTTACAAAACAAGTGGGTGCAGGTTATCAGCAAGGTGGATATAAAGATGGGGCCTTCAATTCCAATGGAGCAAAACATTCACTACAATGAATATACACAAAAGCACACGTAGGTACACCACATATCCACTTCAGACTGACAAATGAACCAAAAAATTAATTGTAAAATGGGTAAATAAAAAGCTGGAGATTCACTGAATTGGAATGCAGTGTATGCATTAAAAGTTAGTCAATGTATTTATCAGTAGCTATAAAACATTATCTCATTTTTTTGCCTGCAAAAAGCCTTAACAACAACATCTTTTTCTCTGCCACACTCAAATACATCAATCTGAAGGATTGGGGTAGATCATAGGGCAAGACTTGGAGAATTTTACTCCTCCTTTTGCCACTGATTGATTGTGTTAACAACCAAGGCAAGTCAGAATTCTGCTACATTTCACAGTTTCCCTTTTGTAAGTGGGATAATATTTCTTATAAGTATTTGCAGAGCAGTTCGAGATCTTGGGGAGAAAGTAGATATTTAAATGCTCTATGTTATTATTTTAGGCCCTGATTCAGGAAAACATATATGTTTAAATCCTGCTGCTTTAATGGTTTGCAAGCACCTACTTTAGGCTAAGTTCACACTGATGTGGTCTTTCTGAAAAAGCTGCCCTAAAACTTCTAATAATCCCTATTAAAAACATAGACTGTTGAAGCCTATTTAAAAGATAATTTCTAAAATAGAGGGAGAAAGTTGTGAATTAATGGCAGCCCAGCATATTGAGGCATTACCTTTCGTGCTTTATTCAGATGAAAGACTCATGCAGGAGCACCCATGCCTTTTTGATTAGATGCGTGCAGCAGACTTTAGGTCCCCTTCAAAGATCCTTGGGTTGTACGGAGCCAGGAGCAGCTCTGCATTGACATCAGAAAAAAAAAAAAAATCAAACTCTTTTTCTCAGAGCCTGACTTCTTCCCCCAGCTCCCCCCTCTCATATTTGTATATATTTCGAGAGGAGAGTCAGGCTCAGTTTGTTCATAAACTGCAGTTCCTGGGCGGACCCCACGCACAGCTGGGCTTTAGCCGCTGGATCCGCCTTCCCGGCAAGCCTGAGCCGGGAGCCTCGCAAAGAGGGGCTCCGGGCTTGACAGCAGAAACGCAGGAGACTGGCTCCACCGAGGGAGGATGAACTGGTCAACGCCGTGAAGCCGGGCTTCTGGTTGCCAGTGGGATCCAGAAATGGGTTACTGGAGGAGACCGGGTCTGCTTTCCTTACTGCTGCTCTCCTTGTGTGAGTAGAAAAATGTTTCTGGTTAGGCAATGTTAAGAAATATACTCAGAGAGGTCGTTTATTTTTCCTTCCTCCAGCAAAACAGCTAATCTTTGATTTCTCCCCTGACAGCAATTAGCCAGAGGATTGGAAATAGCAGAGAGTTTAGTAGAAGACTCTGCTACGACTGCATCAGCTGCGTATTTCTCTTATGGCGAAGGGCGAGCGATTGCTTGGTGGAAAGTGCTGCGTGCTCACTTGGAGCAGCTCGCAGATGTCAGTGTTTACAGTGCAAAAATATATATAGGTCAGCATTACTTGTTGGAAGCTTTTATTTTATTGAGGGAGATTAAAAGCAACTGAAGTGCACCGCTGAACGATCTGGCTCCGACAGTGTCCAGATGTGGTGAAGTTTGCAGCTTAGAACTTTTATCAGCCCTGGTTTATGCACAGAATTAATCGAACTATTAAAGAAGGAAAGAAGTGGGGAGAGGGGGAGGAGAAGTGTCTTTGCAACAACATCTGGTTATTCAGCAAACCTTTCCAGCACTTACGTAAAGATTTCTTTGTAATAAGTGCCCTGTTTCAGTTTTGATAGCACTTCTTCAATACTGTAGATAAAACCCTCCAGCAGCACTTGAAAATGTGCCCATCCATGGTTTAACTTTTTCTTGTTTATATCTTGATGATTGTTTCATAACAGGGAATGGATTTGTATATAAGTGAGTGTTATATACACATCTCCTAAGTATGTGTGTGTGTCTTTCTGTATATACAGAGCCTCTGTATGTGTATACATGCATATATCCCTACAAAGCATATATTTATATATTTGCATGGATACCACTTTTTAAAGTGAACTCTTACAAACACAGACCTGTTGCCCTTGCTATAGAAATTCCAATACAACTAAAATCACTTCTTGCTCAAAGTGATGAAGGAGGAGGATTATAACTCCAGTATTTTTGCATCCAAATGAAATAACTGGGGGCAGGAATCTGTATCTGCATTCACTTTACATGGGTCCCTCTATCTACAAGACCAGGGAATAAAAGAATAATGGGTCAGTAATTTGTGTGTAGACAAACAAACCCATGAGTGCAACTGTTGAAGCAGAGAGAACCAGAGGGAGAGATTTAGCGTACAGAATATGGTTGATTTTTCAAAAAGTTATGGAGATCTACAGTGTTCGTTTTCATAGATAATGCCCTAAAGTGTAGTTTGAAATGTAGGATGTTGTACTGATAACATCCTGCTAACTTAATCACATTTGGAGCAGGAATTACTACAAGTTATTATTCAAAGCACAGTCTTGGGTTGTTTTTGGTAAGAAAGAAGACCACTAATTATCCTTCAGAAATACTTGATTTTGGAGTTATTTAACTTATGGTTTCCTTTTTCTGAAAGGCAAGGTTTTAATCTGAAAGAAGCCAAACCAAAACACATCATGATTACTAAGTTCATCTGAAAGGTTATGTGAGTGATATGGTGACAAAATTTGCCTCTGCACAAGGTAAAAAAAATAAGCCAAGGCTTGGTCTCTGTGATTCATCTCATCAGTGATAGATGTTTTCTGGGACTACATCTGTTTCCCTTGCATTTAGTGTTAAGATTGACCCTACAGTCATTCTGAGAAAGTAAAAGTACCAAGGAGCCCACTTTACACTGACATTTAAAGAGAGGGGAAGAGCTGGTTCCCCGGATTGACAGAATATGCACATTCAGCTGTTCTTCAAGCAACAAATCGTACCACTCACCCAGCCTCTCTTTAAAGAGTGACAGTGCTGGCTTGGTGACAGCAGCAAAGTTGCTCCTCTTAGCACAGAGATTTATGACTTGCCATAGAGAACATGGCCCAGTTATTCTGTTATCCCAGAATAACTCCAGCTGAGCATCTGTAGGGACTTTGCTGCTGTCCCTAAGAGCTTACCTCAGGGCAGCAGAGACTCCAGCCTGTGCTCCATGCTGCCTGTCTATGCTTTTAATCCCCAACATGATTGAATGGCTATCACACAGAACATCTGACCATTCCAGTTCATATGCAGCAGAAAAAAAAGGCTCTAGTCTGATAGATCACTGAAATTCAGCTACTGGATTTCCCTAATTCTCCATGGCCAGCCCTACCAAGGCTTCAAAATATCCACCCTCAGTGGCAGTGCCTGCTGGAGGGCAGCATTTTTACATGGCTTTCTCAGCAGAAGGTGCAGACAGGAGCTGTAGTTTCACCACTGCTAACACAAACTCTCACACAGATGGGCAGAGAATCCTTCCAGGACAGAGAGCTGGTGCAGTCCTGGACTTACCTGGACTGGGACAAAAAAATACAAGGATGATTCAGAATTGGAAAACTGTCATACAGGGTGGGGAGCTGAAGGCTTCCAGTATCTTTAGTTTGGCCAGGAGAGAGCTGGGAGGTGAGCTGACGATCTACAGCCAGGTCCTGGGAAGGTGTTTTCCAGTAGAGGGCTGCTTCTTCTGTGGAACAGAGATAAAACAAGATGTACACACTGGGAGCTAAAATGGGGCACTTTTGTGTTAGAGCACAACACAATACAGTTGCTCCAGCAGGTAATTACTCAGGTTTGGGATGTGGTGGATATTTGCTGCTCAAAGCCTTCAAGACTGCAAGACTACCTGCTTGGAACTTTGTGACCTACAGAGAAAGTACAGACTTGATATCAAGATTACTCTGCCCTTAAAATTAGGAATTAGGAGTTTTCCTGCCCTGTTTTCTGTGAATATTGGGAAATTGTCCCTTGTGCTCCATCTGTCAGGAACAGGGCTCACATCCAGACCAACAGACATGGGGCTGAGCACAGTCTCATCTCACAGAGGGGACAGCAAAGCACCACAACCCTCTGACCTGTGGAGACAGCCTCAAGAACGTGAGCTAAGTGTCATTGGTGTGACAACAGCTCTTGAGGTTGTGAACAGCCCAAGGAGCCTGGCAGAGTCTGTGCATCCACCCTCCAAAAGAGGATATGAAACTCCAGATCTGCCAAGGCACGTAGCACTTACTGAGGGAGAGCAAGCTATACCGCTTGGCCTCTGGTAAGGCTCCAAAGAAAAAGAAGATTTTTGAAACGAGGTGACGTTACAGGTCTGCTACCCCAATCCTGGGGATTGAGTCTGCTTCCCCATAACTGGGTCTCCTGTTAAAAATGCTGGTCCGCTAAAATATCCTTTTTTTTTCAAGTCTCCTGGGCTCCCTTTGCCATGGTCGATGGCTCCACAGAGAGTGCTTTTGAGGGGATATCTCCTGGTAGATGGTGGCTTTCTGAAGTCACATTCTCTTTTCTGCTTGCAAGAACTGTTCCCCCAGTGAGTCTCTTCAGCTAAATATATAGAGCGTATAGAATTCATAAATCAGGACAGGGAGCTCCGGGGCTGTCAGAAAAGCATCTCTGGCTTTTGATCTGCTCAAGAAATCTCTGACCTATCCCAGGCTCCTCAGGCAGCTTGTTCAGGAAGTTGGCCTCTTATTTCTGAGGTCACCAGAGCTAAAACCAGGGGTTGTAGTGCCACCAAAATGCCAGCCCACTCTTCAGGCAGGGGAACTATTGGGATTGCACCCCAACACCAATGCACACACAATTCAGGAACACTGGGTCAAACCTGAACTGGTGAGAGCATGACGGAAGGAAAAAGACAAAGGAAGAGTCACCCTCCATTTCACAGGCATTTGCAGAAAGGAGCTTTGCAGGTCCAAGGATGAGCCAGACCAGCCGAGCAAACCTTTCCTCCCAGGCTACACAGAAGGTGGAGGTGAGCACTTCCCACCTCAGGACAGGGCTGCAGGGATGGACACATCAATCCGTCTCAAGTACCACCACGTTTTGCTCTAGTATTGATTTAAGACAGCCAAAACACCAAGGAAGAAATTACCATCCTCAAAAAACTCTGAGAGGCTAAAAGAGCCCCACATTGACTGGGTGTAAATAGATGGGTTGGGAGAAGGCACAGCAACCCACTGCCTGAAGGAGAAACTTCTGCATCCTCCCGTGAGGCTAAATAAGAACAAAGCTACAAGACATTATCCAGTTAGGAAATAAAAAGGGAAAACACAAGAAAAACCCTGACAATGCAGAACTGGAGTCCTCTGCAATTTTGCAAGTGCCATGAGAATCAGCAAGGAAAGCGATGCCCTATTTTCAATTCACCTTTACACATCTCCAAATCTGATGCTACAGTTTCAGTCCTTGGTGTGAATTAGATTAACTGAAGGTCAAGAAGGCTGGCTGTGTGCAGCTATGTCAGATGAATGAAAACTGGTATTTCCTTTCCCCTTGTGCCTCCAGGTTTGCTCAGATTTGTGACAGGTTGGTCATCAGCAAAGCTGCTTCACTCTGTATTTTAGTAGGGAGCTTTGTGGAAAGAAGTATTTTTTTAAATATTCCATGCAAATTGAAATTAAAACACAATTTTCTAACAAAAAACTCCAAACCACCAACACTAAAACTGATATTTACTGGTGTTTTACTGGTGTTATCACTATTTAATGATGGTCACAAAGACATTCTTGTGTACTAGTAGTAAATAAGTTCAGCCAGCTGCAATCATGATACTTGTTACTGCCATTAGAGACAAAGTTCTGGACAGATGCATCCCATGTTTTCACTGAATATGCGAAAAGCAAACATCAGCATTAAAAACAGGTGACTGGGGGCTTTTATTCTGAGAAAGAATTCCACTCTACTGCCTGTGCTCCACAGCTTTATATTGCTCCGTGATTTGCTCTGTCGAGTTTATTTCCTCAGGACATTGTTTTCCTCTCCGCTCTGTGATAACTCTTTGCAATAACATTTGCTTTCAGCCAGGCTCCACAGTGTTGCAACTTGCCATAAACTAATGAACTCTCCCATAGATTGTCGTGTTTTCAAGGAAGTGCAACATCTGATCCTTTTATTAAAAAAAAACAGTCCCACCAAGGAGACAAAATCAGCAGCTCCCACACACTCTGCTCTTTTCACATCCCGAGTTGAGCGCCGTGTGCCAAGTGAAAGCCTCGCGCTGGAAGGGGCCTCCCTGCAGAAGGGAGATAACACCACTGATGGCTGCCTGCCCTATCCGACCTGGGGATTACAGCTACATTATGTCCATGCTGGACCCCAACTGTGGGATAACATTTCCTTAGGGATCTTCAGGGGGAAGTGAAGGGGTGGCTGAATGCTCTCTTGGCCCTGCTTGCATGCACATCCCTGAATTCAGAGTCAGTTGTTGTTATCCTGCCTCTGGAAAGGATCTGTAGCATCCATCAGAGTCATATTTCTTCTTCAGTTGGTTCATCTTTCTGTTACGTCCCATGTAGGGTTGAAACTCCACTGCCAGCTTCTGGTAACTGTCAAAATTTTAGGAGAAGTGGGAGAGCCTGCTTATCGTGCAATCCCCTCTGCAGCCCATGCTCCTACCAATTATGTGGCTCCAGGACTTACCCTTTCATGGAGCTGTTCCATGGCAATGTTTTCCTTCCCATTGATAAGCCAGGAACAAATGACAGCTGATTTATACTACAGCAAATGCATTGTGGCATGTGGGTCATTAATGTGTCCAGCTGTGACCGCAGCCAGCCTGTGCTGGACAGGGGGCTATGGCCCATGTGGGCTCCAGCAGCCCAAGGACATGCCTAAACCCAAGTGTTACCTGGACTGCACAGGGTTATTTGGATTCAAGATTCAAGTTCTTTTTTTTGAATATTTGAGCTGAGTGATTTGAAGCAATCAGCCTCAGTATGCTGTAGTTGGGGGGCTGACGTGCAGTTCCAGCTTTAGTGGGGGGCTGAGGTGTGGTTCCAGCAGTGGCAGCTGTGCAGAGTGTCACTTTGCAGGGTCCTGTGCTCCAGTTCCACCCGTGCCTCTCTCAAAGTGGGCCACAACTCTCAAAGTATTTGAAGCAGCATCATACTGGACACATTCTGCCTGTGGAAAGACATCTCACCTTGCCACACTGTGGATGGAGATGTTTCCTTTAGCTCCATGTCAATTACTCTCCACTGGATCCAAAACTCCAGTCTGGATAAGTAGGTGTCCAAAGAAAGCTGTCCCCAGGAGCTTCCACCTTGGTTGGCTCCAGAGTTGGTGCTGGTGAGGCATGAATGTTGCTGAAGGAAATTCCAGACTGCCTTCACTCAGCCTGCAAAAAAATGTTGTCCTGTCCTCGTAACATACAATGGCAAGTCCTCTGGCCATGCCTTGGAGCTGGAGAGTCCAGGCCTCCAAGACCATCACACACCCCCTAAAGCATGCTCTGCATGCAAAGCAGCACAGATGTGCTTGTGCCAACAATGGGAACCAGCACAGCCATGGCAGCCAGCAAACAGGACTGGTTTATTGCAGAGCTGGTTTATGGGAGAGCCCTGAAGCAATCACCTGAGCTGACACCCGCTGGTGTCTGATATTGCCCTGATATCCAAATCTCTCCGAATCTCTTCAGCTCCTCCAACACTCCTGTGAAGACGTTCCCTCTGGCAACAACACATATCTTTGCATCTGGAAGGCCCAGAGACATCTGCTGAAGTTCCTGATGGCTAAGAGGGACCTTTTTCTTAGATCAACAATGCAAAACCCCAGGATTTTGATACTGATCCCTTCTCACTTCAGCCATCCCAAACCAGAATGCTTAGCTGTATCCTGTATTGCCATAGTTCACCGTGCACCCCATCAGAAAGATGATGTTGCCAATGTGGATTCATACTGTGCCCAGCAGTGAAAATCCAGAGAAAAATTTCTTCATTTTTCCTGCAACATCAGTAACTCAGGCCCCTTCCCAGAAATGGTTCTTGTGAGTGCCATGACTACAACTGCTTCTGGTGCATTTACAACCAACACTGGTACAGATATTTCTTTTAAAATATCCTTTGCTGTTTCCAGGTGGATTGTTTATTAAACTGCTGTCCATGCAGAATGAACACCTGGGTTCCCATCAGATGTTTGACTGAGCAGGTTGCCAGTCAATGCAGCTGGAACACGACGAGGAACATCTGTTTGATGTTGCTTGATAAAACTTCCTGCCTTGGAGACTCTAAACACCAGCATCCAGCATGGAAGAAACTGAATCAGTCTCTGTCTTGCTGTGTAAAGCATTTTTTCCATGCTAGATCTATCCCAAAATTAGTCTCAACCAGTCCCTGATAGCAAACAAGACCCTTCTTCTTACAATGGGAAGTGAAACACAGAGCCATAAGCTCAAGCAGTTGAATGAATCATCCTTCTTCAAATAGACCCAGGGTACAAGCATCCACAGAAATAAGACCAATGGATCCCCTGGGATCTCAGTTCCTGCCATGTCTTTAATATGTCAAAAGGCACTCAGTGGAAGAAAATGCAGACATTCCCACCAAAGGCAGAAGCTGTTAGCTTGGGGGTGAGATCTCAGCAAACATTTATTGTGGTTTTGTATATGTGCCTATGTTCACCTGTTTGTAAAACAACATCATCACATCCAAGCTTTCCTTCCACCCTTGCCAGGGCTATCAGCTCTGCAGCGGGCTGTGGCTTGGGAAGCAGCTCTTGGTCAGAGGTACTGCTCAGCATGTTCAGACCGTGGCATGTCTCAGGAGGTGTCCAGAGGCAGGATGCTGAGGTGAAAAGACAAGGCGCTACTGCAGACTGATGAGATCTTGGAGCAGGAGATGGTGAATACAGAACATTTGTCATTTCTTCCATGCTGGAAGAGCATGGTGAGCCTCATCTCCTCCAGCTGTTGAGTCTCTCTGGAGCTGTGCTGCAACTCTGCCCAGGGGCTGGGACTTGTGGGAACCTTCTCCTTCTCCTGCAAGGGGGATCTCTTGAGAGGCATTGCAAAGACACGCAAGCTCCTGTTACATCCATGTGCAGAGAAAAAGCACTTCAGGCTCTGTCAACAGGACTCTTGGTTCTGTTCCTGAAAAAAATTCCATTCCAAAACCCTGCTCCCCCTGTCCTCCTGCCACAGCTCTCTTCTACTTTAAAAAATGGAAAATATTTAAATTGAATTCAACCCTTTTGGGCAATGCTTTTTGGTAAGTTACAATACAAGCTCCTTAAAAGATATTTTTTAAGAGATGAAGAAAGGCATGAAAAAGAAGAACACACCATCTATTTATGTGCTAAACATGGGACACTTCAGGAGAAGGGAGGTTTTTAGCATCTGTAACCCAGGCTAGCCTCAAGTTCCCTCTGACAGCAGAAATTACTTAATTACTGTTAGATCTGGCCTAAACGAGGGTAAAATTTGACTCTACATAATAATTTTAGCAGAGAAGAACTGGTGGTCTTGGAACAAGTTGATGACAGCACATGGATGGAGAATTCACAGAACATCTCTGCCCCAGCAACTTGTCATACAGTCCCTTGCAACCCCTTTTTCCCCTTGGAAATCAAAGTAATACAAATGCAAAAAAATACAAACTAGTCAATCATGAGAAGTCCAACCAGAGATGAAGAGCAGCAGTTCCATCTAATGTCTCTTTGTGGGCTCATCAAAGACCTTCTAGCAGATGGAAAATGGAACGTGTGCCAGGAATTTCAAACACTCCTCAGGAAGTTCATCTAAATCACCAGTAACCCATTTGCACTTAAAACAGAGCGAACCCTGTTGCCCAAATGTGACCCAGATAATGTTTCTGACGTGTTTACCTATTTGGATGGTATCCTTAAATTTCAATTCCATCTATTCACGAAGATCCAGGATTCATGCAGAGCCTGAAAAATACACAGAAAATTGAATTCCAAAGCATAATATGATGATAATAGTAAAAAACCCCTGACTGCTGCACAGTAGTTTTACTTGAATGGCATTAGTTTAGACAGAGCAATGTCTGCTACCGACTTGCAGCTCACATGCTTTTGCTACTTGCTTCACTGCTGCTGTTTTTCCTGTGTAAAAGGGGGACTCATGACTGCTGCATCTGTGAATGAGCTGCAGGAGCTGCAGTTAATTGGGATATAGGATAGACTGTTGATGCCTCTGCAGAAACAAGAGCAACAAAAATTATTACAACAGCAGTGTGGAGTTGGTTGACTCTTGCCTTCTGACATTGAGCTCCCAATCCTAAAAGTGCTCTAAAATCCTCAGCAATTTCTGCAGCAACTTACAACAGGATGAGCTCAAACCACCTGTGTGTGGCCAGGCTGTGACTCCTGCTCCCAGGCAGTGTGGGAGGTGGGAGAAGGGACTTATTTTTAAGACAAGGATATAGTCAAAACCGGATCACTGCAAAGTGCTCTTCAAAGGGCTGAAATCTCAGAGCCCTCTGAAAACATGGCATGCAAATCTCCAATCATTAGCAGGCAGCTTCCACTGGGGATGTGCCAGCTTAGCCCCCCGTAAACCCCACTGGCAGCCCACACATCCTGGGCCCTGGTGTGTCAATAATGCATTGCCTCATCCTGCAAAGCCCCAGATAAGCAGAGGTGCTGGCAGAGCTGCTAAAATTGCTTATGAACTGCCGAAACTCAGCATTTCCCCACCTCCTCAGACCTTGAATGAGTTGCTTTGCTTCCCATCTGACAAAGAGGAATGGCACGTTCCCCTCGCGTGCTGTCTGGGCTGGTGGGAGTTGCTGTGGCGCTGGGGCCATGCTGTGAGGTTGCTGCAGGTCACCACGCTGTATCCATGGTTTTCTCTTGGGCTGACCCCTGGCTGTGGTGTTACTTTTCCTCCCAGACACTTCAGGCTGTGCTGCTGGGTTGGCTTGCTCTCTCAGGGCTTTTCCAGTACAACACAAGGCACAAAGGACAGCAAAATATAGGCACAAGAAAGAAATGAGGACAAAGGTGCACCTTCAGACACAGGATGGCTGCAAAACTTGATTTGTGTCATAGCTCCTCACATCTGACATTCATAGCCTAGTTTTTATCCAGTGCTGCCAAACACCTAGAGAGATAAGTACAGGTCTTGAAAGGCAAATTCACAACTGCTCTTGTCTGCCAGGGAAGTTTTTGCCTGGCTTGGTAATGGCTCCAGAGGTAGTGGCCATAATTACACAGCACAACATCCAGCAGGTAAGGAATGAAAAACTCCAGTGTTAAGCTGCTCTCCTGGGCAATGTGAGGGACTCCTGTGGTAACCTTCTGTTCTAATCCTCAACCCTCCCTCACCCCGTCTTTTCAAGGAAGAATGCAGAGCATCCCTGCTCATCTCACAAAGGAATAAACTAGCTTCCAGAAGAGGGAACAAATCCCTAACTTGTGAGTTTTCTCCTTGTTTTAGGACAGCTTTCTTCATCTAGTGAGTCAGCACAAGGCTAGGTGCAGTGGTGACACCCACATGGAGCTGTGAACTTGCCCACCAGCATTGCCTTCAGGGCTGTCCCATCCTGCCCCTTCACTACCATCACCTGTCCCTGGGTCACGGCTTGGTGCCACCTTTATGTTCAAACTGCAGCCCAGCAAGTGGCAAATGATGTTACATGATCCATGAGCCCAGCCAGGTCTAATAGAGCATTTCAGCTTAATTGGACTTAGTTTCATGCCCAGGTGAAGCAGGTGCTTGGCTGCCTCAGGGTCTTACTGAAAAATAATGCAAATAACATGCAACCAGGTCACCCCAACCACCAACTTTACTGATATTTCAGTGAAGGTGTCAGTGAAATGAATCCAGAAATATACATAACATTTTTTGACATTGCTGAAAGCTTCAAAAGCACTGAGAAAAACAAAATAAATAGTGCAAGGCCACTACTGTTTTATCCATTTCACATTCCTCCATCCTCAGCTCAATATCTCTGGATGCAAACTGGTGTTAATGGGAAGGATATTGTCCGTAACACCAGAAAGCAAGTTCTCCTGAAAGAGCTTGAGTTCAGAGCCTAATGGGTGTGTAGCTTTTGCCTCACCTGATACTTACGGTTCTTCCAAAGCTCAGCAAGGGCAGAACATCCTCTTTGTCACGTTGGGCTGGGTCCTGCTGGGCTTCAGGATCTCAGGACAGCAGGGCTGGCTTGCTTTGTTGGTCAAACTTTAATGCCAAACTTTCTTTGGTGGGTAATTTTCACATTTGAAGGAGTTCCCCAACTAAAAGACAAAAAATAGGCAAGTGTTACTCATTTCAAGGAACAGCAGAAATCAACAAACTTGCTTGAAAATATTTAAGTAAAATAAACTTCATCTTAATAATTTTTCCTCATAACACATTGTCATGTTCTATGTGCAATTTTTCCATAACTCTTTTCTAATGGGTTGCATGAGAGCTTGGATGCAAATTAACCACGAGGAGATGGGAAAGATCCTCCAGGAATTGCTCTGCATGTGGAAACGAATTTCAGTTCAGCCACTTCAGAGCAATTTTTTTGTTTACTTTCCACTGACATGAAATCAGCCACGATTGCATCGCATGCGGGATTGGTTAAGCAGTTACATAATGCTTAATAAATCCAAGAGAAATAATATAAAACACATCACCCAGTCTGGGAAGAGGAACAGTATCTCAGTCAGTGTCACCAACCCACCCAGGCCAGGCATCAGTGAAGCATCTGATCCAGTGCTGGGGGGATGCAGGGTTGTGCTGTTGCATGGTAAATGTGATTAGGAAAGATGCTTGTGGCATGTGTAGAGGCCTTGAAGACAGGCAGATTGTGTGTGATGGTAAGGGTCTATCAAGAAGCAGAGCTCACACCCCTGTGGGAAGGGCAGCTCACCCTGTCCCACGGGGCAAGGCAGGCACGTGCTCACACGCCCAGCTCCAGCTGGATCTGCTGCTGTGTAAGGTATTACCTCACCCCAATAATTTTCCTTGGAGTACTTCGTAAAATCATAACAGCCCTGTAAACAGAAAGAGCAAGATTAGGTGATTAATTATTTACCACAGATTATTTCTGCGGTGGCGTGTGTGGAGGAGAGAGAACGTCTCACCGGTGGTCCCCAGGGAGTGGGAAGGAAGGGAGGTGACCCAGGACGGGGCTGCCAGGCTAAGCACAAAACGATGGTGCTGATTTGAACCCAAGAAAAGGGGGGTGTTGGAAGACTGAAGTTACCTCAGGCCCTGCAGTGCCAGCACCCTGGCTCTCCCAGGAAAGCTGTCCAGCCCATGGGTGTATTGCTCCAGGCACACACCACTGCTCTGCCTGGATCAGCTCTTGGCCTCCTTTCCCACATTTTCCTGCCTGCTCTGCTCCCCCGCGTTGGTTCTCGTCCCAGAGGAGACCTGCTGATGCCTTCACCCACGCCATGGCTAACTTCCAGCAGAGAAAAAGCCAGGGATGAAGGGGTTAATTACTACAGGCACAGCACAAGCCAAGCCTGTAAGTGACTCCCTATTGCTATTTCGAAAAGAGGCTGCCTGGAAAGGGAAAGGGAAAAAAAAAAAAGAGGTTTACTTTACAACCATCATTATTTCATCTGCGGAGTTTATACAATGGAAAATAAAAGCCAGGGTACGTGAAGTCAAATCATTTCTGTTTCATTAATGGTATGGAAATCGTTTTGTTTTTATAGGAGAAAAACAAATGTGAACTTGGTGTGTGTGTGTGTGTGTGTGTGTGTGTGTGTGTGTGTGTGTGTGTGTGTGTGTGTGCATGCAACTCCCTTCATTGCAAAGGGCAGAGTAGTGAAATCCAGAAATAAAAAATGACTCAGAGGCCGTAGGATCTATGAGTCAGTGGAGCTGTTGTTGTTTTTAAACACAAGCAAGAGCACAATATGGCAAATAATTGCCCCTGCAGCCCCCCCAGCACAGGAGTCCCCGCTGGCCCAGCCGTCCCTGTGGCACAGGCTGCTCTCTGCCAGCCCCCAGTGCTGGACACAGCACCCAGACCCCCAGGGCCCAAAGGCACGGAGAAGGGGTTGTCCCAGCAGAATCAGCTTCGGGGGTCAGAAAGTGAAAACTGTGAAGGAAACTTGAGATCCTGTTGGAGTGGATGGAGGAGACAGCAGGGCCAGGCACACTCCCCTGTTCCCACCCAGATGGTAACTGACCAAAAGCAAAGAGAAACTGCTCTGGCCAAATTCTCCCTGCTGAGTGCCAGGCATCTCCTCACTGGCCCCTGGCATTCCAGCTTGTCTGGATGCTGCTGGCTTTGTTGGGGCACAACCCTGGGGTACCCCTGTACATCCCCACATCCCCACGCCCCAAAAGCAGAGTCATTGCGCTGACACACAGAAAACTTGTGGAAGGCACCCGAGAAATACCGGAGATTACCAAAGCAGAAGGACGGACAGTAATCTGCAGAGCTTGTCCCTCCCCTGGGTGAAGTTAGATCATGATGTAATCTAAGTCTCTGAAAGAGACTGGAGAAGCCTGCTGGTATGATCCATACCCAATTTACTTTGTAATGGGACTAAGCAGTATTTGCTAAACACTGAATTTAAAGGGATATTTTCACAAATGAAAAGTAAGTGGTAGAGTAAGTCAGTTACCAGCCTGTTTGAAGACGGTCCAAGCAAACCAGAAATGTATACTGCATGTCTTCCTGGCACTAGAAGCACTGGTGTCTAACACAATCAAAATCAGTCCTTTTTTATGCACCAGGAAACATTTCTGGCTCATTCCTTGCTCCATACTGTACTCTGCCAAATGCAGTATTTGTTGTGCAGGACGATGTGGGATGACACACCTGAGGGTGGGGCCTGGGTCCCTTGATCCAAATGCAGCCTGAGCACTGATGGATTTCCTGGGAGAGCTGGTGGCTTGTGCCTTGCAGAGGAAAAAACTGGGATAATAAGTTTTTTCAGCTTCATTTGGTCTGCTCTACCTCTCCTGTGAAGATAGAGTGTAAAACACATGGATAGAGAAGAGCAGCCTCTTTGGTTCAGCAGTTGAAAGCAGCACCAGACCCCACCACTGGAGAACAGGAGTCTGCTGGAGGAAACTGAGCTGCATCCAAAATAGAAGTACAACACTTTGAGGTCTGGTTCTGGGGAGATTCTGCAGCACAGCAGGATGCTGCAACAAGACCAGGCGTTTTTCGACAGGTCAGATCTAGCTCGAATACACTGCAAGAAATTTGGGATCACTGTTACACAGGTCATGCTGAACAACTGCCATGGGAACTTCTGACCCTGCACACCATCTCCTGGAAATCAGGGCATGGGAATTACCCTGATGCCCATCTGTGACACTGGTTGTTGCATCATGGAGGAGGCAGCTCAGGAGTCACCTGGTGATGGGGAACACCTGGTGCTCTCACACGGGTCAGCGAGAGAGCAGAGCCCATCAGCTCTGCTGTTGGAGTAATCTTAAAAACAAAGTACTGCATATAAAAGGGAAGGAATTTGTTTGTTCTCATAATAGTTTTATGAGAGGCTCTGTTATTGCATAGCCGTGTCATTAACCATGGATAAAAGCCCAAAGCAAAACCTAATCCTAAACTTGGCAGCAGGCACAGGGCTCGCCACTGAGCCCAGGCTCACCCAGGTGGGAAAGCAGGTCCCAGTGCAGGTTGTGTTTCCATCAGGGCACCTATCTGGGGATTTCCAGGAATAACAGGGCTGCAGGGTTGAGATAGAGCTGCTCCCCAGTCCTGTGTTTAAGTGAGCTGTTGATTAGAGAAAGCAAAGAACATCTTAACTAATCTCCCTGGCCTCAGTCTCTCCCAGTGCAAAGCCTGGGGATTACAGGTTGACTGACCTGCATGGAAAAGATGATGAAGGGAGCCCCCGGAGCCACTATAGTAATAGCAAGTTGGGCAACTCTCTGCTAAAACAGCACCAGCCTCATCCTGGGGAGCTTGGAGATACGTGGAAAAGAGGGGATAGACCTCACTGCAGAGCATTTATGACCTAAAAATTATCAAATTTATCTTGAGAAATACAAGCAATGTCAGGACAATTATCACTTCAAGACAGACCGTGATCTGGAGATCCTAGAATGGAGGGCCTGTGTAACAAAGGCCTTGGTCCCCTTCTACCTTGGGAAGGGGAGAGCTGGGGAGAGGGATAAGTGCTCTGGCATCTCACTCCAAACACATTCCCTTAAGCCCATCAGGTGTTTAGCTGTCCCAAAGCAGGGAGAATACTTGAGAACTGAAAGTGTTCATTCTGCCCCTCAGTGGAAATGCATTGCCTGCCATCGCCTGGGCTGTGAGGCGCTTTCTCCTTGCCCATAACAAATGCGCCGTGCCTCCACCCCCAAACACCCCTGGCTTGCTCCGTAGTGACTCCCCATCCTTGGGAACTGCAGCATGGGGAAAGCTGGAGCCAGAGTGAGGTGCTGGATGACCCACCTGCCCTCTGGGGCTGCAGGGGTAGAGAGGGACTCACAAAATCCCCCTCCACGTTCTTCCAGCCGCAGTCACTGCTGGCAGAAAGCTCCTCTCCCGCAGGTGGCTGCTTCTGCGGCTGCAGCCATGGGACTGGGGTGAAATTCTCTTGGAGAGCTGTTTTCAATGTCTCCTGTATGGGGAAGAGGGTCGGTTATTGGCTACAGCAGTGGTGTTTCCATGGGCTTTGCAGGTGGCCAAGCAGAGGTTGTGGATGCCTTGTGGGCAATGAGAGGCTGGAGGGCTGCACCAACATACATGAAAAAATATCCCTGTGTCCTTGGGTGGTGGTATCACCCCTGCTGCTGTTGCAGGAGAGACATAGGCACTTCTGGCATTGTTTTTCCTTTATGCCCTGATTGAAAATCATCTCATATTCTCTCAGTAACCTCTCTGGGGTCCCAGTTATAGATACCAGAAGATTTGATCCTGCTCTTGTGCACAGGAGAACAAGCCTTCCTATTGATGGGAAGCCAAGCTCGCTGTGAGCCCACCTATCAATGACTTCAAGCCATTTTTCCAACTGTCGTTCCACAATAACTTTGACTAACTGTACTATTTATTGGCTCACATCACATCCTTATGGCTTCAATTTATTTTTGGAAAACTCAACCCACATTTAATTAGTTTATAGTTTGTTCCAAGTTTTGCTTATCCAGCTTTTTTTTTTTTAGCCTTTTTTTTTTTTTTTGAAGTTTGTATTTTGATGTTTAGCATTTGCCTTGGCAACATCTGGAACCCGTTTATGGAAGTGTATTGTTACTTTTACTGCTTGTGCAGCTTTATTAAATCATCCGACTATTAATATTGAAAGTGTTCATCTGGGTCTAATCAGGGCCAAGATGAGTGATGTGGCAGTTAAATTGTACCTACGAGCTAATGGTTCAAGGACACATAGTCCTGAAGAAACTTGCAGTGGGCTTTGTGCTCTTCTTTTTAGCTTCCTAGGGCAAGAAGGAGGGGGG
>VZTJ01004575.1:433820-473833 GCA_013397795.1 Orthonyx spaldingii
GGGGGGAGAAAAAAGAGATATTCCTGCTCTGACCTTTCTTGCAGAGCAGATAACAGAATCACAGCCTGAGTTAGTTTAGAACAATTTGTCTCCAAAGAATTTTGTCCAGTTACTGCTATATTTCTGGATCTTGTTTCCATGTTTAACTCTTTCATCTGTCCTGGCTTCCCCTCTGCACAGTGCAGCCAAATCAAGATCCCCACCACACACCCCAGTGCAATACTGGCAAGTCTGACTTTCTGCTCTGAGATCTCAAGCAAATCCTTGACATAAATAAATAAATAACGTACCTGGTGGGTATAAATACATAAATAGCCAGCCCCATCCTGCACCAGCAACATCCACAACCTAGATTTGTCCTTTTGCTGCTCCTCTGCAGGGCCTCCAGGTATCCCTGGGGTGATGGTGCTGAGCCAATCCCACACGAGACTGCTGCAAGTACAGCACAAGCTGTGGCATGGATGGGTTGAGCTGAAGGGGTGAAAGAGGAACCATGGCAGTGACACCACCAGAGCACAGGCCTGGGTGTGGTAGGGTTTGGGTTTGGGGCCAGAAACCAGTTTACCTTCAATTCTCTGTTCCCATGAAATAACGCAAGTAGAGTTTGTGGGGTGTGGTGGCTGTCGCTGTAGGTGGAGGGCTGCACACAAATGCTGAGCTTGATTTCTATTCCACACCCAAAACTCTCATTCTCCAGTGGAGTTTTACCTGAGATTCTGCAAGCCCTGCCCTGATGCAGCAAGGCAGGGAGGTGAGGGTAGCTCATGCTTGCTGCAGGTGCTTCAAATCCCAGCTGAAGTCATGGTTTCAGTAGCTAACCCTTGGATGGGTGTGGGTCATTTGATGTGTTGAGGTCACCCACAAAATCCCAGGGTGCCCCAGCAGGGCCAGACCAGCCCCATGGATGGGGGGGATGCTGAGCAAGAGGTCGTCGGCAACATTTCACTAACCCTGCTCCCAGCTCCCCCAAAACCTGACACAACACATCCCTGCTGAGCTGAATTTTAAGCCTGGCATGGGTCATTTAAACTAAAATTTCCTCCTTCCGGCCTTCAGAAGCAACAGGCTTTTCCTCTGCACCCAGGTTTCCCCTCCACCGTTAACCTTGGCCCTACATGCGAGGCCATGGGAGCTTGTAAATGGTTTATTTCTGTGTGGGAGCCTTCCAGCAGCTCTTTATGACTGTCCCAGGGAGGGGGGTCTGGGCTGGTGAGGGACGCAGAGCAGGCACGTGGGATGCTGTCAGAGCAGGCTGCATGGCCTGGATTTGGGGAGCAGAGAAGTTAAAAACTCCTTTCTGCTGTTGGGACAGTATATGCATTAAAAAGGGTCCGTGGGCTTGGCTGCGGAACACAGGCAGGTCACAGATGTGACCACAAAGAAGGCAGGAGTTCCTGTATGTTGCTGACAGACCTGGGGTGCCCACGGGTGTGCTGGATTGGCAAGGCCCTTCTTGCAGGAGCTGAGGCTTCCCAAGCCACAGTCAGGGATTTTGCAATTTTTTTCCTTCAGACTAACAGCTGGTGGTGAAAAACCGTGTGATGGCTGTGGCAGCACAGTGAGCCGTGACTGCCCTTTCCATAACGGCTGGGAGCACCCAGCACTGCTGGGTGGATCAGGGACACGGCAGCCAGAGAATCAGGGATGGCCCAAACCTTCAAAAAATTAGCTGCTGTAGTTCACGTTCATACCTGGACATTTTAGAGTGCATATATTTAAGTTTTAAAAAAGTATAAATATATATTTCTACATAAGCCACTCAGGGGCTTTTTTTTTTAAAAAGACATTTAGCAGCCTTAAGACAGGAAGTTTAAATTTAGCTGGGATTTATCCCTTAACCAAGCATGGTTCATGCACCCTTTCTATAAAAATAGAGATAATGTTATGCCTGTGAGATACAGGCAGAGCAGCTCCCCACAGGCAGCAGTTGTTCCTGCTGCTGTGGCAGATCCGGGGCCCCAGGGGCGGGAGAGCATCCCGTGCTGGGATGGGGCACAGCGGGCAATGCAGCCCTGCAGGGAGCAGCCCCTGCTGCCGCAGAGCTCGGGAAGTCTCAGCCACAGATGCTCGGGGAGTGGGCAGCAAACACATTTCCCAGCTTGGCCTCATTGAATAGGAAGAGGGAGGACGAGAAACCAGCAGGAGAGGAGGGAGCTGTCCCAGCCTGGCCATACATCCCTCCCCAGCACTTCTCTTCCTGCTCCGAGGGGAATAAATGAAGTCTTCAGGCACAGAGACCCGGAGATGTCCCTTTTCCAACACCGAATGTACTTGGGATGAGGGGAAATGCCAATTTGGGCCTGGGCTGTAGAGGAAGAAGTAAATTTCCCCTTGATGGTAAATGGTACGGGAAACACAGAGGGAAAACGTGGCTCTCTGCGGCTTCCCAGGCTCTTGTCCGGCAGAACCTGCCGGCAGCATTCCCCCATCTCCTCTAGGCTTTGGAATAACACCAAGCACAATTGACTGGGCAGTGGGGAGCAAAACGAAAGCTCTAAAAAGAATGCACGGAGAAACAGGGTCCATTGAGGCTCCTTCTCCCCCGGCTGTGTGAATCGCTGGGAACGGAGGTTGTTTTTCCCCCCGAGGGCGAGCCCGGCCGCGCTCACCCGCAGCCCCTCTCTGCTCCGCAGCCTGCAGCGCCCGCCGCAGCCTCAAGACCAACCTGTGCAAGTGGTGCGACTCCACGCCGCCAGCCTGCGAGGAGAAGGTGTGCTACAGCAACTGCAACCTCAACTCCTACTGCGAGGACCCCTACGAGATCTGCGTGGCCATATGGTGAGAGGAAATTCCCGCCCCTAGGGGAGACGGGGGGGGAAGAGGGGTTCATGCGTGCACCCCTGTGCTTGGATTATTGCCCGCTGTAGTAATTCAGGAGTTTCTCTTCCTCTTTCCTTGACTCCATCATAATTAAAATTACAACGCGCAGTAAAAAAAAATCATTTGGTCTGCCCTGTAATTAGCACCAGTTTATTTTCTAAATAAATTAAGCTTGTGAGTGCCTGACACAAAGTGTGGCAAGTTAGCAGCAGGATCTATAAACTCCCATAAACCTCCGAATTTAGCTTTACAAGCTGAATCCAAGGGCAAACCAGCAACGCTGACCTCCAAACCTACGATGTCCTCTTGCATCAGGCAGGTGAAACCTCGGTTCACATACAGGGGTGCAGCCAAGGTCAGTCCCCACCCAGCACATGGACATCTGAGCTGGCACCACACTGGGGTTTACCCACTGGGTTTAACCCACCTCTTTCCCATCCCCTGGAAAAAGCCCTTTTCTGCTCCTGCGAGAGGTGCCTGGACAGGAAACACAATCCTGCATTTCAGGCCAAGCACACACTGCATGGTTTGGCCCGGAAGAGTGCCTCCCCCAGCTTTTTGGTCCCCATGAGCAAAACTAAAAAAACATCCATTTTGGGTCTGCCCAGAGTGATTTTCCTCCACTTTCCCTTTTAATTTGGCTGCCAAAGTGAAAGCCAGCCAAGCACTTATCACTAGGCTTTATCTCAACCTGCTAATTAGAGTGAATGCTGTATGCCAGCTTTCAGTAGGAGTTTGCCTCAACATAATTGTTGCATTATGGACTTTTGAAAAAGCAAAACACAACAAGAAACCCAAACAAACAAACAACAAAATCCACCTCCTGCCCCAAATTCCTCTACACGCACATAGAGAAGCCACCTTAAATCCTGAGTAGGCAATCCAGCGTCTCTCTGGGTTTTTCTCATTTACAGTTTACATGTACAGGAAAAAGCAAGGACTTTACATCAGGAATCCCCATTCCATGGGATTCAGCTGCGTCATGTATCAGATGGGGTGAGGCAGCTACTCAGTCACAAATAAGCCTCCAACCCCTCCCAGCATCTCTCATCCCATTCTGAGGTTCATCCAGAGAATAAGATCCCTGCAGGCAGGGTTCACCTCCAGGCCAGTCTTGCTGCTTGCTGCTCACTTGCAGAGGCTTATGTGGATCATCTGAACTTGTCCTGAGTGGGTATCTCAGTCACAGCCATGCTCATGTCCTCCAGGTGCCCAGCCTTGACAGCCCATGGAGAAGGGATCTCACCTTCCAAGGACTCTTCACCTGGAGCTCCTCTGTCAAATTACCTGGTAGACCCAAGGAAATGTGGGGAGCACTGAAACTGGGAGACTTCACCAGGGGCAGGGTGACAAATTTAGGTTCTTTCTTTGGCTTTTATGCCTGACTTCCCAGCTGAGCTCAGAAACATTGTGAAACCTCTCTATACCTCCACCCTCTGACTTTACACCACCAGGTCAGGAAGCAGAGTCTGTCCCTGGAAAAGTAATTAACGGTTGTCATTTCCTTTGAACACACTCAGCTGCAATGCTGTAGCCTGTGCAGGGCCAGTCATTCCCCACCACTGATCCTGTAAGCACAGGCAAGTAGAATTATACCAGAGCCATTGCAAACAAGTCATTCCCTACACAGCTTGAAAGAAATGATCTTAGAATCAGGTTTAAGGAGACACATGGGTGCCACAAAGGCTGAGCTGCCAGGCTAATGCTGTGTTGGTTCATCTGTCACACGCAGGAGACAGGACAATGAGAGCATCAGGATCAGCACGCTCTGCCACAACCCCCACCGCCCCATCGAAAACCTCATGGTCCCCAACTACAACACCTCGCGCTGCATCATGAGCCACCAGCCCAGCGAGGACGGCATCATCTACATCTGTGGCTGTGTGGATGAGCAGGAGTGCAACGACAAACTCATCTTTGAAAACCACACCAATGGTGAGTGCTTCTGTTAACGTTATTTATGGGGGGAGCAGTACCCAGTGCCGATGACAAACCCCTTGTATTTCCAGCAGAGTAAGAGACGCAGTGGCAGAAGAGTCTCCTTTGCCATCTTCTTTGACCTCCCAATATAAAAGTCAATTAAAGTGTCTACCCCATTATTGAGCCCAGCATTTTGTCTGTGGCCAAAACGTTCCTCCCAGCAACACCTCCAGCCACATCAAGTGATGGAAAACCCACCTTATCTCTCAGTGGGCTGTGCCTTCAGCACAGGATGAATCAGCTGGGGAACCCAGGAGATGATATAACCCAGTGTGAGTCAAAAGCTCTGAAAGCTTTAAATAAATCACGTCGGAGCAAATCCTGCCCCAGAACACACCCACAGGAACTGCTGGCATCCCCCACAGCTGCAACCCAAAGAGGTGGAGGTGCTGGGGTGCAGGGCTTGGCATGCAGGGGTGCCTCTCCTGCTGCTCTCCTGGCAATTCCTGCAGGAATTTCTCACAGGAAGGGATGGCCAGAGCTGCCCTGGTGCTGAGCACACACGTGAGCGTGGCTTGGCACGCTGCTGACGTGGCTGGAGATCCAACAGGAGCTGTAAATCCATAGGAGGGAAAACTAAGAGGCAGCTCATTTCTGTACCTCTGGAGGGTCGTATAATTTAGAAACATTTCCAACCAGATCCTGAGCCTTTGGGGGCTTGTCCAAACCTCCCCAACTCCAAGCGGACCAGGTTTATCCAAGTGTCCATCACGAATCTGACCTGTAACAAAAGCAAAGTGAAATGCCTCCAATTTTCCACAATCACAGAACAAGGAGATGCTGAAAATGAGCCTAAGCAGAACCTGCAAGCCAGCGGCAAAACTTCTCCTACAACATAAGGATAAAGAAAAACATCACATAAAATGCAAATTCTCTGAACAAACAAGCTGCTTTAATGGAGGCAAATGCTGCTAAATTTGGCGGTTCTTTGCTGCTTCCCCAGCCAAACATAACAGGTACACACACTTCTAGGGAGAGAGAGTCAAATCCCAAAGCCGATGCTGGGATATGTAATTTCACACAAAAATGACAACTGGCTCATTGGAAGTGCCGCCCCCAGCAAAGGTTCCATAACCATCCTCCTCCTGTCAGCTGGCACGGAAAGTGCTGCAAGTCAGAGCAAGAGCAGTGCAGGTCTTTAACAGCTCTCTCCTCTTTGATATGGGCCATGGGGCCAGCTTAGGCAAACCCCAGGCTCACAGACCCCATGTTTTACATCTTTTTCTTCTGCTTTAAGGGATCATTTGCATTCTAAATATTAACTTACTGTCATGTTCAATGGTATAGACAACTCCTGAGCAGAGAAATATCTAACAGGGACAAAAACTTCTCCAGCAGCTGCAGCAGGCAGATTTTTTCCTGTTTCTTGATTCCTTAAGCTCTGCTTTCAGGTCTGGGCTGCTGGGTGGCATTGTCCTCACACTGGGGCTGCAGAGGACTCCATCAGAGCTCAGAGACCACACTAATGAACACACAGAGCCATCATTTCCTAAAGCTGTGCACACAGGAGCCCAAGGGACACCTTGGGAAGATGCTGGGTAGGATGGAGCATGCCAAGTTCTTTGCACCTCTGCTTCAGCTGAGCCTGGCTCTGGAGGTCCATGTCCCCTCAGCAGGGATGGATAGACCCATGCAGCAATGCTCAACAAGGTGTGGGTTTACAGACCTCTTGTTATTGCCAGAGCAACTACATTTGCTCTCCATAAAAGTGGTTTAAGCCCTGCTGCAACCCCTGAGTATCAAAAGACATCCATCAGGAAGGGGCATCCTCATGAAGGAATTTCCTGAAGTTGTATTAACTTCCCCTTTTCAGGACTTGCGCACGCAACTCCCTTAAAAATATTTTCTCTTTCTTCAGAGTTTCAAAGATGGGATCCAAAGCATCGGGTAAATCCATTAAAGCAGTAGGTGATATCCAAGCCTAACACTTTCCAAAATAAACATATTCCTGAGTTAGTTATTGATTTATATCAGTTTAGGTTGATCTTGTGGTTTAAACCTGATACCTATTTTAGAAACGCTTTCACAGCCTTGCAGAAATTAGCTGCAGCACATTTTTTTGAAATTTGCCAAGGAAAATAGCTAAATGCTCTGTTTTTCCAGAACCTGAGTTATGATCTGCACACACTGAGGTCAAGCAGCGAGAGTTTTGCTTATGGAATGATTCTTATTCCTCTTCCCCTGGGTTATTATACTTGGCAGAAAAACCTCTGAGTAAGATTTTACTTGAATATCTCTACTGAAGTCAGCATGTTTATTCCAGGAATTGCGAACATCAAAGGATCAGACAATTATATGTTGTGTGAGGGTTATGGCTTTGTGTGCGTGTCCTCCCCCTGACAATCTGAAGGCTAACAGTGGGTTTAAAAGAAATAAAATAAATGCAGCCATGCCCTGGCGATTGTTGGGGTTGCTGTTGTAATGGGATGAGGAAGGAGATGCCAACACTGGCAGACAAACACTGAAATGATGCTCCTGTGTGCTAATTATCCTGCAAAGCATCCCGGCACTCCCCTGGGCTGGGCGGTCCTGCACACTGCCCATCCCCAGCATCCCTCCTGGCTCTCTGTGTACCACAGGGGTCCAGCAAAGCTCCAGCCCCAAGCCCCCTCAGAGGTTTGCTGTACTTGAGCTTTGCCTCAGATTTATCAGTTCTTTCCAGCCCAGCTCCCCTTGCCCCAAGTGCAAGCAGCACTTGGGACCCCCAAAAGGCCCTTGCAGTCTCTCGTGCCACACTGCTCCATCCAAGCGATGCTGGCCTGTGTCTTCTGTTGATAAATGGAGCTACATTTGAGACCAAAACCGATCAGCCCCCTTGCTAAGTGCCTACATCTGGGTTCTGTGCCGGGATGGGCCCTTGTGCGGCCCCGCAAAGGGCTGCGCTCCATTAACAGCTTTGCATATTTTCCTCCTCTGTGTGATGAAAACGAGCTGTGGCAGACCCGCAGCAGCAGCAGCACCTCGCCTTTGCTTTCCTCCCCTCAGGCTACTCCATGCTGCAGAGCAAAGAGGTGATCCCAGTGGCTGCCATCAGCCTCCTGCCCCCGCTGCTGGTGGCGGTGATGATCACGGTGATATTTTACCTCTGCCGCACGCAGAAGCGACGCAAGAGAGCCAAGGCGTGGGGTGGGAAACAGAGACAGCCCCCGGCGCTGCCGGAGCCGGGGAAGGCAGCCGAGCGGGAGGAGAAGCTGTCCGTGCTGATGGATGAGAGCCCAGGTGGCAGCAGCCCCGGCTGCGCCAGCAGCCGCCCCGCCGAGCTGCTCCCCATCGAGCTGGACGAGATGGTGGGCAAAGGGCAATTCGCGGAGGTGTGGAGGGCCAAGCTGAGCCACAGCCGCTCGGGGCAGTACGAGACGGTGGCCGTGAAGATCTTCCCCTGCGAGGAATACTCGTCCTGGAAGAACGAGAGCCAGATCTTCACCGACACCAGCCTCAGGCACGACAGCGTCCTGCAGTTCCTCACCGCCGAGGACCGGGGCACGGGGCCCCGCCGGGAGTACTGGCTCATCACCGCCTACCACAGCCGGGGCAACCTCAAGGACTACCTGTCCCGCCACGTGCTGAGCTGGAAGGACCTGCAGAAGATGGCTGGGTCCCTGGTGAGCGGGGTGGCCCACCTCCACAGCGACTACACCGCCTGCGGCCGCCCCAAAATCCCCATCGCCCACCGCGACATCAAGAGCACAAACGTCCTGGTGAAGAACGAGCAGGAGTGTGTGCTCTGCGACTTCGGCATCGCCATACGCCTCGACCCCTCCCTGACAGTGGACGACTTTGCCAACAGCGGGCAGGCAAGTATGACCCACCAGCTCTCTCTGGAGGAGCCTTTGCCAGCCACCCTCATGTCCTGTGGCCAAAGTCCTCACTCAGCCCTGCTAATGCCTCTCTCCTCTCTGCGGCCAGGTGGGCACCGCCAGGTACATGGCCCCAGAGGTCCTGGAGTCCAGAGTGAACCTGGAAGACCTGGAGTCTTTTAAGCAGATGGATGTCTACTCCATGGCCCTCGTTTTGTGGGAAATGGCCTCCAGATGTGAAGTGGTAGGAGGTAGGAGCATCACACCAGGGTTACCATGTGCCTTTTTGCTCCCTTACTGCCACATCTGAACTGGTGGCACAAGACATGACTTGGGGTGGCCCAAGTCTCTGCAGGGATGCCAAGAGTTGGTGACAGATTCCCCTGCTCTGTGTGCCATGGCTTAAGAGGGGGTGGCTCAGTGGTCAAGGAGCAGGACAGGACCCTATGGGGACATCTGGTCCAGCCCCTGCTCAAAGTCAGTGAGCTGCCAAGTCTCATGGAGCCTGTGCTGGTGATGCAAAGTGAACCAAGCATGAAGAGCCAAAGGTGCCTCCCCCTCTTCAACCATCTTTTTCTTCAGACAGCACCAGAGAACACATGTTGCAGTGGGGACTCACAAACCCCAGCCTCTGACAGTGTGACAACCCCTGTCACTTTCCAGAGCCACAACCTGGCATCTGAAATTGTGTCTAGCAAAACATTTAATTAAATGCCCTAGTGTTTGGCCCTGCCTACCTTCTGCCTGCTCCCCTTTCCCCTCCTTCCCTGTCCCACCTACTCACAATACAAGCCCACAGAGCTGCAGGAACCTCCAAGCCTTGGCCAGAAAGCTGCTCCAACTGCCCTGCAAGCCCCATGCTCAGCAGTGGGAGGCCCTTGCCTGGCTCGGATGCCCTGTGCATCCTTTGTTCCCAAACCAGCATCCCAGGCCATCCCTTCTCACTCATATCTCACCTGCATTGACATCCAAGCAGGGGCTGGCAGAAACCAGGGTGCCTCTCACCTCTGCCAACAGGCAGTTTCTCCTTGGTCTCCAACAACATGGGGTCACTCTTCTGGAAGGGCCATTTATCCTCTAACCCATTCCATGCCTGCAGCAGAAATGTGGGAAATCTCATATCATAGTCACCCCTCCCATCCTTCACCAGCACAATACTTTCTGCCTGCTCAAATTATGTCTCACCTAAAGACAAACCAGGTCCTTTGTACTGCATCTTTTGTGTTCAGGGAGGAGGTCAGATGGTTCCTCGGTGCTGTCTCTGAAAAGAACCTTTATGTGAAAACCCAGCACTATATTTCCGTGTTCAAATTCTCAATTGTTTCCAGATCTGCTTATTTTTTTGCAGACTGTTAAAAACAAATCCATTCTCGTCCAGTGGGCCATACCAAAACAAAGCAGGGAATGCACCAGAAACATCCTGTAATGCTGCTGTTGCTTCCTTGCAGAGGTAAAGAATTATGAGCTGCCTTTTGGGTCAAAAGTGCAGGAGCAGCCTTGTGTGGACACCATGAGGGACATCGTGCTGCATGGCAGAGGCCGGCCCGAGATCCCAAGCAGCTGGCTGGTGCACCAGGTAAGCTGGGAGCAACTGGTTCAGAAAAGAGCAACACACATTGTCCCTCCTCACTGAATCAGCCTGAAAAATTAAATTTCTAGTCAAAGGAAAAGTGGGCAGAACTCCTGGGATCTACTTTCAGCTCCACTGTGGATGGTTGGGCAGACACAAGTCCCACTGGACTCATCTCCTTGTTGCACAAAAGCCACCAGCCATGGGTACAGCAGAATGTGTTGATCAATAGCCATGATCAGGAAGTTGTGAATGCCAGGTGAGGGGTTTCTGTTACCCTGAGAATAACAGCAGAAGTGCTTTAGGGCAGCTCTTCTCATGAAACAGTAAATCATTGGAGTTCACCCCACTTCTCCCCTAAGCACCTTGTCTGGAAGGCTCAGGAAACACATACAGTCCCTCACAGCCATTCACAGCAAGGACAGAGGGGAAGGGAGCTGCATCCAGCCCTCTGCTTGCTTGGCTGTGGAGGTTTCATGCTCAAAACTACCTTTAAGGTGAGAGAAAGATTTCCATTTTTACAAGGAAGAGCAAACCAGGAAGCATCTCCATCTGAAACACTCAGGAAAAGTGAGTGAAAGCAGGGACTCTGCAAGGCTCAGGGCTTGCCAAGGGAAGCCTTTTACCAGCCTTCAGAGGGTCTGAAAGCAAAGCATGTCAGCTCAGAGGGCACAACCCAGTGTTCTAGAACAGGAACATTTCAGCAGTGATGAAATGTGCTCTGTTAAAACCACTCACAAGCACACCCAGAGCCACCAGCTACAGAAACAGAGCTCCCTTCTAGCTCTGACAGGGTCCTCTGCCCCAGGCCAGTGCTTTCTGCCACACACTAAGGACACAAGGGGTAACAGGCATGCTGATCGCGACGTCCACATCGTGCCTGCCTTTGGTACTTCTTGAATTTCACGTCTTGTGGAAAAACACCATCTGCTGACCAACACTCCCATTCACCTGAAAATCAAGCTGGAACATCAAGCCCGCTGGCTTTCAGAGCCTTGCAGGACTCAGTGCATCATTTTGCCATATCCACCCATAAAGCACACTGCCACTGCTCCCACTCTGCCCTGATGGCACACAGAGGCAGGCTTTGCAAAAGGAAAGAGAGAATTTCCCAACCTTAGGAGCCCACATGTTCCCTACAATGTCTCCTCTCAAAACTATGTTTGTCCAAAGACTCACAGCTGACCTGACTGACCAAAAATGCAAACAGCATCAAACGAATCCGTGGTTTCTGCGGGACCCCCAGGGAGTTTGTCAGTCAGTGAGTCCATTTCTGAAGCTCACCCAGCCTTTTTCATTGACAAAGGCAAATACGGGAACTTAACCAGCAGTGCCACATATTTGAAGCCTTTGAGTATTCATCTCAGACATTCACCTCCTAGGGTCTCTGATAAACTTTGAAACCACAGGAAGAATACACAGAGGCTTGGGTTGTCAAAAATCGCACTTTGATAGAGCGTGAGCATAACTGTGCTGTTCCCAGGGCTGAAGGGAGGCTGACTGCAGTCACCTCCCAGAAAGAATGTTGCTGTACTTGGGCTGGTCTAGCAGGCAAACAGAGCAAGGCTTGTAAGGTGGGAAGTTTTATTGGACCATCTGATGGTCACTGGGGAAGAGGAACAGAAAAGCCACGTTGTGTTGCTGAAAATTTTTCTCTGACTAATCTTTGCTGATCTAATAAACATCTAACAAGCCTGGCTTCACAGCATTTTCCGGGCATTTTGCAACTGTTCTCCCCAGGATGAGGAATTGGGCAGCACCATCTGCTGGGAAGCAGCAGAAAGCCACCGGCTTGTGCGACGCCGGGGGTCAAGGCTGGCTGCCTGTGGGAGGAAGCGCTAGGTGACACCGAGAAAGGGTGACAAGTCACTCACCTGAATGGGAGGCACCCACAGGTGCTCCTACCAATGATAATAAGTTTGCTGCAGAGCTCCAACTGCTACTTCCACGTCTCAACCATCAGGATTGCTCTCAGCCAAGTGAAGACCATGTTTTGATTTTCAGCAAGTGTCAGCACTAATTTCCCCAACAGGGCTGACTCACCCAATAGCAGCTTCAGGGCAATTGCTTGCAAGGCCCCACAACAAAGTCAGATGAAGAAATTAATCCTGTTTCCCAGATAACTTACAAACCCCTAGGTCCGTGCTTCTACCTTGTTTTACACCCCAACACATAAAAAAAAAAAAAAGGTTTTTTAGGCCAGATAAACTCCTGAATCTGGTTCACAAAGCAGTGGAACAGACTGATGTACTGGCACAACCAGAGGCTGCTGCAGGACAGGAAGGAGCAGTGGAAGCTTAAGTAAATATTGCCACTAAAAATACATTTGTACAACTCAGCATCCTTTGGAAACATGGAAAAACAGATATCAAATATAAAAGCCAAACTAAGTTAATTGTGTAAGCCAAACAAGATGTTTCAGTTATACCATTCAAAAGAGCATCATCACTACAAGACAAACTGCAAGTATTCATGACTTCAGGGAAAAGTAAGTACAGAAAATCTTCGATGTCCTGTTTGAGAACAGGCTGACTTTAAAAGCTTCACCTAAGCTAGCTCGTTTTTGCATGTAATCAATTACCCTCAAATCCTGTCAACTAAGCTAATAAATGAGTGACGTCAGAGGTACTGAAACACACCATCTGTCAGTTTTGCTGTACAATCCTGTTCTCTCCAATCTGTGTCCATTATGGAAGATTTGACACAATGAACCTTGGCAGAGAGCAGTGGGTTCTGAGTAAGGTGCAGAAGGGCAGATGGCACTGACCCTGCATCTCTGTAGAACTTGGATTTTCCTCCTGTGTGGGTCCACACGAGACTTTAGGATTCTCTTAATTGCAAATTAGGAAATACATAAAACCCACTGAAAAACACAAAGCTTTATTTAGAATAATGATTTTTCCACTGTGTTCCAGCTTTAGTTGACAATGATGCCAAGAGCAATAGCACATGATGGAAATACATGGGCGAAGGAAAGTGCAACATAGCTTCTGGTGCTGGCTGTGTTACTAGCTAAAGAGTGGGAAAAGCACCAGCTGAATACTATCATTTATTTTGTTTTTAAGCCCAAAATACTGTGACTCTTTTCACAGCCCTACACAATTGGACAAAAAAAAAACCCAAAACCAAAAAAATCTAGATTCCTGGGAGATGTAAGCATTTTAGCTGAGAGGAAATCCATGTGCTCTGGAGTAAACTGGGAAGCACCCCATCCCATCTCAACCAAAATACTGTTTTGTGATAAGAGGACACGGTTCAGCTTCACCCTGCAATGAGTGTTTGGCACAGCATACCTTTTCAAAATGCCACCGTAAGAAGTCAGATTTAAGAAATTAATTCCAAACCTGCCTTTGAAACCCCCTCACCCACCCATCCCCTCCCTCCAGGTGTAACAGGCAGGGCACAGCTCAAACCCAGAGGCCTGGGCTCAGCCAGCAGCCTCCAGGTCACTGTCCACACTTCCCCCGTCCCTCCTGATTTTAGGATGCTCTGATCCAAACCGGCAAGGCTGAGACAGGAAATAAATAGGGGCTGGAAGGAAACAGGCCCTCTAAGTCTCACAGGCAACACAAGCCAACTTCCAGGGCACATGGGGAAGGTTTGGGAGCAGATGCTGGGGGAGCCGAGGCTGCTGCTCTAACACAAGCAGTGCCAGTGGAAGCATCAGCACTTCCACAACTTACCGAGGCTGATCCCTCGTGTGCTTAAGCTTGGCCAAAAACAGCCTTTATGCAGGAGGCTGTCAGAAGTGTGGTAAACCACTGAGACTGTGTCAGATCCTCTCCCTCCTGCCTTGTGATCCTAATTTCAGCCCCTCTGACTGCAGGGAATGCGCTTCCTGTGCGACACCATCACGGAGTGCTGGGACCACGACCCTGAGGCTCGGCTCACCGCCCACTGCGTGGCTGAGCGCTTCAACCTGATGGCACAGATGGATTGTGATGACATCCTCAACAACAACATGGACAACGAGGCCAGCAAAACAGCTTCTCCAGGGGGGGAGCACCAGGACAGTGACGGGAGCAGAAACATCCAGTGACGCAGCAGGCAAAAGTCCTCATCATGAGGAACAAGAGCATAAGGGAGAAGGATTTAGCTCATGGGGGAAAAAAAAAACCTCACTGTTTTTCAAAATGGAACTAAGATCTAGTACATAAATTATTTATAAGATCTGTTTCCTCCCACAGATACATTGAACTGTGGAATCAATATTTTGGTTAAAGTGCAACATTATTATATGAACTGACTTTGTACTTACTTAAAATGCATAATGATGCAAAACATTTATTATTTTTTAAAATAATAGTGTTTAATCTTTTATTAACAAGCATCTGAATTTCCTGTCTATCTTTCTTAAGTCCTTCCATATTGTCATCATGAGTTTCTTTTCTAACTTATTCTGCAGTGATCAAAACTATTTTCCTTTTTTTAATGGTCTACACACACATGCAAAATCTGCTGTAGCAGCAAAAGAAAGACATCATGAGATGTACCACACCCTCTATGGAAGAAATGCTGATATCCAGGAAAATCACTCATTCAACATTGTGCAAAGATCCCCAATAATCCAGTTTGTAAAGCTGGATACGATGCAACTCCAACATACCTTTTCTCACTGGGGAATTCCTGGGTTAATTGATAGTTCAGGTGGGTGTGTGAAGCTTCTTTGAGAGAGAAAAAAGAAGTCACCAGTATAGACATGGCTGCTTCTCCCTAAAAACTCTCCATGCAGGATATCTAGACAACCCTTACCCCCATCAGACCAGTCTCCAGCCACCTCTAGCCAGATCTGTGCCACACTAACAGCGTCAAGAGGAGGGTGTTGGCCAATTCTTGCAACTCTCACACCCCCCTGCTGGCTTACCCCACCTGGGGAAACATGATCAGACAGAACTGAGACTTTTATTCCCATGATCACCAGATCAATCCAGGCTGCCTCTATTCTGGAAAGCAATTAAGGAAAGGTAAGTCACACCTCCCTCTGAACCCTGGTACTGTTGCAAATTCCTCCACCCTTGGGAGCAAAACCCTCAGGTGCTCCTAAGCCCTGCAAACCTGACACCTACACAGAGTATTTTTTGGGATAGCATCCGAGAGGAATACATTGCTTGCCTCCACACAGCTGCATGGATCAGCCCAGAAAGAGGGACAGGGAACAAACCATGCAACAGCCACAAGTTTTCTACAGCCGAGGCACCTTGATGTGGACCAGGGAAGCAGAGCTGCAGGGCTGGTTTGGTTCTCTGAAGTGCTCAGTTATGACAGCACCAACCCATATAAAAACCTTTTCTTCTCTAGCTATTGTTTCCACCTCCTTGGATTGTTTTTACAGCTGCTAAATTAAAAATCTAGAACCCAATTGTCTCTAAACACTTCAAAGAAGGACAGAAGGGGAATGAATTAGGTTGCATCAAATCTAAGTAACAAAAAATTTACTTAGCTACCACTTAATCCACCTGCAACTGTGACCACACCTGTCATTCTCACTAATCTTCACCTGGCTGCTACCTCCTGGCACCTCACAATTTTTCAAGTTAACCCTTTTCTCCTGAAGCACACCCTCCCCAGTTCCCCACAAATACACCTTTTCCACCCACCTGACTTCAGTCTCATTTCTTGACTATATTAACCCCTGCTCTGGCACAAGAGAAACAGAGCATGGGACAGCTTTTGTGTCATTGAGATAAAAAACTACAAGATCACACTGAACTCCCCCCACCCCTGACTGCCCAGTCTTTCCTTCTTATAGTATTTTGTGCAGAATTTCCATATCAAGTTCTGCACCAAGTTGTTCAGATACACTGATGAAGGTGTTCACTTGTTCTTCCAAACTCAAAAGGGTTTAAAAGACACTCTAACCTGTTCTTCCCCCAGGTGACAGGGACAGAGAGGGATCAGCCTGTTCAAACTAGACATTAAAGGCTGCATTTCTGATTCTGATGGATGAAATCCAAATTCTCCTGGGGAGACAGACTTCATCCTTGGCTTGACAGTTCATTCTGTAAATATGCTGAAAAACTATCTTTTCCCCTACCCATGCCTAAAATCTTGAACAACCTGCCTTGCATAGTGCATTTTTTTCCATAAAACACAAATCCATCAGGATTACACACCTGAATGACTGTGTTAAACAGGGCTGACCTGCCACACTCTGTTTTCCATGAGCAGCAGGCTGCACAGCACCTCTAAAGACAGCCGCTTATTTAAGCTCCAAGATCTGTTTATGATTCAGGGAGCCTAAAATCACTGAGATCAATGAGAATTTTGCTCTTAACTTCAGTGGGGCCCAATCAAGCCAAGAAGACAGAAGGTAACATAAGCCAATGTCCTATTTTGCCATGATCCCTGTTGGAACACACTGTGGTTCTAGCAAGTATCTACATAGAAAGCAGCACTGAGCCTTTCCCTTTGCTCCAGAAGGTACAGGATGGAAACAACATCAGTTATGCAAGAGAATCAAATCTGGTCAGAGTTAAAAATACATCCATTAGTCCGCAGGGTGCTTGCCACTCTCAGAAGAATCACAATTACAATTTAAGCTGGATATTGAGTGGCTACATTTTTTCTTTTTAAACTCTTTTCAACTATGTCCTTTGTTTCTAGAAGCAGAAATTTGAACCATAACTAAATCCATATCAGGAACCATTCCAGGTCTGGTGATCACTTGAGCAAAGGAAGGCTTTACCTTCTTTTTTTCCTAGAAACATCTCCACGTTAAAGGAAGTCACTTCATGTATTTTAAGAAAACACTTCTTCAGCATTAGGTCTGTTTTTACACAACAAAATTAGTAACAGCTTTCTTAGTGTGAAACCACAAGCATACCAGATGAGGGAGGAAGAGAAATAACTTGACTAATAGTATTATATAAGGAACACAAATGGGTTTACGGTCAACATAGGAGCTTTTCAGTCTCATTTACAGCCATCACCTTGACAAATTCCCAAAGCAAAATTTTCAGGTGAGTTTAGTGACTGAGTAATAAGTCTGTATTTTAGTAAGCTTAAGTTTGATCCCTGGAGTATGCTCAGCTGAAAAAGGTTTAGTTTTGCTCTGATCACTGCAATGTTAAAAGCTGGACCTTGCACCACAGTCCTTGCTGTTCATTTAAAGCAAACGTGCCATGTGACACAGATAAAACAACCATGAAACATACACAGTGTTCATCTGTTTCTCTACTAGCCCCAGTTTGGTGCAGGTACTGACGAACCATGGAAGAATTTCACACGTTGCCACTACGATTCCTACCCCAAATCCTGGAAGTGGCCAAGGAGCACACCCCAAATGTGCCGCAGACCCAGAAACAAGGAGGAACTATCCCACTGTTTCAATTTTTATTTTTATTCCTGGTTAAACATGAAAATGCCCAATAGATATCCAAAACTATCACAACAGGATGGTTGTATAGAATATCACAAACAAGACAAGTAGGGCCTAAAACATTCTTTGGCTGGAGAATAATTACCACTCAAGCACACAGTGCCAAAATATTCCACTTTTGGGACCAAGGAAAGCCCAGACAGATCTCCAGCATGAAAGAAAACAACAACCTACTCTTTCCTGGCCACCTGATCTCTAGGAAAGCAGACAAAACAAATGAATCATTTTGTAGCTTTATTATCCCCCCCCCACTTCTCACAAACAGACTATGACTCGCATTGAGATCTCAGTGCATTTCACAGCAAAAAAAAATGTACAAGAGGATCAGAACAGTTGTGCATAAACCCAACTCTTTTTTTTTTTTTTTTTGCATGATTTACAGTTTGTGTTGACAGTTAACATGGTTATTTAAACCTTCTGATGCATTCTTACACTTGCATCTTCTCTGTGGAAAACATCTTACCAGATCACACAGTTGTGAGTTCTCATGATGCTGGATCAGGTGCAGCCATTGCCATGGCTGGGAAGTGGCAGATAATGTTATATACACTGATTGGAAGACTACATCAGAAGAAAAAACAGATTAAGGCACCACTGTTGGAAAAATTAAGGTAGCTTGTAGTTACAACAATAACGAAAGCCATAGTAAGTACTATTCTTAATTGCCAGCAATTCTTAGACTTCAATAAAATAGTTATAAAAAGGAGGAAAAAAAAAGTATGTTTGTACCTGAATACAGTTTCCTGATATCTGATTGTATTTCAAATCAATACCCAGTCCTCAGCATAATCAGTTGTTAGTTTGGGGTTTTTTATGGTAAGATGAAAAACCAGGACCTACAGTCCATGTATTCAAGGTCACATTTCACTGCTTTGTTCTGAACACCACCACAGGAGAAAAAAGCAAAACAACCCAAAGGACAGTTTGTAACACTGATACTTCATCTCTGAGACGATTAGATGGGCAGAGAAATTTAAATACAAAACTGTACGTTTTCTGTTCATTTTGAAAGCCTTAGTCCTCAGGAAGAGAAGTTGGAGGAGAAAAAACAGGTCAGATCTCATTACATTATAACTTGAGAAAAAAGAGTCACTCAAAGAGATTTAATAAAATTAGAGTTCAAAAGTGTTCAAATTACTTTTCCAATTCAAGTCAATTATTTCAAGTATATTAAAACGTTTCAGAGGAAAAATTTCTCCATGGTTACACTTCTAATTGCTTTTATAAATCCATAAAAAAGAAGAGTAGTCTCTACGTACATCCCATATTCCTCCAATGCATGCACACGTTCTCTCCGAAGAAAAGGTCATCATGATCCAGTTGTTTCTTAATACTGATTTCAGGCACATCTTCCAAGCACCCTTCCAGTTTTCGCCAAGAAGGTTAATTACTGGGCATAAAAGCAGAAATCTTCTGTTGCTGTTGTCTACATGTGTACTGAGGAAGTTTCAGTGATTAAAGAGCTTGACACAGATTCTGAAAGAGTTCCTATGTCACTCCAAAATCCAACGGGTTCCTTCTTCTCTCAGGCAGCTTTTGCAATCAGATCTGCTTAGAAGAATCTTACACAATGCAGATAAAATCTCTTGGAACATACGAAAAAACCAAGTTGGTTGAACGTACCTGGCAAGTTTGTCTCTACAACTTGGATTTTTACCTTTCTTTTAAATAACTTTAAAGTGCCCTAGTATAGTTATTTCTTTATGCTCATTTAAACTTGCACAATTACATAAAAAGGGGACACTCAGTGTGATTACTGGGTTCCGAGAGACAGAGGAAAAGGAGAGGAAAATCAGAATAAAACACATCTTAAAGCAGCTTTTTTCTAGTTACTGTCCGTTTGCTGAGTTTGTGCAGCAGAGACTGTTTTCCAGAGGGGTTTATGATAAACCCAGCCATCTCCCTGCAATTTAAAGAGAAAATATGGTTATAATAAAGACACTGCCTCGGGAGAACTGCCTTCACACAACTATTAGACTGATGGCTGTGAACAGCAGAGGGACAGAGTTGGTATCTTTAACTCGCACAGATTCAGGCACAGAGATCAGCACTGCAGGCTGCTGACACTGCTTCAGAACTCCTGCAGGCTCCTGCTGAGCCACCACACTCTCTGGGAGCTGACTGCACTTGTGACTAACCCAGTCAAAAAGCCACTCTTCTCAACTGTGTGATCCAAATTACTTTAAGAAGCCAAATAAGCAGCCAGCAGAGAGGCAGCTACCCAGGATTATCATCTGTACCACAGCCCAACTGCTCACCTGGAAATGCAGAGCTCAGGATCACGTTTAAATGTTTTCCAACTACAACTGTATCTTGGGTTAGCAGCAGAATTTCATCTTTTGGAAATCTAACAATACTACTGATACAACTATCTAACTCTGAGCTAATTATACTAACATAGCTTTAGAGAACAAAAACTTTCATGAGAGCTAACAGATAGTCCTGCACTTGACAAAACAAATCTGGAAGACATCCAAGGAAAAGAAACTCTTTAGCCTATGTTCTAAACCCTTACTAGATCACAGATATGGAAAGAAGAGGGGGAATTACATTACTGCAGTATAACAGATAAAGCTTTTACTGTAAGGAGAATCTAAACTTCTACAGCATAAATTTTACTCAAGAACTCTCCTCTTGTAAAGGGATCAGCAAAGCTGAGCAAGGTCTCACCATGTGGGTCACAAGTAAAACCTGTTTCAAAGTTATCACACCAGCATCCCCCAACCCTCCTGGGCAAGCCACAGCTCACCTTGTTAAAAGTCTTACTATATTATTACTACTACTATTACATAAGTACAGGTAAAGACACTGAACAAATAAGCTCTATCCAAAATGTAATGTAGAAGAACAAAAAAAGTGGTAAATTGAGAATGAACTCATATTCCTTCTTGCTAACAATAATATGTTGGGTACATACACACACAACCTCAGCAAAATTAGTACTATTGATTATTTTCTTTGTGTATTTACTGTTGCAGTCTGCTTACATGTGTATATGCAAAACTGTTTTCCATGTGCCACTGAGGAAGTGCTTGGTAAAAGAAACTGGACCAGAAAACTGGCAAACATTTTGATGCAAGGGAATCACAAAATCCAAGTGTTTGGAAAGTGGAGAATGAAGTCACACCTTTACCTGCTTAGGAATTCTTATGTCACCTTACTCCTATGGACCCTGCGGAGCTAAACAGTCAGATCTAAGGCCAAATACTCTATTCTGACAGGACACACCCATATGTGTTCATAACAGCTCTGCTTCTGCCTTCATCATCAGCAGATAACTGCTTGGGAACTTACATCTTTAAGGAAGTATTTAGTACACCAAGGTGTTTCTGTTTCAGCACGAAGTCTCTCTTCATTCCTCTGCCGTTCCTCCAAGGCTCGCTTGTGCTCCGTAGCCTTATCAATGTCTCCATCCCGCAGAGACTCTGTCACATGCTGCCACAGCCTCCTACAAAATAAACTGGTCACTTCCCTGTTCCAAAGGTTTCCCAGCCTGCCACTTCCAACTGCAGGATCACCGCAGGCAGTTCTTGTGCAACAGGAGCCCTCTCTCCACTTATACATGACAAACCAGCCCAACTCAGAGCATTGCAGCGCAGGTGAGGGCTCATGGCCAAGTCTTACAGCTACACCAGCAATTGGGAGCAGGTAGGAATGGCTCTGAGGTTCTGGCAGTGCCAATCTAATGTCTGTTTGCAAAACCTTTAAAGCTGCTATGGAAGTGTTATTCAACAAGCAGCTGCTTGTGAGGATGTCCCTTGTCAGGAGCTGCCCTGCTGTGTAGCTGATGGGTAAAAACAAAATAGGGAGCCTCTGTTCTAGTAAGCACTTTGTGAACTCAAAAAAACCCCCTCTGTTCATAAATAGGAGACAAACAACCATGGTGCCTGCACTTGGGTTTTGCACTTTTTACTATGCTCTTGATTTTTATTTTTAAAAAACACAAAAAATAAAGATCACTGCTGCTAAACATTATCCACAAACACTATCTACCTTTGCAGATTTTCCTTAGGCACTTACCAGACTGCTTAGCACAAGAAGGGTCAGACAAGAGCAAACACATACTCTACCTAGATTCAAAGGGGCCTTGCTTCTCCAGGGGCCGGACTCGTTTTCTTGTCACGGAGAGCTTTGTCAAGTCCACGTATTTGGTCTCCCCATTGCTGTAGGTGAACTCAAGCACACTGTTCCACTCCCCCTGCACTCTGCACACCACCGTGTTCGTCATGTTCTGCTTCACCTCACCCGTGACTCTAGGAGAGAAATTTATTTTTAAAAAGCCATGGCTGAAGAAATCTGAGGACTATTCCTTGCATAATCACTCAGTCCTGAATCAGTTAGCAAACTTGTCACACTGTCTTGAAAAATGTTAGTTATTTGAATTGCATTTGTGTGGAGAAGCTCAAAGAGCAAAATGACTTTCACTCGCTGTCTAATTCTCTTCATGTTACCCAGGAAACTCCATTTTTGGCTTCAGTTTGTTTCAAGCCTCTTCAGGAAATTGAAAATGAAAAAGAAACTAACACTGGCTGATTCACATATAACAAGCAGTTGATCATTTCCACTTGAAGTATCACATCACATACTTAGTTCAGACTTAAAAAATAAAAACTAAACTTTCTAGCAAGAATATATCTCACTACCTGCTGACACTTCATCTCACATTTTACATTTCAACGTTCTCCTCGTGTAGGTGGTCTCATTTTCATGTTGCTCACATAAGCAGAAGACACACAAAGGCAGAAACCAAGATAGGGAACTAGGAATCAGAACTGCTTTTGATCCCTGTCTCTTCCACAGAAATCTCTGCCAATAACAAGATATGGAAAATACCTTGTATTTAACATGCAGTATTTCATTTAAAGTGTTGCATAATGATCAAGTATCACCATAAATTACACACACTGATGCATATTTTTCTTCTCAACTTCAAGACCTGTACAAAGACCTCCTGACACCCACTTCATCCTGACCCAGTTCTCGAGCATTGCTTGGCAAGCAAATTGCCAGTCTCAAGCAGAATTTTCCTCCTAGAAACAAAGAAATAAAAGGGTCTGTGCACTATGCAAACCAGACTTGAGACATTCTCACTTGTAAGGTGCTGCAGGATTCACAAAGGATACTATCTCCAATTAAACTGCAGCTACCTGTACACAACCTCCCTAAACCTCACCACTTTCCAGCTTGTCCTCCTGTATTTCATCAGCGCTCACATAAAGCACAGGCTGCATCTCCTTCCACATTTCCATTGTGTGCAGCTGAGAACAGCTAACTTGCACACCACTGGCTTGCTCTGATGCCCTTTGAACAGCTGCATCCAGGAGACTGGAAAGTAGCACTTCTGTGCTCCCACCTTGTGTGGTGCCACACTCAGAGGAAATGGGAGCACAGGACAAAAGCGCCACTTCCCTTCTTCCATGCACACTGGTCACTTCCCCCTGTGACTGCACCTACCTGTCCTCCCCAAGCCTGGCATCAAAATAGAGAAATTTATCTCTCAAGCAATGAAAGGAGTACCACAGGTCAGACCTTCCAGCACAGAGATACTGGATGCCAGCCAAAGCAGAGCTGCAGGGAATCTCCAGGGCAAGGGGGGAAAGCTCTCTGCCAGCTCACAGCAGGAGGCAACAGACAGGACTTTTGTCACATCTGGGTCCAGCAGCTCAAACCTAAATTAACTTCATGAGAAATATCTTAAAAAACCCAGACTGGTAAGTATGTGCTGCTCATGCAGTTTTCCATTACAAAAATTTAAGATTCATTGAAGGAAACATGAGCAATAAAAGCACGTTTACAATTTTTTTTTTAATGGAAGTTAACAAGCACTAACAATTACTGAAAACAGCAAAAAGAGCAGCTGACAAGCAAGCAGCCTTAATTTTGTGCTGCTTTCCATCCTGTGACTTCCACACCCCACCAAAGCCATTACACATGCTGAAGTCCCTGTCCTCCTCCCAAGAGATCTCTGAACAAGCTGAATCCACAGGATGCCAGAGATCACCCTGGTCAGACTCTGCAGTTACATCTTCACAACTTTAAGAGCTTGATCTTTTCCAAGCGTTGTGTTGTAACAAGACAATACTGACATCCAGTATTTTAATATCAGTCACAAAACTACTGCCTCTGCTCAGCTGAAAGTAAACACATTTATATCACTCACTACTGAGGTGCAGTATTGAACTGCTCCATAAAACTCTCAGTACCATTAAACTCTCATTACCATTAAACTTCATTAAACTCTCTGTATTTCTCCAGGTTGCATTGCTCTGACACACAACCACTGCCTGACCTATCTATCTGAACCAGTATTAGTGATAAAAATCTGCTGGCACTTATTTGTAATCTTGGCATGACTGATACATGTCTAGCTGTTTGTTGTCATTATCCTCTATTTCATCCAGCTAAAGAGGTACAGGACCAAGGAGCCAACATCCAGCTGAGGTCTAATAACAAGGGTCACTCTACAAAAAAATCCATATCATTGCCATAGCAACTCCCGTGTGCTCTGGGTAACCATGACAACACTGCTGCTTTCCATCAAGAGATTCTTTTGGCAAAGTCCAATCATCACCACGTCAAATTTTCAATAGTTACAGTACCTTGAACAGATCTCTCTTTAAAAAGCCTCTACATCTGTGACTAACTTCAGTGAGACAAACAACAAAACAGTTTCCAAAATTAAACCACTGAAGTAAAACTACATCCTCTAACTTATCTTTTATGACACAAGAGTAGCTATTGCAAAGTGGAAGATACATCCTGAGCCATGGGAAAAAACCCCAAATGATTTGTCACTTTCAAATTGCATCAAGTGAAACAGAACTACTTGTAAGGTTCAGTTCTCCAAAAGCCATTGGGACAGGGAAGCTTTGCTTGCAAGTTAAATTCAGAGCACTTATGGAAATTTAAGGAGCAAGGTGGGGTTTTTTTGTTTTCTTTAAGCAATAAATATGGCCTTACCACTGTTTCAGGGAAAGTGATTTACAGAAGACAGCTGTTTTTTTGCAACCTGTGACAGCAACCCACATCTAGGGAATTCTGATGGTTTAGGCTATTACATATTTCATTATGATCTGCAAAATATTTAATCTAAGAAAGATTTAAATAAACTCTATTCAGTAAATAACTGAGTGCAAAATGCTCTGCAAACATATTCTTTGTGAGACTACTACTTAATTTTCTCCTTCCTCAATTAATAGTCTGTATTAGCATGAGGCTAATCTACAGCAGTCTTACTATAAAATGTCAAAAAAATCCCACCAACCTCTTTTTCATCAGCTGTGCATACACTTCCTAGAATCTGCTAAAAGCAATCCCACACACACTTTCCCTGTATCTCCTTTACCTATTAGTTTTTAAACGTGCATACAAGTGAAGAACTACCACTACAAGAATTACAATTTTCGTCTTTACAAAAATGTATTTTTACCTAGATATTTTCTATAAGCTGCTTAACCTTGATAGTGTTATATTTCTTAGACAGAAATCCTAGAACAGCGATGCCAGCAGTGCACTTACAATGCACACTGCAAACAACACACAACCCTTTATGACTGTGAGATCAATCTCACTTCAAACAAACAAAATGTTCTCACCGATGCAATTTGCCACCGTAGAAGGGCTTGGTGTGAAAGTTAATACTTGCAGAGTACCCAGTTTTTGCACAGTTAATGTTGACTTTTCCTCCCAGTTCCACCCAGGGAACAGTTAAAATTGAGCGGGCGTATGCACAGGGCAGAGAGAAGGTGTATTCTTCCCCATGCTCCAAGAGATGTAAGACACCTGTGTGCAGAAATACAAAAATCTGTAAATCAGTATCATTTCAAAAAAGGCCAAACAAGTTGTTGAAACAAACAGTCAACACTACATCTGGCTACTTTTCCTCATAGCCCCTCACACAAAAAAAAGAAATTTAAAAAAAAAATCACAAAAGTGACATTTATTAGATTACGGGTAAAAACATTTCCTGCAAGTACTAACTTGAGTAATGTGCATTTAAGTTTCTTTGGGGAAAAGACATTTATCCCAATAATACCGCTCCATAAAGTGCAATACCGTACGATGCACATGCTTTTCAGTAGTACATATAAGGGCTGGTCACTCTCTTACTGATTGCTCTGGAGCACAGCAAGACAAGACTAGTGCTGACAAAAAGAAATAACAAATTAATTCCCTGAACTGCAGATCCTGAGGAAGGCTAATACTCTTGTTTTCCCTTTCTATAATACACCTTACTCAATCTGAAGACAGGCAGCAGAGACAATTCTCTTTACTGCATCTCTCTGCCAAGATAAACCCAATTATTTCCTGACAGCAGTTTTTGCAATACATGTCAAGAATCTCATAAAATACTAGAATTTTTCTTCAGGTTTTAAGATAAGTGGGTTTGATTCCTATAAAGAGACCAAAAGCACAAGATCTCCCTCTTGTCCTTACAAGAACACAGCACATCATCTGACTGCTGCCTGCCCCAGCCCACACCTCTAGAGCACAGTGTCCCTGGGTGCCTGATATCAGCACAAACAACATGGGAAATTCTGAAAAGTTATGACTGATTTGAGAAAGGTCCTACAAGAGATATCAACCTCAGAGATTACCTGTACAGTCAAAGATGTGCCTTTCACATATCCTGGCATTTCCTTGGTCATTCCCTTGTTCAGTGTGCAGTTTACATGCAAGTGCCTGGAATCCCCAGGTACTGGGCAATATACACAGGGGACATAGAGTGGGAGAGGCTGTCTCATCTTGTGCAGTAAATTCTAGTAACTAAAGGGAATTTACAGTTTGAGGGCAGTTACCCTTCTCTGTCCCTAAAGGATATGACTTTTCCAGTTAGAGAAAATCAAAATGTGCATAGGAAGATTAAGTGCAATGAGGGAAATGCAACAATACTTCTATTTAATAAATGTCTGATGCAAACTAATTCATAAATATCAGTTTATATCACAGTAACTGACTTGGTTTAAAAATCAATATTTTATTTCCAAATATAATCCTTATTTTTGGCAAAGCATAAACCTTTCTGGTTTTTCCTCCCATAAGACAATTTGCTCTTTACAATGACAACTTGTATCTTCTGAATATAACATCAAACTTGCTATCAAATTAATAGTATTTTTACAAACTTCTAAAACAAACAAAGGACAGCATTTACACTTACCCTCGCCAACCATTGTCACTCCTATTGACATTCCTAGGAATTTGCTTTTCGTCCAGACGTGGGCATTGACACACATCTTCCTCTCCACGCACTCAGCGTAAAACCCTGAGACAGGAGGATGGTGGGACACTTGTTCAGCTACAAATTTCACTGTGTAATAGTCCGGCTCTGCTTGGCCTTCGGGGTCTTTAGGCAGAGTTGCTTGCTCCGAGGGGGAGTGAGCAGAGGCGTTGGCGCCAGCGTCGGCGGCCACGTCGCTCTTGGGCATCCTCCAGGAGCAGTGGAAGGTCTCCCCGATGATGGGGTTGTAGGGCTTCTTGGCGATGGCTCCCTTGCGGCCCTCGTGGAAGGAGGTGAGGTAATACTCCACGAAGCGGATCATCCTCTCCTCGGGGCTGCTGCCACTCGTGATGGCGACGAAGAGGTCGGGGTGGGACATGAAGTCCGCGTACATCTCCAGCAGCGACCGCTTCTCCAGGATGAAAGTGGGAAGAACCACCTGAAAATAAAAGAAAAGCCATAAGGCTCTAGTAAGTAAAACACAGAGAGGCATTTTGTAAAGAAAGTCCTTGGGAAGAGGATTCTATCCTGTTTGGGACACCACACTTTCAGACTGAACTTTCTGGTCCCTCTCGTAAGATGTGAGCAAAATACAGTGATCGGAAGTTCCAGAAAAGCAATTTACAAGGTGAAAAAAGCCCAGTGAGTACTACTAGGACTAAAGAGATTGAAAGGGGCTGAGCATCAGGTAAAAAAAGCCCCAAAAACATGAAAGAGCTGCAAAGAGATAACGTGTTCCATATGCCTGTGAAAGAGAAAACAAGCATGAAGGAACTCAAACTATAGCAAAGAAGGTTCAGAGCAGAAGTTAGGAAAGGTATGGTCTAGTGGAGAGAAAAGCTGGGAAGCTATACCAGCTCTGGAGAGCTGGCTAAATCTCTCTCAACACAGCAACTAGGACAAGCATCCATGAGAAGCAGCATGGGATGCGTTGGTCCTGTGCCTCTGAGCAGAGGTACCTCATACTTCCACAGTTACATTCAGCACTATAAAAACCAGCAATCCTGTCCTTCCTGAGCCAAGGGCAATCCCATAGAGTGAAAGGCTGTGGATATTATCAGTGTTTTCCTTCTCTGCAGTGGGAACTAGCCTCACATAAGTAAACTCCTGTAACTGACATAACTAAGTGTTGTAAACAGCAACACAGGGTGTCTCAACCATGGGATCAAGACAATCCATTTAAATCCACTGCATTCAAAGAGAAAAAGCACAGACATAAGACTTAGTAGACATTCAAGCTAAACTGAATACACTTGCCATGTTGTTGCAACACCAACCTTGAGTATTAAGTGGCTTTTCACTTCAGTACCCTGATATGGAGTTAAATACAATTCTAACAACTTCATTACCTGTTTTGAAGTCAGGTTTGTCCACTTCAGTGCCTTGCCTGCTCTGAAATAAACACAATTCTCCCCACACAGCCAAAAGTCACAACTGGGAGACAGGCTTGACAACTTGTTTCCACTGAGAGAAAAAGACAGCCTAAATGCAATCTTCAACAGAAGTGAAAGAGTTTCATAAGTGAAAGAGTGAGTTAATCAGTTCCTGGTTAAGCAGCAGGGGTTCAAGTCTGACCCACAGAGACAGGTGCCTGTTCACAACACCTTTTCATTTTCCCTCTCAACTTGTGAGATGCAGCTGCACAATACAAGTGTTCCCAGGCACTATGTAGTTAGTGCTCAAAAAACAACTTCAAAAAATAATGATAATCCATAATTCCAAAAGAGATAGTGTTTTCTTCATTCCACTCTACTGTAAAATCCACTTTTTGATTTCAAAGTGCTTAGTGATTATGGCAAGAAGTCTTCACAGGACTGAATTGAACATAAGCTGGTAGCAGCCTGATTTTCCCAGATTTGCTGCCCAAGTTGTCTAATAGCACCTGAGTGTTAATTTTTCCAAGCTGCTTGCTTTTGAGATCTGCACTCAAGTGTCAGACCCAATTCTCTCCAGTGTACCTCTGTTCCTGCCTGCTTTTGAGCAAACACAGAAATGAGAATAGGAAACAGGCTTAAACAGGCATCTAAAGATAGATAAGGGGGAACCAAAAGAAAACTTCTTTTCAGAAGCAGCATGAACATAGGTGTAGGGTTATACAGGTTGTGTGAAAAAGCATTGTCAAGACAGAAAAGAGATTATGGAAGGAAAGCAGAAAGAAAAAATATGAGAAGACTGTAGAAAACACCATGAAAAGACTATGGTTTAAACACAGGAAAGAAAACAGGCCATTACAAGAAAGGCAACAAAAACACAGTAGAAAACACAAAGAGAAAGCAATAGAAAAGATAAAGTCAGCACATTTCACTTAAACCTGTCTCAATCAGGGATATCAAATCTTGGGACCTGAAGTTGCTACTGGCCACAATTTCATACTAAACTCAATACTGTTCAATACTGGAATTCAGTTTTAAATGATACTTCACTTTTACTGCAGCCAGTCTTCACACTTCAGTTACTTACTCTTGTTAAGTCCATGCCAAGTTTCAGCTGAGACAAAAGATGCAAGATAACGCTGCGCTGCTCTTCCACTGCTCCTAGGTCATCCTCTTTATCATCACAGATATCCTCCAGCTCCTCATCTGAATTTATTTCTTCAGGTTCCTGGAATAAGAGCCATAAACTCAGTTCAAAGATGTAATTGGCCAGACAGTATTCAAAAAGGACTTCCTATTGTATTTAGCTGTCCATGTATGAAAAAAGGCTAAATAAACCCCTGCAGGGTGCTACGCAATGGAATCTACTCCCAAGATAAACAACAGCTGAAGAATTTCAATGGACATGAAGATAACTCAGCGCAGACTCCATCTGGAGGATTCAGGCTCAGATTTCTCACCCTCTCTCACATAGGTCATGGAAAAAAAGAAAAAAGCTTAAAAGAAATTCCTATAGGTTTCGTGAGTTCACAGAATGTCAAGTATCTAACACATACACAGAAACAGCAAAACAGAAGCTAGCAAGCAGTTCCAACCACCTCAATAACCCCCTTCACACTACTTCAGCCTTTCCAGTGCTGCCACCACTACTCCAAAAGCTGTATCAGACTGTAGTTTCAAGTTCCATGACTACCATGATGCCTGGTATCTACAAGCTGCTCCTCACAAGCATTATCATGTTGCTGTGAGTGCAAATATGTAACAGTGAAAGAAAAAAAGTAACTTGCAGTAGTTTCATAAAAGAACAAAACATCACATATACACACACTGTAGGTGCTGGTGTCTGTGTAACTAAAGCAGACAGATCAGAAATTGTATCAGCACCGTTTTAACAACCACTACAGGGCAAGCAGAAAGTCAAACACTTCAGGCAGAACGGATGGTAGCATTCCTAGGGCTCTGAGCTGCATCCTCCTGGGGCAAACAGCTGGAGGGAGGCAGATGCAGAAGGGAGAAGCACTTGAAGGGAATGCCACGGGAAGGCAGCAACATGCCTCTGCCTAAGCAAAGCCCTTTGTCCTGGAGCAGCTGCCCTGGCTCAAGGCAGATTTATGAACACTCAGCCACCAAAAACAGGGGGCCAAGCACTCACACAGATCTCAAATCCTGATCACAAGTGCAGTATCAGAGAGGCGACTCCTTTCCAAGAATGTTATGCTGCTCTGCCCTCAGAAATAAGAGAGTTGAAAATACATACAGGGAGTGACAACACCAGTCATACCCTAAATACATTAAGTACTCAAACTGTGACTTGCTTAATTATTGAAAGGAAGGAATTAAGTGATTTAGTTGAAAGCTCCTAGTTTTGTTTCATCTTTTCTTTTTTTAACTTAATAGTAACTACTCTGACCCATTTAAAAATCTATAAACTATAGCAAGTGAAAAAAATCTTTTCCATTTCGATTTTGCTCTAAGACAGCCCAGTGCTATCGCAGACACATAAAACAGCACATTATCTTTTCACAGTGACACAGTCTCAACCAAACAACTGTGTGAAACCAACTAGCATAAAGAGGATGTAATTATGATTTTCTAGCTTAGTTAGGAAAACATGTTCTTCATCATAATCCCTGTTGGTTTTTTACTTCAGTGTTTTGCAATTCAAATCCATTTTGTCAGTTATAATGATACAGACTGTAGCTGGTAATGATACAGACTGTAACTGTATTTCAAATACATTAAGCCATTCTGCAGTAAAATGATGAGAGTTGCTCAGATTAAGAAAAACGGATTCAACAAGACCTTGAAAAGAAAGGGAGGTGTAATAGCTGAAGACCAGCAATTTTGTCTTTTGTCTGCTTAAGCAGTTCTTCTTGGGCCTATTTTGAGAATGTCATGAATTTCAGTTAGGCAGCATTCCCTTGCATTTTATCTAAAACAAGTAAATAATGAAGTGCAAAAAACCTATTTCAGTGCCTTGCATTACCACCACAATTGGCTCCCTCCACTTGACAGCAAGTTACATAAAGCAGCAAAAATTTGTTGAATAAATAAGGTAGAGAGTTTCATTTACTGCAACTATCCTCACTCCTCCTTCTACACAGCTAACCAAAAGTATGAGAACAACTGCCATTAAATCATTTTCACATAATATGATTGAAACATTTACAGGTATTCCTCTGAATAATTCCCCACAGAAATGGGATGTTCACATTACCTTACCCTTGTTAGCTGGCAGGGCTCTGCAATGGACTGCTCTTCTCTGACAGATGCTGGCTTGTTTATCTCTGCTGGGAAATTCTGAGCTGCTCCATTTTTGAAGTGGTTTGCCAGAGAGATCTTCGGTTCCAACCAACTGATTGTCGTTCCTGAAGCAAAAGAAAGTTTGCGCTGAAGCTTGCTCATCCTCTGCAAGGTCAGTAAACAGCAGTTTTCAACAAAAGAGCTGTTTTTTATGGAATAAGCTGAAAGCAGCCAATTCCTCCTGCAGCCAGTGCCTCTAGCAGCCACTAAACAAAGGTGGTGCAATGAGACACCACCTTCAGTGATCATTAGCACAAACACTGGGATTGGCGAGCTGTAATACATGCAACTTGGACTGGAGAAACTAGTTGGTGTCATGAAAGGTGTAATCAGACACTGCAGGAGGAACCCGGTATCATGGGAATGTTAAGCAGCCCTTACACTTTCCTTCAACTGGCACCATAAAAAAGAAAAGCAGCTTTCCACTTATCAGCTTCTAAAACCCTGCTCTGTTCTAGACTGAAAGGACCTAAAGCAGAAGTTTTGTTGCCAGTGTTTTCTCTGGAGAAGGTCCTTTTCTCAGCTACAGAGAAGGCAGGCACATGCTGTTGAATAAATAATAGCTGTCAAAAAAAAAAAAAAAAAGCCACAGGGTTTGGAAAGCTATTACCCACCTGATGATTCCAGCATCTCTAGTTACTCCCAGTTAATTTATCAGAACGGGTCAGGTTCCTCATTAATAATACAAATGTTCCATTCTTTTTCAAAGGGTAATAAAGGTACAAGTGATTCCAATCAGTTTTTAGTGAAGAATACACAAACTGACAAACCATCTTAGCTGGGTTGCAAACACAGAAATTACTAGGAAACCTGAATTTCTACCACCAGATAGCAGTTCCCTGTGCTATACTAAGACACCTATACTAAGGTGTCTCTTGTCTCTTCCCATATGATACACAATCCTTTATTTTCAGACCCCTGTTACCTGCAACTAGGTCACATTCTCAACCACAACAGGCAGAGCAGCCTTAATTCAGATAAACAGAAGCATTTCCACCAGGAAAACACTGGGGCAGGAAAAAAGTCCAGCTTTGCTATTGAGACAACTTTTCCACAGCAAGGTAGCTCATTTTCATCATCCATTACTCATTAATTCACTACATCACAAGAAACAAGAATTCCTGACCACATTAAATTAAAGCTATTTAAACAGAAGTTTCAAAGAAGCAAAAACTAAGGCGCTCAGAATGTCGCTGTCACACCTCTTTGAAAAGGTTTTACTGATCTTTAAAACCTCTTCATGACATCTGCTTTCTAAAATGTAACTTTCAACCCACTAATCTCTAACTGTACGTTCTAGGTTGCATTTAATCCACACTCACTGCCCGTGTCTTAGCTTGAATTTAACCAACAGCCTTCCTTTTATATTCTCTATCAGGTACATCTCAAATAATCTTATTTATTACATTCTCTGTTTCATTTTTGCTATTAGCAGGCTATTTTTGAAAGATTTGAGCTACCAGCTGTGTTTTAATCTTTGTGAATGGACAAGATATCACCTTAATACTTGTCTTCCACTGGAAAAGCATACACAAATCTGCTCTTAGCTATTTTGCACAGGCACAAGCCATTCTCTTTACTTGTGACCTCCTCCTCCCCTAAAGTCTTCACCCAAATTCTTTTTAAACAGTTGTCAGCACTTCCCCTCTGCTACAGTGCAGACTTCTTGAGTTTTCACTTCCTACATTTTTCTTCAAGGGTTGCAAATTGTTGTTGCACAGCACTTTTGACTTGAATTTAGGAAAAGTTAATGGGTGGAACTTTCTTGTTCATCTTTAAGTCTGTGATTCATAATACAGTGATGTGTTGGGGCAGTATTTTCATTCTTCTGCTTTTTTTCTTTTTTTGTTTGTTTGGGGGGTTTTTTGTCATCTAGCAATCTATAGCAAACTGGCACTCTTACATAATTTCTAATCCTTGGTTTTTAAACCTTGCTCCACCAGTTGAACCAGAAGTATCCCTCCTGAGTCAAGAGGAGGAATCTAAGCTGAATGGGTTTTTAAAAAACTAATTTTAAAAAGTTCTTGGCAATCCTTGAAAGGAACAAATGTATTAGAGTGTCTGTAGAAAGGCCACAGCAGGGGGGAAATGGAAGGCTGCAGAAAGACAACAGGCATTCTTTTAATGGTCTCTTTTTAACTCTGACCTCAGTAATGCATCACTCAATCTCCTGATCCTCTCTTCTTCATCCATCTCCCTGGGATATCACTGGAAATCTCCAAGATTTGGACATGTTCAAGCAGTATTTTTAGATTTGGCCATTAACAGGCAGATACCAACTGAGTAACAGTCAGTGAATTAAGCTTTTCCTTGCACGGTTTAAAAAACTAAAAACCTACACCACTTGTCAAAAAAACTCCAAACCAAAACTATCTTCTTAAGTTATAACAGTAGTGCTCATTGGACCCTACTTATGTCCCCAGATATAAGTCAAAAAGCCATCTTAGTAGCGTATATGTGAAAATGCCAAAACAAAAATGCTTCTGATGTGCACGTCCCACAGTTATGCGTCAACAGTCAAAAAATTCACAGAGAATAGGAAGAGTTCTTTCAGCACAACTTCAGAGTTCAGACAAATATCTCAGGAGTTGCCATCCAGCTTTTTGTTTATAAAATGAAATTTTGAACTGAAATACAGCAAAAAATTTAGTTCAAGCTATTCACATATTCTCTTTTAATGCCTCTGGTGATTTCAGAATCACAAACACTTTTTATATAGTTTTAATACTTTTATATAATTTTTTTTTCATCTTAGAAGCTAAATTAATTACAGCTCTGAAATAATATGCCCTGGCAAGGCAGGCACCACAAATATGAGAAGAATATGGGAAAGAAAAGGGGAGAGACAACTTATGTGTATACTTTATTACATACTTACACGTACATACATCTATTGATCTGTTGTGCAAGAGAAGCATTTGAAAATCCTATAAAGCTAATAAAAAGCCACAAAGTAAACACATGAAAAAAGGCACAATAAGATGCAGAAGAATTTACAAACAACCACAACCATGTTCAGTTCCATACACTGCACATGAATCAGGAAGAACAATTCTGCTAAGCTCTTACTTTCATAGAAGTGATCAATTGTGCACACGTGGCAACACATTTGTCTGCTGCCTGTGAATGCACCTATTCCACACCCATGAGTAGTAGGGTCTGGGCGGTTTTAGTTTGTTTGTTGGGGTGGTCAGTTGTTTGCAAAAAGATATTTTCTATTTTCTTAACCTTTAACCAATTTTCATTGGCTTATAAGTCCATTCTGGCCTCAGACTAGAATATAACACTTGTCTTTGACCATGGTTTAGACTGAGTAACTCAAAACAAGAATATCGACATTTAAACAGTATTAGTAACAACCAGTGCAAATTCAGAGTTTTGTATTTTAATGCTTAACTAGAAATGGAAGCTACACACATGCAAATACTTGTAATAGGCATTTAGTGTGCAAAAAAAGGATCAAAAAAGCATGACATTTGACAGAGTTGTAGTGGACACAACACGTCCTAGAATCTGAAATCCCATAAAATGCCTCCTTCACTATTCCTGTTCCTGAGTGGCCTGTTACATCCCAAAGGCAAGACTTCTCATTAGAGTGCCTTATGTAGTTTATTCTGTTGTGAGATGTTGTACAACAATCAGATGTTACATTTATGCAGCTGCTGCCACTGACTTCTTGATAGAATAAATGATTTTTAAAAAAAGTATGTACAACATGCACAGAGTTCCACCCAAAAAAACTAAGTTGGGCTCTGGAAAAATTCACAAGAAACCAGTCAGTCAACAGTTTCCTTTGACCATGTGAAACTGGATTTAGTGGAGGGAACATTTTTGCAAGAAGGGAGGGATTTGTACTTGTTGCAGAGTCTGCTCTCTGTGAGCACCTATACCCACCTGCTGGTAAGGATCCCTTTTGTTGAGAAGCATGCTGTAACTGGAGAATATGGAAACAGTCATTTAAGCAGTTCATAGTTGCCATGGAAGTTGCTTTGAGCATCAACAGGTCTTGATCCAAGGATGTAAGGTGACCGGAGGCAGGAAGGCATTCTATGCTCCTTATCAAGTCTCTCTGCTGGCCCTCAGCCTGAGACATCATCTGTCAAAAAAACCAGTCACTCAGCAGGTGGCACAAATGTTGTGTGATACATGTTCAGCTGTGCACACAGAGGACCCCAAATGATTTTAGGACAATAGTAAAACTACAAGGCAACAGATATATATAAAATTAACTGAATTTGTTTTCTTGACTATAAGAACTACTACTACTACAGAGTCATTAAATGTACAATGAATTTATCCATGAAAATACATGGCACTTTATTAATAAGCAAAAGAATATCAAAGTGACTTAAAACAAAAAAGCAAACAGTATTTTGAACACGATACTTGTTGCAGTGAATAACAAACACTTTCATGCCTAGTTGATAGGGATAAGGGTGGGGGGAACCCCACATGCACTCTGTGTGAGAAGTAATTAAGCTCTGTGCTCTGCACAGCCTGGAACAGGATCTACTATCTGTGGGTATCAAGACCTTTTCATTCCCTACAAGCAGAGATGCAGCACTTTGAAGGAAAAGACCTGTATTCCTTGTTTTAGCTCAAACCATACAGGATCCTTATTTATTGTCTGCACTGACACCACACTGATTATCACTATCTCAGCATTTACTTTGCAGGGAGGGAAGAAAAGCCAGCAGGATTTTCACTTTCATTCTGTGTTCTGATTGCAGCTGTCCTGTCCTGTTGTCATTGTTCCTCTTGCTCTCCCCCAAGCTCCTTTCCTCCTTCACACAGAGCTCCATACCCCTAAATCACAGAACCTGCAACAGCACATCTGCCCACATGAGGTACAGGGGCAAAGCACAACAGCCATCAAGCAGCACTTTCCCCTTTATACTCACAGAAACAAATTATTACCTGATTTTGAATCACAGCAATGAAGGCAAATTGCTACACGTTAGTCCCCTTTCTGAGGAGGAACAACCAATAGCATCCATGTAACTGGACAGCACTACTCTGCAATCATTATGTGTTCTGGCAGTTAAGGTAAATGTAAGGAAAGATTGATTTAGCAGAGCTGCAGCAGAATTTCTTTAAAGAATCATGCATTTAACTGCTATGGCACTACATAGCTTTTTTACTTCAATTATTTAATTCCCAATCCTAGCAGTATCTGACTGATTTTTTTTTTTTTCAGTAGTGCTACCTGCAATCCCTTCCAGGAACTGCTCTTAAGATTTTATGCAATACTTAAGGAACATGTATTCACCCAAGTTCATAGCATGTGATCTTTGGAACTTTTAAAGGCTTGGCTCCATAGGATGTGAATGTGTGATTTTAGAGAGCATTGGCTCTTTAAAAGTGGTGTTAACTGTGCAGTCAGCCTTAGCATATCCCAAGAGCAACAGGGCAGAAAGCTACTAAAACATTTGGTTATATATAGCCTTGCCTATGCAAACACACCAGCTGCTATCACAACATGTGTCTCATTTTTCTCCAGTCACAAACGTGATAAAAGCCTTTGTATGCAGTTTTTTCCAACTTTGAAAAAGTATGTTAGCTGAAAAAAAAAAAAACCCCCACAAAAACCCCACGGATAGTTAGTTGACAAATCACCACAACCCTTCTGGTGACCTTTACTGCTAGTAATTTACCCCAAGCATTTCATTCCAGGATCAAGTCAGACAATAAGACAAGCCATGCTATGCTTAGCTATGGAGCTCATATAGGCACATCTTCCCTTTCAAAGAACACACTTTGAACAGTCCTAGGGTTTTTCCTATTTATACACTCAGCTTTAAAAAAAAAAATAGTGCCAGGAGAAGAACAGAACAGTGACTAAAACTTCAAAATCTAGGAAAAATACAAAGGATATTGTTCTCTCTTTGCAAAAACACACACACCTGCATTTAGTGCAAGTTAGCAAAAAGATCTTCTTAAAACCTCCTGCTTTGCATGGTAACCAAGTCAGCATCATGACACATACTCAGCCAAGAACAAGGGGAAGTTAAAGGGAAAGGGACTGAGGCAAGACCCAGGTATAGTGCAATTCATGGGAAAATCAAAAAGGTCACAATGTAGCAGATCCTTTGAAAGAAGTTGCTCTTCCCACAGCTTTTCAAAAAGAATTTCTAAGTATTCAAGCTGTACCATGCTCAGGGGTAACAGGCATGTACCTGCCCTTCAGTATTTTGACTATATCTAAAAACAAGTAGGCATTGTATCTAGCAAGCATTTTAGCTTACAAAAGGCAAGCAAACTAACATTCAGAAAAGTCAGTATTACTGAGGATTCTTCATCTGTACAGGTCAAAAGTTTTAAAGTTGATAAATAATCATGCTGTGCCACCAAACTCAGCAGCAATCACAAGAGCATGAATAGCTTCCTGTGCTCTTTGCAATGCCAACAAAAGTCATGCCACTTTATCCCAATTACAGGATGCAAGCCACTGCTTCAGTGCTCCAGCTCTTTCCTCCCTGGAATTTTGAATGCCATAAGGGTGTTTGAAAAGTCAAAAAGTGAAAAAGCCATTTCTGAAACATTTTTATTTTCCTGAGTACCTGGCAGGACTTCACAGTAATGCTCTGCATTAGCACTAAAGGAGACTTTACTGCTCTAAGAGGATAAAAACAGGATGCAGTAATTACCCTTTTGCAAGACATCTGCAAGAACAGTCTGCTGTGGAGAGAGATTCACAGACTCGAAGGTTTAAAGAGGCAGTCACCTTGTGTAAACTACTGAATAATTACACCTTAGTACCTGATATAAATCAAGGCACAATGACAGCGTGCCATGCCAGCGAAAGTATCTGCACTATCAAAACACCCATTTACTGAAGAACTTACCACAGTGCTTGGCCACATATTTTAAGGTTAATGAGGCTCAATGCACAGTACTCTTCTATTCCAGTTTGTCTAAGTTCAATTTCTAGCTATTCACACTTCCTGTATCTTTATTTGCTAAATTAGAAAGCCCTCTATTAGAAACTTATTTTTGCCAAGAAATGTATGACACCACACTGACTACAGTTAACATTGAAATACTTGCTAATATCAATACTACCACTAAGTAACACAGGTTTGCACTGTATTATCTTTAGATAGGCAAGATCCACCCTGGAAATATTCACAAGTTAAAATCAACAAGTAGTCAGTCTGTTCTGTCAGTCAAGATGGAAAGGTAATTGTTTCTGGGTTTTTCTCCCAAAATACACTACACCTGAACATAAAGTGAAAAAAGCAAGCCTCTGAATTGCTCTCTGTTCAGTCACATCCATCCCTAGACAATGTGTCTAAATGAATCAGCATACCAGAAAGTGGTATTAGCATTCTGAAATATCAATCATGACCAACTTCTCCTTAGTCATAACGGATACAAGCACAGCTGTCAGTTCTTCTACAGCTTGACATGGCAAGAACAGTGTATTATAGTATCATAGTATGTGATGTTATATTCCTTGTGGATATTCCCTTGTCACCTACAGTGCTATGACTTGCAAGGATGAGAACATGGTTCTACCTTCAGCATCAGGATACTATTGCAGACTGCAAAAATCACAGAATATACAGCATGTACTTCTACAATTAGCCAGGGCAAGTTACTTATCCTCACACAGCTGTGCAATAATAGCTAAGGACACGCTACTGTTAGTTTACCCAACTAAGAACAGCAGTTTCTCCACAACCTTACAAGTAACACCACAGCTTTCTCAAAAAACTGTAAGGTAACTAAAAGCATACAAACCTCTCTAACATCTACAAGGTGATCTGGCTGCATAATGGGAACTCTTTTTCCAGTTGGCAGTCTGTGATGTCCAACATTGAAGAAGGAAACTGCATTTTGACTGGGTCTTCTCTGCACACCAGGAGAGTTGGCACTTCCTTGGGATGCAAGAGAGAAGCTGCGAGATTTCAGAGGAGGGTTGTTCTAGTGAATAAATAAGCACATTGAGAAACATTTACAATTAATCCTAATAACCAGCAAATGTTCTAATGTGAAAGATACAGCAGAACAGTTTAAACTTTTTTATAGAGCAAGAAAAGATGGCAAAGCCCTAATAATGTGTTAGTAGCAACTGCTAATTATTATGTCTGCTTCTAGCTGTCCTGTTTTATAGTCTAATTAAGAATGATCTATGAAATGATATTGATCAGTGAGTATCACTTCTCTGGCTTGAAGATCAGTCCTTGATCTGCAACAGTACCAGAAATTGACTCCTAACAGATCCCGCAAGGATAGAGCTGACATTTAAGGGAATGAAACTTCATTTAGAGGTATTATTTCAACTTATCTCTCACAACAAAGCCAGCTATAAGATGTTGATTGTAACTGAAAAGCCAGATTTTAATCAGGTATCAGAACAGGTGTTATGGCAATCAGGAGGTTCTATAAAATACATTATATGCATACCCACCACATGATTAGCAAATGGAAACAACAGCACTCAGATACAGTGTTCAGGACTTGCTTCCCAAACATGGGAATTCATCCTAAATTTGTGGGTTGCTCAGCGGTTTTTAGAAAAAAAAGTAAGGGTTTTAAAAAAAAAAAAAAAAAAAAAAAAAAAAAATTT